>VYXB01008909.1:480-184622 GCA_013397135.1 Pachyramphus minor | reverse complement strand
GGGCGGTGGCACCAGCAATGGCGGCCTTCCCCCCACCGAGGAGGGGAGAGGGGGAAGGAAGGGGCTTCTCTCAGGAAAACTCACGTTGTCTGCGACTGGCAGCGTGTCCTTCCCTCTGCCCTCGATGTGCACAAAAAGGACTGCTGCCAAAACACGGGAGCAGAGGAGGGAAACAAAAGATGACCTCCTTCCCAAGACAACTCCTCTCCGATGAAGTCCAAAACAGGTCCTGGCTGGGAGCAGAAACAGGGCGGAAGCAAACTGGGCTAGCAAAAAAAACCAAACAGGTCTCAGCAGCCAAACAGCAAGACAAAGAAAAGCCCAGGAGCTCTCCTCCACACCTCCAGCTGTGTCCAACAACCAGAAAAAAGTGTCCCCTTTTTCCCTGGAGAGGGAAGATAAAAAAAAGACCACTTCTCATCCCTTCCCTCAGGGACAAATCAAGACCATCAGCTTAGAATGCAGCCCTGCCAGCCCGTTCCTTTTGTGTTAGTAAAGTACCCCAGACAAACCAAAACCTGCCTCCCACACAGGGCAGAGGGGAAGGCAGAAAAAATCTATGCTAAGTTCCCTTTTGTCATAAACCTATGACACAGGGCTTTGTGTTCTCTCATCTTTTTGTGATACTTAAATACCTTAAAAGTTAGTGACACTATTTCAAATATTCATAGGGTAAAATGTTTTGCGGTTGATTATTACATGAGTTTTCAAGCTACAGCAAAGGAGCTTGTATTGATGCTTTTAACATTAGGAGTAATTTCCATCCTTTAATGGAAACCTCAATGAAGCTTCAATTGAAAGCTTTTCTTTACTTCATATGAAACTAGCTGTGAAAAAGATCTTTCCATAAAGGGTCATGTAACCTGCCTGCAGTACTTTGTCCTTCAGTCATAACCCTTTGATGACTGTTTGGATCTTTCCATGATTTTCTTGCAGAGCTGTGTTCCATAAAAAATAGACATTCACTGTAGTGAATTTGTAGAAATTCTTTTCTAAAAGTTTAAATATTTTGACAAGCATGACTTTGACAGTTATGACAGTTTTGAGAATAGCATCTCTTGAAGAGATGTAGTACTGATGACAAACCATTTACTATAACAACCCCAACACTATGTAAAATCTATAGATTTAAGGAGATAACTGTTTTATTGACTTCCACTGGCCTATTCAGAAGAACTGAAACTGTGCATGTACTTGGAAAACTTGCTAGTCTGTCACTTAAACAAATTGTTGAAGAGTATGAGAATGTCCTAGTACATGGCAAGGTCTATATCGAGGTTAAGGATCACTAATGTGTTTACTTATTATTTTCTGTCACTGTACTACTTGGTTTCCATACTGTTAGAAGTGCTAAATGTGTGTTCACTTTTCTGTCACAAACTACTATCATCTACCTGATATTACCTTAGCCATATCCCTCAGCTACCAGTTACCAAAAAAATACAAACGCCAGAGAATTTAAAATTAAAAATACCCAACCCAATCAAAAAACAAACAAACAAACAAACCCCCACAACAATAAAACCCACTCCTATTGTGCAAAAGAGCTTTTTTACTGCTCTGATATTTTGATCAGCAAAATGTCTGAAGCTTTATGAGAGGTTTGGAAGATTTAAGTTTTACAAATATTTTGGGTTTTTTTAAAATTAAACAATAAAACTTTGCTAGACATAGTAAAAAATGAAAACTTCACAAAACAAAAATACTCTTACAAAGTTTAGAAAGCAAACAACTCTTGAACTGTACTATTATATCAGTTGACGGCTGAATTCTACTTGTTTTAATTGATTTGAAAGTGATAGGGTTTTGCACAGGAAGCTGCCATTGGAAATTTTTGCTGCCATACTTGTTGCTAGGTGTAGTAAACTTTCTCTGGATAAGTCTGGCTGAGTAATTAACGAAACACAGCTTTTGATTAATGTGATAGATACTTAATTATTGGTATTACGTTACATAACTTGTGAATCACTATTTAATCATAATCTTCTTGCATATTATATATTTAAGAAAAAATATGAAGGTATTCAGTCAATATGGACTTATATAATCCATACTCTAGAAAGCAGAGACAAACTAGTTCTTTCTTTTAGAAGTTTATTATTTTACACCTATATCTTATAAAAATATGTGTGTATCTTTACCTTGAAAGAAATAGCTTTAAAGAATTACCTTTGAAATAATCCCACTGAGATCAAGAATATTATTGAGCCTAGGAGGTAAATAACTAGTCAGATATACATAATTTTTGTTTATACTTAAAATCAATTGTATTAGTTAATTGTATATTTGCCATTTTTTACTGTGTTCAAACATATTTTTTTAACTCAGTACCTGTTGCAAATAAAAATATTAATAAATGCATGGTAATTTTCTGTCACATACACTGGACATGAACTTCAGAGGTTTTTTCAGTGTTTTTTTCACAGATTTTAAGCATATTAGTTTCTATGTATTTATCATATACAGTTCAGCTCATGTGGAAATGGGAACTCTTATGACATCAAACCAGGCTTTTATTTCTTTTAAAATAGAAGTTTGATCTTCTGTGTAAGCTACTATTTCCCTAATTTTATCAGAATCTCATAAATAACTATTCACACTAAAGCATCATTTCAAAATGCATCAGGTAATCAGGGTCATACAAGAGTGATTGTTTGAACATGCCTTTCTCTGTAATTGATGATAACAGAGGCAAATGGTCCAGATAGGTGGATGTGAAAGAGGCAGTCTGAGAGGGAATAGTATTCCTGGGCTTTATTCTGTTTGCTACTGGCTGCTAAGAGTGTGTTGAGGAAGAAAAAGCGTCTTTATTTTTAATGATAGTGGAAGTACCATCAAAAGTAGGTTAGCAATCAGTCTTCACATTTTCTATCAACTGAAAAAATAGAAAGAGTACACAAAATATTGAATCATTTTTCAATTTGTGAGCACTTTAGCACAATACCTATCATGTCAGACAAAAATCTGTTCATTTGGCTATATCCATAGAGATGAGCATTAAGTTAAAAAGATAACTTCTCAAACCCTCTTCGTCCCTGCCTTTAAACTTTCCTAGACAATCAAGAGCATGCTTATATTGTACATGATGAGCTAGATCAGAGATCCTGAAGCAGTCAACAAAAGGTTAGGTCTGGGGTTGGAAGCAGTACAGCTTCATCAGCTTGGACTGAACTGATTTAACTATTCTACTTATGGGCCTTTCTATATGGAACCCTGCAGTGTGTAAGTAAATAGGGATCTGTTTTATGCTACTGGACTGCATTGCAGAAATATACATGAATCACCATCAGGAAAATTCCTTTAGAGATGCTATGCTTATGTACAGTTGGACACACCCCTAACCAAGTGACTATCGCTTAACTACTGATGAGCACTTCACATGTTGACTCTGTTGCCTCTTATGTCCAGCCCCATGGTGTTTTACTTTAACACTCCCAGTGCAGCTAGTAATGAAGCAAGTACTGAAGAAATCACCACTTCTGGTCTAAGCAGCTTAAGCCCCTCTGAGGCTTGAGAAACATAGAGTGTTCTGTGCACAGGAAAGTATAATAGACAATCTGCACTATTTTCTGCCCCTCCACATAAGTCTGTTAAGAGTTCTGATACTGAACGACATGAAGTTGATTTTATTTGAATTACCTTCTGAATCAGTTCCAGTAATCTCAATTTACTACTTCAGACTATATCTTTTTCTCTCCTTCTCCATCCTTCTCCTGTTGCAGGTCTGGTAACGCAACCCATCCATTATTTGCTATTATAGCATTGCAATTTGCCTAAATCTGGTTGTTCTGTCCATTGTTTTGTTTCCCCTTGATACCAGCATTTAACATTTAACAGGCTAGGAAAAGTACCCCCTCTAATTTGTGTGCTTAAATACAGTGTAAATAGAATTTTAATTACCATAACCAGAAACATCATTCCTATTCTAAGATCATGAGATAACATTGACAAAAATCCCATGTAATACTGCACATACTGCCCCACTGCTGTGTTAACTATCTTCAGGATAGAAATATAATGAATTCCCTAAACATCAGTTAACATATAAGGATTGCATCATTTCTCTGTGCAGCTTAATCACTGCATACGCGTATCATCTCCCTCGATTTAAAGAGTTTTGTCTCTACATAGTTCAATTTTATGTTCTCCAGGAAATTTAGGGGAAGGTGCTTATCATTTCTAACCCCAACCCAAATAAGATCTCAATCTGTTCAATCAGCAGTCAAAGACATTAAGATAATTTACCTTAAATCAGATTTTATTACTTCTAGTGTTCTATTCTCAAATTACTTCTAAATGATTCTGGCAGGGAAATAACTTAAATAACAATATAAACCCATTCATTGATTCAAAAAACAAAGTTGAGCATGAAAGCAGGTGGCTACAGTTCAGTCTGAGATGCCCGCTGTTACCAGATAAATTTCCTAGCTTGTGCTTTTATTGAATCTACTGGGCAAGTTGCAAATCTCTTGGTACAGTACTTTAGGATTTATTTTGTTGTAAATAACTAATAACATGATTTAATAGAGAAGTAACAAGTTAAATTATTTACTCACATCCTAAATAATAATACATTTATCCCCCCCAAAAAAAAATAAAATCTGAAATTTGCTCTTTCCCATGTGCATCATGAATTACTAAATTTCATTACTGTGATAAAAATCAGTGCATTTAATTCATTGGCAATAGGGTATACAATGCAACAGTTTGAGATAAAATTACGTCTTTTCTGGTCCAAACATATAATTATTTTACATATTCTAATGTTAACTACATTAAATATGTTGGCTTGAGTTTCAGCTTTAGTAATCTTTTATTTGACATCTATAAGACACAGCTACTAATGTAACAGTAACATATGGAGTAATATTTTCATATTTATTTTTTAGCATTATTTAGAACAGAATAAGATGCTCAAAGTACAGATGCTTTTGCTTCAGTTTGCTACCTGCCCATCAATAAAGGTATGAGATTTTATGGTACACACTTATGTTCTCTGGACTGGATTTTGCTGGAGTCATTAATTCATATCCATGAAGATGTGAATGTTTTCAGTCTATGATTTTTTCTTGCTATTATTTGATTACTTTAGTGTCTTTTTCTGGTTACATTTTTCTCAAGCTTTTCAACCAGAGATGTTTAAGGGTAGTTAGGTACTTAATTGCTGTGGAAGATCTGCGCAATACCCTTGTAATAGATATTAAATACAGTCTCTCAATTTGGGATTTTTCAGCATTGACTTCTTCTGTGGAGAAAAGTGGGCAGTCTGGATCAGATTACTAGTTATATTTAAACACAAGACTTCAAGGAAAGACACTATGTTAAATAAAGACACAGAAGTTCTATACCCCTCCCTCCTATGATATTCAAGATCACAAGGAAATGTATCAGAGTTTCTGTTCTTCCTTTTAGAAATACAACTGTAAAAGTTTGATTTGGTTTTGGTATTTAATGGTTATGCAAGACGTGTGACCATACAAGCATGTACATTTTCAGGAAAGAAAAGAACATTTTGGTTTTCTAGTCTATCTTTTATGCTTGGAAATGGTGAGTTGTACCTTACTGATATCTGCCTTTGATTATCATTCATCCCAATGCACAGACCACCTGTTGGAATTGTGCATTAATAGTACAGCATGTACAGAGAGATGTCACCAGGGTTTTCACAGATAATAAGCTTTTTAAAAATATGTCTGGTGTCAAATATAAAACTGAAAAGATATTAATGACCTTGCTAGTAACCTAGAATTAAATGAGACATTCATTTGTGGCAAATTGGTACCGCTTCTTTGGCTGTTTGGCACTAACCTGAATTACACATAAAAAGGGTTTGACCCAGTGATGGTAAATGTATTTCCTGTTCCATTTTAGCTCTTTGTTCTTGTTTCATCCTTAATCCTGAGTTTGGATGACATGAATAAGAAATTCAGAAATACTGTACACGACTTGGAAAACATTTGTTTACTCTGGCTTGCAGATTCCCTCCTCTCCCATGGGGGAATTATAACTCCCACTGAATTTTAACTCCCACTAAAGTCTTTGAAAAGAAGGGCAAAATTTAGCTTGTAAATAAATGGGACGGTTACTTGCTGGCAAAGGAATAATAAGGCAGCTAATTCTCAAGACATACATTCTGTATTACTTAAAACACAACACTATTTTCCCACATACCAAGAAACTTTCAATACCCGCTTGCTCACTATGTATACAAGCAGAATTTTGAAGACTGTGTATTTTTGTGTAATGGGCAAGTACCAAGTATCTTGCTCCATGCAGTGAGGACCTGTGTGCCTATACTACTAAGGAAGTCTAATTTATTATACTAAAAACATTACTCTTCATTTTTTTACCATGAAAAGAGGCAAATCATGTTCTTTTGAATATTTCCCTTTATTTTCAAGGCTTTCTACAGTGCAGCTGGCTAACACAACAGTGAGCACTTCTCTGAGACTGTTGACTGTGCTGCAGTTAGCTGGAGTGGAGGCATTACTTCTCTGTGTTGCAGTTTTGCAGTTTTGTTTTCCCACACCTTTGTTTGTTTGTTTGTTTGTTTGTTTTGGTTGCAGGTTTTGTTTGTTTGGTTTGGGTTTTTGTGCAGGAGGAAGGGATCAAGAAGGAATGATCAGTAATTTTGCAGAAATAACAAGCATAATTTTTCACATCTGGAGGAAGATGCAGTGAAAGACTGAAATATTTTTTAGCTTGTTTTTTTTCATCTGTGGCAAGGCCAAGAAGAAAATAGCACTGTCTAAAATGTATCAAGAAAGACCATTTGCTTTGAAATGTGGCAGAATGACCCAGAACCTCCACAGTGGTTGTGATCTCCAGCCTGAAATCAATGTGTATTTCCTGCTTGGTGAAATTCACTTCTAAATTGTAAAGTGTAACAGTGAAAGAGATTAAACATGGAAAAAAATGATGCAGCAATGTAGTAGTGGTTTCATTGCTTTCAGTCAAGGTATTTTACTAAAATACTTCTTCGAACTAAATCAGAGTGCAGGAGGAGACTAGATTAATCTGGATCACTTTGAGTGTTAAAGGTTGTCAATGAAATTGAAAATTAATAGTACGGATTGTCATGCTAGTAATTAGATTGAGAAAGTTTTTTTACATCTCCAGAATGTCTGGCAATTTGCATCTATAGGTCATAGGATATCATTTGTCATGTTAACTGGATGTCAAAACAGATTTTAGCAGGAATACTGATTTTCTGTTTTGACATTTGTTTTGGAAGAGGGAAAGGGAAGAGGTCACTTGTTTGATTTTATTTATTTGCAGCCACCCAAACAGACAGATCGAACTTGGCTCTGCTGCATGGCAACTTTCACTGCTGTCTTTGTGTGACAAGACCCAGAGTTTTAGATGAGTCTGTGTAGACTTTTATATTTAGACCAAAACCTGTAAAATCAATTTGTATTTGAACATAAGCTAAACTCTCTAAAGTTTTGTACATAAACTAACCAGAATGAATTGGAACAGGAATAGGGCTTGCTGAATACTCACTTCCGGGCTCTCCTCCTACCCTGCGCTCAAAGAAGCGCAGAACCCAAGGGAGTGGCCTGAAATTGTCTCAGTGGAGGTTTAGGTTAGATGTTACAAAAAGGTTCTTCACCCAGAGGGTGGTTGGGTGCTAGAACAGGCTCCCCAGGGAAGTGGTCACAGCACCAGGGCTGACAGAGTTCAAGAAGCATTTGGATGATACACTCAGGCATTCCCCTTGGGAATGGTCCTGTGCAAGGGCTAAGAGTTGGAATCAATGATCCTCGTGGATCTATTCAAACTCAGGATATTCTGCGATTCTGTGATTCTCTGATTCTGTGAAAGCGCTCAATTGCAATAGTAGGTACAGTCTCTCAGGGTGATTTGCCATCACTTTGCTGCAGCTTCTGGTTAAACTAAATGAGAGTGCTAGCAAGGAGGAGTTCATATGTTTTTAATGGACTGATAAATAAACCATATACCCTGAATACCCCATGACTTTGTACTTTAATTTAGGAACTGCATTCTCTCTATAATAAAATATTTTTGTAGGTGACATGTTTTAGATCCCACTGTCTAAAATTAGCTTCGTAAAATCACCTTTAGCTTATGAAATAAGACATAGCATTGTTTAAGGGGTTTTTTTCCAACCAGAATTTTAAATATTATTTTGTTACTGTAACACTGTGCTTTGGAAAAATATGACTGTGTTCTGTTATCAAAGCATAAAATATTTCACCCATAAAGTAGAAGTACACCTCTAAGTTAAGCAAATAGATTTAATTTTATTTAGACATACATACACTGTTGTGGTTTAGGAATGGTATTCCCTAATTTAGTGTTCACACTGAAACCCCTCAAACCATACACTGCTAGCTCACTCACCTCTCCCCCTCCACCTCCCCTGCAGCAGGATGGAGACAACAGAGTTACAAAAGGTAAAGATTACAGGTTGAGATAAGAACAATTTACTGGAAACAGCAATGAATTAGGAAAACAAACAGGAACAGCAACCATATTAATAACAGAGTGTACAAGAGGCAAATGATTCACATGCAAGTAGTCACCACACAGAAACCCCTCACCATACCTGACTGTGTCTCCATACTCCGTGATCCAGAAGGGACCCCTTCCTCTGTCCCCAGAAAATGACACAAAGTGGTATAGGATAACCTCAGTGTCCTAGCCATGCCCTCTTCCTGGCTACTGCAAAAATAAATACTGTCTTCGCAGGAATCAGGACATACACTAGGATAATCCATGGTGATATATATGTACACATTATCACCAAAGCCTAAACATTGATCTCTGGAAGGATTTGCTCATGGTTTTGCCTGTGGCATAAAGTGTATATTATAAGAGTGGGAATTTTAAGATGTAGTCCTAGACCTGTGTTTCCTATGTTCTTTAACTATACCTGCATAGTTAAGCTTATTTAGGAATTCCAGTGACACTTTTGTTCAAAATTAGATTATTGTCACCAAACATAAAACAACTCACGCTATTGGAGACAGAAAAGTATTTTTATGCCTGCTTTGTATTGGACTCCATGGAATATATGGCTCTTAAATAAGGCAGGAAAAGTCACAGAAGGTGGATTAACAGCTTGTACATCTACTTGTTTTTACAAAGAAATCAATGTGCATTTCAATTAATTTATGTTTAGGCAGACAAATGAGGAAATATTAAGTTAAAAATCAGTAGGGAAGCCATTAATACACAATGGTAAAAATTGATTCAGTTTTCTGTGTAATAGTTCATCAAACAGGATTTCGGTGTTAACAGCTAAACACTTGGTACTGATTTGGATCAAGCAAGTTTGAGAACAGTTATTCCTTTCTTATTCCAAATTAGTTTTTCAAAGATTTCCTAAGCCTGAGAGGCCATTCATTGTTTAGTGAAACACATCAATCTTCTACATACTGTTAAGCTTTCGTACATTCTTACCTTGCAACGGAAATGAAGGTAGCTTGCACCTGCAGACGTGAATGTGGACACTTCATTAGATACACTAATGGCCCCATTTACCAAGCACATTTCAATGCAATTAAAATACACTTCCAACAGAATGTGGGGTAAATTAGACATGAGCTAGTGCGAGATACAGACTAGGTTCAAACGCAACACATTTTATTTAGGAAACTAATTTCTAGTTCCCCAGGGTTTGTTTTTCTCTCCTCAAAGTGCAGATGTTCGGCCAGGGTGGTGTAGTTACTAGCTGTTTGCAGTTACATGGAAACTTAGCTTTTTTTGTTTGCTAGACACACCTAATCCTGTACTGTGCTTAACTTGACCCGTGAGTGAACATAAAGTGGGTATCAGTGTCATGATGATTCACCCATCCAAGAAGCAGTCTTGCTGGACTGTGGTACTTCTGATTCCTCCATTTCCTTCATATGGTCCTACCCAGGAATCTGAGCCCTCCAGAATACTCACAAGCAGGCACCCTTTCTGAAGCTGTCTTGTGAAACTAAAATCATCCCTCAGAGCGTCCTCTGAAGTTCTCTCCTCACATTAAAAATTTCTTTCTGTGTCATAATTTTATATGTACAGAACCTGAAAAACCTTGTCATGACATGCCAAAAGTTTTGATGTGACTATTTTACGTCTCTTGCCTGACACTTCCAATAAGGAAATTACTGTTTACTAATGTTTTTAGTACATCAATCAAATAAACCTGAGTTTTCAGATTAGTGGATATGATTATTTATAACTTGCATGAGAATTGTATCCACAGGTACCTCTCAGAATCTCGTTATCTTGGCAGTTGTACAGACCTACCATAAGAGACAATCTTTCTTAGAACGAATGTGGGTAAAATGTGAAAACCCAGCATGGAGTGGCAAGAATGAGGCAGCAGCAAAAGGAAGCAAATTGTTCAACCATTACTCAAGTCTCAACTTACTCTTCTTAGATGTTGTCAGTCTGCAGCACATTGTGTGCTACTACGCAGAGAAATTTGTAAGTACAAATATTACTCCTGTTCATAATGGCCACAAGAGTCCAAAACTTTTCTCAAAAGGATTAATCCTTTATTTTTACCATAAGTGCAACAGAAAAATAAGAAGTTGACTTCTGCCGGATAGGTGGGGTATTTTTCCTTGCTTCTGTTTGGGGTTTTTTTGAAATAGTAAGAACTCTGCTTTGCATTAAATTCAGATATGGCTCTTTAAAGTCTTTAAATAGGTGTAAATTGATCTAAAAAATAAATGCATCTACACCACAAGGGAAAGTAGAGGCATTAGAAACTTTACATATATGTGTGCTTCAAAAGCAATAAGCCCACTTCCTAAAACCACTTCTAAGAGATCTCCTTATGACCAAATACTGTTTCTTTTCCCCTTAGGAATCCCTTATGGGATGTTTTTATTCTTTTAGATACAGTTTCAAGTTCATAGTTATTAAAATTTCACTATATTGATGACAAGCCCAGGTCTTATGACCAAGTGTCACTTGGGCAAGATCAGGCCTGATCATTTCTTAGTCTCTTGTGTGGGTAGTGACCATGACTGAATGAGTTGCCAATGAGTTCTGAATGAAATTGTCAGGTGGAACTTTCTCCGTCTGAGGGCTTTGATACCTTGAATCTGTCCTGTGCCCCAAAAAATATTTGTTAAACACAGCCTTATTAAAGCATTTCGCTTGAAAATATAGTCAAGTGCCAGCTTCCAGTATCTACTGTCTATAAAGCATCTTCTTACATAAGAATGCTTTTACTATTTATTTGTTCAGATGAAATCTTTTTTTTCCTCTATAGCTTGTATTGTACATAAAATATTGACATATATACTTGAGCACTGTAAAAACTGCAACACAGGAAAATTTACAATGTCATCCCACAAACATCTGACTGATGTTGAAAGGTTGCACACATTTGTCTTAAATCATTAAAAAGACACATACAATTAATATATAATCTTACGTCTGTAAATATATTAAATTGTAGTGTACCGGGTAACCTCTACTGTTAAGGATAATTCACCTTATTTCTAAAGCTAGCTGCACCAGATTAGTGATCAAACTATAATTTCCATTCTGAACAGTCTGAAAAAATATATTTTGGGTTTTTTTCTGTTCAGGTTGAATTAATTTCAATAAATAAAAAGACCATTAAATCCCTGCCTTTTTCAAGATCTGTTTATAAAACTTGAAGAAAATATTTGAAGATAAGTCTTCCAGGAGTTTCTCTTGGTTACTTACCAGTTTAATCTTATGATTAAAGATCTGTTTTCAAAATCCTGCTAGGATTTGGTATACCTTGGGTTTAATGACGTTTAAATTTATTTCAGTTCTCCTGCCTTAGGAGAATCATTCCTTGGACTTGAAATTTAAGATTAATTGGAATCAAATGTGATTAATATGAAATAAACAAAAAACCCAGGTTTTTTCCTGGATAAATTCACCCCAAAAAATGTAGGAATTTTCTCATTGCCTGTTTGACCCAAGTATCCTAACCCTCAGATATTTTCATATTAAAAAACGAGCATTGGTTTGGCTTGTGTATCTCATTTTGGATCCCAAAAGACTATTTTAGAAGCCATCAGGATGGATGGTTTTGCCTTCTAATTGGTAATTAACCATCTTTTACATGAAGAAATAAAACCACTCCAGAGTGGTTGGAATCCGGTTACATATTCTGAATTTTAGTGAACAGCACTTTCATGATAGCCAAATAGAATCACCTGATATTATGGAGACTGTTCTTCTTTCAGGAACATTGTTGGATCAGAAATCTCAAAGGAAAAAGTATAGTATTTAAATTGCACTGGTGAAAATTTAGTACTTTACTATTTTTCAGTTTTATGAAAAGGGACATTCACAATTTTTAAAGGCTCTGACCACTAGGTCAGGCTATTTTTTTAAATTAATAGATTAAAAAAAAGAAAAGAGTCTGGCACTAGGTCCTGCAGAGCCACTTGCTCATTCCCCCACCAGAAGGCAGAAGGATGGGGGAGAGAATTGGAAGAGTAGAAGTGAGAAAACCTGTGGGCTGAGATAAAGACAGTTTAATAAGGAAAGCAAAAGCTGCGTGCACAAGCAAAGCAAAACAAAGAATTATTCACCACTTCCCATGGGCAGGCAGGTGTTTAGCCATTCCCAGGAAAGCAGGGCTTCATCATGTGTAATGCTGACATGGGAAGACAGGTGCCGTCCCTCTGAATATTTTCCCTTCTTTCTTCTCCTCCCATCTTTATATGCTGAGCATGATGCCACATGGTATAGAGTGTCCCTTTGGTCAGCTGAGGTCAGCTATCCTGGCTGTGTCCCTTCCCAGCTTCTTGTGCACCCCAGGCTCCTCATTGGTGCGGCAATATGAGAAGCAGAAAAGCCCTTGGCTCTGTGTAAGTACTGCTCAGCAATAACAAAAACATTCCTGAATTATTAACCCTGTGTTCAGCACAAATCCAGAACATACCATCATAATAGCCACTGTGAAGAAAATTAACTCTACTGCAACCAAAACTAGAGGTTACTCTGTAATATCTTGTTTTACATACTTGGAACTCAAGATACATTTTAAAAAACAAAACCAAAACTAGGAACTGATGCTCTTTAAAGGTAATTTCGTTGTGAAGTTCTTTTAAATGAAAAGGATTTTAGGTGCTTAATGTAATAATTGCAGCTTTGCTCCTCATGGAAACACAAAATTGTGCAAAAAGAAAGCAAGTAAAATGAAATTTCACAATACTTTAAGGGACTCATTCCAAATGTATAACCTTAACACATTTTCAATTTGTTTTTATTTTTCTTTAGAAGTCCAAGCATATAAAGACTACAGCAAAATGGTAGTTCACTGCTGCAAGCTGATAAGCAACTTTACTTACATTCATTTCAGTGAAGTTCAGCACTGTGTAGGCATCACTGCGAGTACTGCGGAGGTAGGGGCTGACTGTTCAGGGGCTGCCCCTGCAAGGTTTTCCTAGATTTGAGATGAATTCCTTCTGACTAAGCGTTAGCCATGTGAGCTGTGACACTCTATTCAGTAGGACTATTTGTTGCAAGATTATTGTGTGCATAGCACTTTGAGGGAGCTCTAAGCTGCTCTAGGGTCTACCAATGCGTCAGGAAAACAGTACCCTGGGTTCACCTCCTCTCTTCCAGGAGTATTAGTTATTTTTTCTCAATAGGAAGCTTGTTACTACTGAAATTCTCAGTCCATTGCTATGGTTTTTGTTAATGTCAACTTTGTACTTATGTATTTGTATATAACTAACAATTTTAGGTTTACTTTTTAAGTTTTCTTAGAAATGCTGCCTATAGCTTACTGTCATATGCATGGAGAGAGAAACTGCTGTAAAGTAGTAACAAATCTCTTCCTGCTGGCATAATGTAATGGAATAATCAGAACAAACACCAAGAAAATAAATTATTTTACTCCTGAGCAGACTTGGCAGTGAAATTCCACAACCTTCATGTTTTTTCCTCCCTTAAAATAATGAAAATTAGGCTCTGTGATTTTCTGTTGTGATGATCTATTTGAGGCGGTTTGGGAATAACATTTGTAACATATTTTTTATTTTCAGCTTTAATGTTTCTTCTGTTTGTAAATAACTGGTTTCTGAAATTAAAGAGGGGTCCCATGAAGAACAGATTACATGTCAATTGAATTAAAAAGGCTTTGTCAGCTTCATAAAGAAATATCTAATACACAAACTAAACTGTATTTAATTAATTATTTTTTGAGTGCTCCGAAGTGAAAGCACAATATCAGTATTAAATTACTATTAAAGTACTATTAAAAGAGATGATCTCTGTATTATATAATAATGTATATATAATGGCCAGACTTCGCGAACGAAGATCTGTGGAAGGTCTTTGTACGCCTTCCAGCCTGCGCATTGGATTTATTTTAGGTGGGACACAGTGCGCGCAGAACGGAACCCACCCTTTAATCCTAAGGTTCATTTGCCGGGGCCAAGCGAGCTTGGACAGTGGCAGCGAGGTCCTCAGGACGTAGGTGGATTGCCTTACAGGGCTAACGGGCTCCACCTACCCGGGGAGTTTCCCCGACCGGGAATCGAACCCGGGCCTCGGCAGTTACAGTGCCGTGTCCTTAACCACTAGACCACCAGGGGCTCCCAATGTATATATACACATATATATATGTATACATATACATATAAATATTATTATATGTAAACCTTTTCAAGCTTGATTCATGGCCATAAGAAAATTTCTGTTGTAACTGTTTTAAGCATCACTAGAATTTCTCTTGTGTTTTGTAAGAGAAGACCAAGTTACTCCATCTTTAATGCCACAGTCTAATTTCCTTTCAAATTATGAAAAAGTAAAATTAATTGTGGAACCCTAAAATCATTGAAATACTCGGGTTGAAAGGAACCTTAAAGACCATCTAGTTCTAACCCCTCTGCCATGGGCAGGGACACCTTCCTCTAGACCAGATTGCTCAAAACACCATCCAGTTTGGCCTGGAATTATTATTTTTTTTAAATAACTCTATCATTTCAAGGAAAAATTATCACTTCAGCTTGCTATGAAAAGAATGAGAAGAATGTCATCATAATAGCACCTGATCACATGCTAATATTGTCAGACTAATTCAAATCTACTCCCTCTGTAATGTCAATCTTGTTTTCCTAAGAAAGTCTTATTTAAAAGGCTGACCATTAGTTCTGTATTCTTACACATATTATTATACATTCTGTGAGTTTTTATGCAGAAGTACTCTTCCTGTACATGTGATAAAAAATAAATTTAGATCATAAACATCCAAGTAGATGTTAAAAATAAGCATGTGATCCTGAGTAACTGTTAAAAAAGTGTACAATTTTCATCAGAAAGTGCCACAACTGACACATTTTGAAATTTTTATATACCCATAACTACTGAATAATTTTTGTTATTCATATAAATATCCAAGGACATTTTTAAAGCACCTGTTTTCTTTTATATTTATTTTTATTTCATTAATTTTTGCCATGGTTTAATAGCACTCCTAAATTTTCCATTATAGGAGAAGACATAGAAAAAATCATGATGTGGAAAATAATATATGGCTAAATTCAAACAAATCTCTATGAGGCAATAGTCATCTTTATGTCTGAACTAATATCACTTCACCCGCTGGAGAATATTGGTGACTGAAGGTAATGTTTTCATACTCAGCATCCTATGTATGTTACACTTTCTTGTTTCATTAACTTATTAGTTTCCTTTTTGACTCTTGTTTTTATTGGTAATTGATCAGTCTCTTTATATAATTTGTGTAAGACCACGAAAAATATAACAGCAAATAGTAATGTAAAAATCTATCAGTAACTGGAAAGAATCTGGTTTGGGAATCAAACTTAAATCAAGAATCCCCTTAAATTATTTTCTTGGTTGACTCACATAATTTGGACCTACAGCTCAGTAGAAAAGTACCAGTAACATGGGAAATCTGAGTTTTGGATCAGTTCATAAGTTTTGGTTTTTTGCATATTTTGAAGGTCAAAGTACTTGCTCTTTTAGGAAGGTACAAACGAATAGGAAATCAAGGAAAATACTTTGACTTCAATGAAGCTTTGTTCTGTTAGACCATCATCCCTTGGATTGTAGCAAGCTGTCATGCCAGTTGACTATCTTAATCTCATTATAAGTGTTTTGATTCCAATTTCCCACTACATTTCTTTTCTTATTCCCTATTCACCTATGACATGTCTCCCACTGTAAGAGTGTAACTCATACATCTTTTTTTTTCATCCCTACTGTGAAACAAATAAGTAAATAGCATAATCCTAGAGCAAAATCATAGAAGGGTTTGCCCTTTTCTTAGCCGGATTAGAGAGTTTTACAGATTGTCCCATATCACGGTATTTAGAAACATCAGAGAAGACTAAAGATGTTCAACATAAATGCAATTTCCATGCTAAAACTGTAAGGTTACAATGAAGCCTGCTCATTCATTGGAAATTTTTGTTCTTGCATCTTATCCTCTATTTCCTGCTTCCTTTACCCTTTGGTTTGTGTTACATTGTAGGTAGCTAAATGTATATACTCAAATTTCTTCCTTCTAGAATTGTTTGATATCTGTTTGCCCTTGTTGCTTATCCCCCCTTGATTTCAGTGATGTCATGAAACACCATCTGTTGCCATGGCAACGATCAGCAGTGTGTGGCATGATCTGCAATGATTACAGGTCTGCACTGCTCCACTGTTTTTTCTAGTCAGTTCACAGAGACATCTTTTGTTTTGTAGTATATTCCAAGTTGTGTTATTAACATGCTTAACCAATTTTGTGCCTATATAAGTGCCTATCCCTGTAAAAAATACATTCCCCAAAGGGCTTCCCATACACCCTTTTGTTTACATGCAGAAACACTACTTCAGCTTGCATTGATGCCTTTGAGTGGATTTATATGCATTGAGAAGCACATATGGAAGGGTTAATTCCTGGTGTGCACTTAATTATTCTTCCTGGGTCTAGAGGCAAACAGGTCCAAGAAGAAAGAATGGGGCAAGTTGTGAGAAGTTATTAAATGAGGGGGAGAGTGCTGTGCAGGGGGCTTTCGTTTAACAAATACTGTGACAGAAATCCTCCTCCTCCTTTTTTTATTCCTTTTCTCTTTAAGAACAAAGGTTGAGCTGTGATTTACAACCCATATCCATGTTCTGTAAAGGGAGAATTTCCTAACAACATGTCTGCCTGTGGAAGAACTCTGATTCAACTGTTGGAGAAACAGCCATGGCTCAGCTGTTCTCACATGGCATGTAGCAAACATTTCTTTTGAAGCTTATTTAGTTACAATTTGCATCTGGAGAGAAGGTGGACAGAAAAGATCATTCTGCGTAATTTTGGGGTTGTCATACTGAGATACTAAGGTTTCATCCTAAGATATAGCTGATAGCTTCTCATGCACAATTTATTAACATGAATAAGCTCAGCTACCATTTATCTGCACTTTTGCATTTGGCTAGCAAATTCTTGTGTAAATTTATCCCAAATGCTTGTGAAGAACAGTAAAAAAAACGTTTTCTGCTTGGCAAGTATTTACCTAAATCTCCCTCTCTAAACTTTATGATTACATTACTGTATGCAATATCATTAGGAAAGTTAGTGGGAAAAAATAATGCAAATTTTCTATCCATTTGTTATCCTCCATAAAGTGCATAACTGAATTTCCTTTTCCACCCCCAAACCACAAAAAATCCTCATGAAAACTATTGAATAAAACCTGCAGTGGTGAGAAATAAGACAAGTGAAAGGAAGAGTTCTGCTACACAGTACAGATGCAGCATAGTCCTGTGCCTGGGAAACACTGTCATGTCATGTAAAGGATCTATTAATGACTTTGCATAAATCCTTCCTGTTTTCAGAGTCATGGGACTCTCAAATTATGTTTTGTTTAACAAATCATGTGGTGCAAAAGAGTGAATATATACAGCAAAAGAGTCGGTGTGCTCATGGAGTACATTCCAATTTTTGTTGCAAGCAAAAGGTCGCAAAAAATGAGAGTTTGCTCATTTGACACCAAAGCAGAGCAAACAGGGACAACAAGAGTCACTTCAAAAATGTTTTTCTCATCTGAATTGCAACTTGACCCTGAACTGAAAGCTGCCAATGTTACAGCACGTGTTGTGGGTACCTTTCTTTAAAAGAAAGACACTTTGTTGTTGCTCTTCAGTTAAAAAAAAAAAATAGTGTTCTGTGCTCACATTCTTTGGATAATATTGAGCAGCCATGAACTATGCTTCATCGTAATTTTTCCTTCACCACTTAGATTATAGGTTACCTAGAAGACTTCAAATATTTCAGGGATTTTCTTTGTTTCCAAAGAGAAACTTTAAATATATTTGAAAAAATATAGCAAAATAATACATTTAATGTATAAACATTCCTAACATGGTGTCTTGAAACACTAATTGAAGAAAATTCTTTGCATCCATTTCTTTGCTCTCAAAATGAAAGCTTTGGGGAAAGAAACTTGCCTTTTTTAAAAAGCAAATCAGCCAAACAATTCCTTTATATGTTATTTCCCCTTTAACAAAACCTACAAGAATAAGACATAAATATGTGATGAAATCTGTGAAATAATTTGGACAAGATTGCACTATTGTTTTAAAAATCAGTGGCAAAAGGAAGGATTTTTTTTACTCCTTTGCAGGAACCTTTCTTTATATTTCTGTTCTCCCTGAGTCTCAAAAATATATCATCTGCTTGCATATAGAAAGAACAACAGTATTTGTGGATGAGTGCTAGTCACGGATTCATTTGGGCTTTTGACATAAAATTGTAGCTAGTTGTGTATCTAAGAATGTTGATGCCATAATATGACAATTAATTTTATAATAGAATGAAATCATAGAACTATCACTGATTATTTCCCTGTCTGAATGTTTGGCACTTGATCAAAGAAATGAGATTTTACCAAAACCTAGATACTGATACAAATTAACCTTGTTCTTTCCTCTGAATACACATTTTTGGATTGTACTTCTCCTTAGCATTTCCAGAACATGTCATGTGAATGCAAAGTAGTTAGTGTTAGTCAGTCAGTCAGTCATCTAGTTAGCTAGTTAGTTAGGCCTTTGCAGGCCTCACTAGATGATAAACGTTTACAGCCAATGGTCTGTCAGTCAACACAACTTAGCTATCAAAGGAGTGGATTATTATAATGGAGCCTCAGTATCTGAAGAGTTTCAATTTCTGTTGTTATTTACAATATCTTGTAAATATATCTGACACAGTTTTGTAGGAGAATGGGCTGTGTAACCTAAAGGTATGTAATCTCTGTCACTGCCCAGTGCTGGCAGAGCTGCTGCTGGCAGAGTGGATCTGCTGCCCCATGCTCTCTCCCATGGCTACAGGAATAAACTGCTTCTGTCCTGACTGCATCTCAGTTGCCATTCCAGTTATTTCTGCGACAGACTCTTATCACTAAGGAACCAAAAGTATCTGTTCAAAATATTAATTGTCTGAATGTAGGCGGATAGTAAGTCAAGCAAGGAGGAAGGTGTAGCTTCCAGACACTGGGTAATGTCTCTTTACTCAGGCCGCTGATGTGCAAATAGGGCACAAGATATAGAAATTTGGAAGAAAATAAACTCCTTTGTTTTCCAGATGGTCCTCAGAGATTAGAGGGGCTGGGTGCATTTGGGCTTAATTTCTGATTAGAACCAATTCAGCACTGTAAGTCTGGTCACTCGCATTCAAAAATAACTTTCATAAGCCCGGATTCACAAAAAGTGTGGTTTACCAAACCAATACTATAGATTTGGCAGAGTTCAATATGGACTTTCATAATACAGATTCACTAATAATATGGTTTATTGAAGCAACAGAACAAATATTCAGAATTGCTGGTGATAAATGCATTGACTAGAGAGTGTTAGTATGTGCCACTACAGAAGTTAGAGTAACACAGATGTATTAGCAGTATGTAAATATATATATATATACATATGTGTAAAAATAAATATTAGCTATTCTGCTCTAATACAAGTGGAGACACAAAGCTCAGTGGAAGGTGGGAGGAGGAGGGACACAGCCCATTAACTGATCTCAACCAAACAGTGTTGTTTCCCTTTTTTCTTTTTTCTTTTTTTTTGTAAAAACAAAAACCTCTGAAACCCCTCTTCCTTGATATATAAGTTTTGGCCCTTCCCAAAGCGTCTTTGGTGACTGCGGTCATACATGTAAGGCATCTTTTCTCTTCATTTGCATTCTTAAGGGTGTGAAAGTTAATATGCAAATGGATCTTAATGAGGGTCTTGGTTACTTTCAGTCAGAATTTGCAGCTGATTCAAAAGGTAAAATAAACACTTCGTTCAACCTTCACTTGCTTTGGTGGCAGTAAAGGCTGTCTGACCTTCCCCAGAGGGTCTTTGTGCTCATCCTTAATGGACCAGACTTACAAACAAGGCTTGTTATGCATGGCAAAGGGGGACTGAGACTAACGGCTTCTGCTGTGAAACAACATACGGTCATGGGGCCTCTGCTTCACTCCAAACATTATTCAGTCATTAGGACTTGCTTGAGCCAGGTGCAGGATAAGCTAAGGACCCAGCTCATGTTTTAGTCAACCAACCTCATCAATTCTTCTCTGACTTAAGCCTTTAACTTAAGGCTGTGACAGTAGCAAGTCTGACAATTTACCACAAGTAAATACCTGGTGGCCATCATGCACCTGTACTAAGGTAAGGATGCACAAGAGAGTGAAGAATGCATTACATCAGTGTTCTTTTTCTTCATTATGTTAATATCATTTCAAGTAAATAATATTGTGCTGGGAAAAGAGCACCTAGGAAATTTTCCATGTGAGTTGTGGCTGTAATTAGCTGGAGTTCTATGTGAGAAGAAAATTTCTGTAGCCTATTAGCATAATTAATACACAAGCAATACTAACTATTTTGCTTTTTAACAGACATTTTGTTGAAAAGAATAAATGAACCAAAACATATCTGTTGTTAAAAATGTGGCTGTCTCAGTAATAATTGTGACAAGACAGTTTTGCTCTTTGTACTCTGGTTAAGGAAGAGTACTGCTCTCTCTTGGCATGGAGCATTTTATTATGCAAATATTACAGTGGTACTAGTCCCTTCTAAATTCCACTTAAAACTTGCTGAAGGTCTGCTATATCATAGCATCATTGAAGTTTTGAAGCATTATTAATATATCAGCTACTTGCTTTTGGGAGGGGGAGATGTGCTGAAGGTTTAAAAGTTTTTTTCTTTCTTTGTCAGAGCTAGCTGAATCCACAGGAGAGAAAGACTTGAAATGTATCATCTGTTCCTCTTATAATGATTCTTTATCTCTTTCAAATGAGGAAAATGTTTAATGCAAAGAGCTGTCTGTATGAAACATACTATTATATGGCACACTTGGGACTTCCTCAGAGACCTGTAGACTGTAACTGGGTGCCTCAGGTGATGTTAACTTTTTGAAATGTTCTCCTGAAGAACAAAGGATACCATTTCATTATATTTGTATTTTTCACTGGGATTGTTTAATATTTGATTTGTCAAGATCAACTTTGTAGCCAAAAATTTTTGCATCAATTTTTTTGGTTTTTTTTCGGGTTTTTGCATTTTCTTCTTTCTAGCTTTTTTGTTCTGTTTACAAAACCTTTCTGTCTTTCTTTATATAGCTCAAATAACTGATAGTGGTAAAAACCCGTTTTATTTACAAAGAAGTAATGAAATAACCTCTAATTTTGACTAAAATGACAGAGGTAAAATAAAATTAAAAAAAAAGTTATACGTATCTACTTTCAGATATTTTACCTTTCTTTCCCTGGGTCTTCATCAAGGTAGTTCTCCACAGTTACAGATAGTATATCCTGAAGACATATCTCATGTCATATGGCAATTATGGTGCATCGTAAACAAATTTGATTGAAATAGCAGGATCTTCTATCTGTACTTGGTGTGGGAAGATGGCTGGGGTTAAAAATTAGTGGAGACTAAGAATTATAAGGTAAAATGCAGCTGCTACTCCCTGCATGGAACACAGTTGTCATGCTTCATGGTGACTCCCCATACAATGATAAGCACCTGCTATGGGGGGGTGGAAAGCAGGGTGGGGTGGGGTGGAGTGGAGTGGAGGTGCTGCAGCCTCCCTCCCTGGAAATCCCTGAGGGAGGGGACTTTGTAGCTCATTAGACCATATAATACCTGTCAACCAAGGGAGATAGATGAAGAGGTTCTGCTGCTGAGCCAACAACTATGTCAAAATCCCTCTCCTTAGATGCCAAGATATGATCACCGAAGCAGAGTGAGAGAATTTTACATCAATCAGAGGTAAAAGTACTTATGACTAAAGTCACTCAAGCTCTACCTAAACTTGGAGAGATAGTATAAAAGTAAGTTGAGAATAGGGGGAAAAATTGAGGAAGACTCCACCGAAACTGCTGGAATCAGTCAACAGGCTGAATCTGTCTTCCCACCACCAGAGGGGCTCCTATTGGGTAAGAATTATACTTTACACACATTAAATCTACGAGATTAGAGCTTCCTTTATAGTATAGTAGAGTGCTCTAAAAACGTTTTTGCAGTCAGATACTATCACTAACAACCATCAAACCTTATTAACCTGTCACAATTTTTATCAATAAAGAGTGCTATTCCGTAAACTGGTAGAGTGAGTCCTTTATATGCGCTAGCAGTTGCAGTGGCATATAACACATTGGGAAGACCTGCTGAGGAGTCTCTATGATATTGGTTTAACCCCTCCTGAAAAGGGTAGTTGAATCACCCTCCAATCTGGTGAATCTGTTTGGTGAAGGGTCCCCTTATGGGAAGCTGACAGATCGGTCAGGTATGAGAGTTTCAGCTTTCCTGGAGCCCTGATAGACAAATAAATCACTAAGGGTCAAGAAAATCTCCTCATATTAAGGGTCGGGTAAACTCCCCATTTCACACAACACTTGGACTTTCAACTTGGGTCCCTTTCAACAGGGTCCCTTTCAAATTGTTATTTCTCACATTTGTTAGAGTAATTTCAGTGAGTCCATCAAAAAATAGACCTATACTGTGGGTTATACACCAATAACCAACTAGTAAGCAGTTCTAGCTCTCTCTTCGTGTTTTGAAATCTGTTCAGAAATTTCCTCTCTGCTGTAAAAGTGACAAGAAAAAGATTCTTTTTTTTCCTATTAATTATAATCTCACTCAGCAAGGAACTTCATGGTTTTTATCTGTAGAATGCATATGCTTATTTTTAATACTTAATGTAGGTTTTCCACCACCAGGTATTAAACATCTTTAGATCCTAATGCAAACAGAACTTGAGATGTAGGTTAGAAGGCAGACTGTTTTCCTGTGTCTAAGAAGAGAGTCAATAAGTTCTATAGGGGTAAAGCAGAAATGTGAATCTAAGTAATTAGGGTACTTTCACCAGCTAAAATATATATATATACATTTATTTATATTATTTATATATATATATGTATGTATATAAACATCCAAAAGCAAGCAATATTCATGTTGACTAAAAATTTTGTTCTGGAATGATCTTCAACAGATAATTGAAATTTGGTGATACAAAGCTTTTATTTAAAGAAAATAATTTTTTAAAAAGCCAATAAATAGTTAAATAGTATGTTTTGAAATAAAATATTTCATTGAGCTGATCAAGTTAGCTCATGAATGCTGTTAGCACTGAGATGATATCTATGCTCAGGTCCTCATGCCTTTTTAAGAATATATGGTCTAGTTATGAGGGAGAGTTAGGAACACTGGGTTCTTGAAATCCATGCCACTACAGAAACATGGAGTTAAAGTAGAAAAGTTGAACTCCTCCATTATTTTTTTCAGCTCCACACTCTTGTAATGATACCAAAATCTCTCTTTAGTGAATATCACTTGGAACCACAAAAACAAAGCAAAACAAAACTACTTCAGTGTTGTTTGGCTTAAGGTCTCCTACTAAAAACCAGAAAAAAACAGTGTAAGACAGAAGGAGATAGAGGAAATATGATCAAGAAATGGTTCAATGGATGATCTTCACTAGCGTCTTTTCTAAGGCTATACATTTAAAAATACATCTAAACAAATGTATAGAGAGAATTTAGAAGCAAAAGTAAACAGATAAAAGTCTGGACTGTAAAGGTGTCCAAGCATTTACATTCTAACAATCTTTAAACTTCAAAAGATAAAATTACATTACCTTTTTTTAAAGTATTTTAGAAAGAAATAAAGAGGATGAAAATTTAAGTGTCAGGAAAAAAAAAACAAAAAAAACACAAGACATACACACATGCAAAAAACCAAGCAACCAAAAAAACAAACAAACAAAGCAACTTTTAATGTGTTGGAGGATGTATTATAATTACTTTTTTAATCCACATGTTAAATATAATTTATTGCATTTGTTTCCTAATTAGAACTTGACAAATGGCCACAAAATGACCAGAGGCCTGGAGCACCTCTCCTTTGAAGACATGTTGAGAGTTGGGATTCTTCAGTCTAGAGAAGAGAAGGCTCCAGGGAGACTTCATTTTGGACTGTCAACATATAAAGCAAGCCTATAAGAAAGTTGTAGAAATACTTCACCGCAGCATGTAATGACAGGATAAGGGCCACTGGTTTTAAACTGAGAGTAGATTTAGATTGGACTTCAGGAAGAAATATTTTGCAATGAGTGATTGAACACTGGAACAGGTTGTAGATGCACCACCTCTGGAAGTGTTCAGGTTGGATGGGGCTTTGAGCAACATTAGAGAGGACAACCCTAACCATGACAAGGCAGTTGGAGCAGATGATCTTTAATGGTCCTTTCCAACTCAAACCATTCTACAATTCTATGATTGTATGACTTTTTCTTTTTTTCCAGTGAAGCTTAAGAACAAGAGACAGAGAAATTCCAATAAATACTGCAAGTTCCAATGTTCACACAGGTAAAATCAGAAGGCGTAAGCACTGACTTTCAAGCAGAAATGTAAGCTTATTCCAGGGACACTCACAGCTGCAGCAACCGGCCACACCTGGGTGGCCAAAATACACACACCGCAAGGCCTCCTGGCCATGCATAACAAAGAACCCTAGGGTATGCACTGTGCTGCTTTCTGAGCCGTTTACCTTCTCCCCCACTTCCCCACCCTCATATCCCTTCCCCCTCTTGTGGGAAGCAATGCTTCTTTGACATCTTCTTCAGATAAGAAGATTCCTGGTTTAGTCTGGCAAAGGAGAAGTTTCTGCAGGAAGGGCAAAATGTGGTTGTTCTCACCCATACTCTTAACATGTGTTCCTTTAGCTACAGCAGGCTTCTGAGCAAAGAGAAACCCAAATCAACTTGTCTCCTCTCCCATCTCTTGCACAGGTGTCCTGCCCACCCCTACAATACAAACTTTGTGCTATTCCTTTTAAAGATTGCAGCTGTTATAGATAATGGATTCTCCAAAATCCACTCATTGGAATCCAGTGAATAATTACTGGAAGACACAGAATTCTTTGTTTTCAACTTTTTGGTTGTTTGGTTGAGTTTTTTTAAAGGAAAATCCATTTAGTCTCTGGTACATTTTTACATGCAGAGGCTTCTATAGAAATGTATTATTCTACAGTCTGAGAAAACAGAGTGAGTAGTTTTCTGTTGTTGTGTTGATTTTTTTTCCCCCAGTGTTTTGTTCTTCCATTTCATTGAGGAAGAAAAGAAAATTAAGAGTGAGTGTCAGGTGTCTGAACAAGCTGCATGTCACTCAGACTGAAAAAAGTTAAACTAGATCTGGGGTTCAGATTTTGTATTGTGTTTATATTGAAAAGCTTCAGGGTGGAGTAGGGGTGTGTGCAGGATTGGCTTCTGTTAGAAGAGATCAAGAGCTGACCCTATGTTAGAAACAGCCTATTCCATTTCATTCCAAACCACTGGCCAAAATATGAGTCCATCAGCAACTCCCATAGAGCTTCAGTGATAATATATTTAAGAAAGGGTAAAAAAATGCTGCACAGCAGCTGTGGCAGAGAGAGGAATGAGAAAAATAAAACTGCTCTGCAGACAGCAAGTTAAAAGAAGGAGGAGTTGAGAGGAGGTGCTTTAGTCACTTGAGCAGAGATTTCCCTACAACTGTAGAAAAGACATGATGGAGAAGGTGGTTCCTGCCAGCTCATAGAGAGACCATATTGAAGAAAATACCACACCGCATCCAGTGAAGAGACTATGCTGGAGCAGGTGGATGTGCCTTGAAAGAAGCTGCAGCCCATGCAGATCCCATGGCAGGAACTGCAGCCTATGGAGTGGAGCCCACACACTGTTTCTCTGGCAGGGTCTACAGCCTGCGGAGAACCCATGATGCAGCAGGCCATTCTTGGACGACTGAGCCACATGGAAAATATTCTATTTTTGATTAGAAATAAATTAATCTTCAACAATGTTCATGTTAGTACTTCTTTCTGAAGATCTACTTGTGCTGGAAACGGGTTATGTTGCATCTTTTCAGTCTTCGGTTTGTTTTGTTCACAAAGCCTTGCTTTTTCCATTAAAACTTCATGAATTATTTTCATTAGTTATAGATTTGTAAGTTTCAATAATGCAGTATGTATGACAGTAGGAGTCCCTTCTTAAGAAATGAAAAATTAATCGCTTGATCATTGGATTGAAATATTGAAAATTCTTTGATAGTTTATGTTCTGGGTGTCAGTCTTCCTCATTTTTCTTTCATTACTCTCCATTTTCACCCAGATATAATGTACTTGGTAATTACTATTATTTCTGTCTTGCTTAAGAAGAGTTCTACTGCAGCTCACACTCCCATATCCAACTCTTCTTAGATGAAAAATTGGTTCTGCTGCCTCACACCCATCTCCTGTGTTTCATTCCTCATCTGCTCCACAATCCCAAGGTGATAAATTCTGCTTCTCCTGACTTTTTTCCTGTTACAATATTCTCCACTCCTGGAGGGACAAGAAGGGCTCCCTTTCCCCCAAGTCTCTGCACTGCAGAGAAAGCAGGGGAAGCATCTCCTCAGAATGAAAGTGAATGGAGAGACTGGGAGAGCTGCTGGGCTCTTTTTTTTTCAGCTTGTAAGAGCAGCACTGTTAAACTGAAGTTTATTCTGCTTGCCAAACAGCTCTAATCAGGCACCCCCGCCTCCAGAGGCAGTAAACTGGGACTGAAAGTTAACCTAAGAAGTTGCCTTTCTCCCTACCTGCAGTTATTATAGATCTATTCACTTTCTACAGAAATGCACATTTTCTTTTCAAAGTTTGCTCACACTAACAGAAGTTAACTTACATTAGACATAAGCAAAACCTACACTGGTTTTCTAGGTGATAAATAATGTTGGGAATGTTTTAGCCTAAGAGTAGTGTTTAAAGCAAATAAAAGTTCTCTATTAAGATACAGAAACACAGCAAGTATATATAACTTTGTTTTTAACATTTGGTACTGGCTGCATTACTCTTGTAAATCTGTTTAAGCATTCAGTCACATTACATGGGAAGTGATCACTAAACCAGACAAGGATAAGTTGTCTGTTAAAATACTGGACTGTTATCTGTTTTTCTCAATGTTTTTCACTCTTAACTAATTCCCAAAACAGTAGGCAAGATTGTAGAAAAGTTGAGGTATGGGCCCGTTCTGCTACAGCCATTTTCAATCCTGCTTACCTCCTGCCTTTGGCCACCAAAAGCTAGAAGTTGTAAATGCATTATCCTAAGGTCAGATCTTGGGGAAACGTATTTGAAATTTAATAGCAGTCATGAGGTTTATATACTGAAAAGGGACTTTGGGATGTTTGTAAGCAATAATAAAAGGCAAGTGAATTCAGAAAGCTAACTATTAAAATGTGTTCATAAGGAAAACAAATTTAGTTGGTGGCGCCATTTTTAATAAAAATATTGCTTGCAGGAAAAGAATTGTACGAATTTTATGAAGAGAATTGTAATGGAAGCTCAATATGAACTTAATTCTTAGACTGCAAGGATGGGAAATATAAGAATGTGTGGATTGTCATATTTGGAGAGACAGTTAATGTATCCATTCTGGAGATACATCCACATCATGCTAATCATTGGCCATTTGTCAGAAGAAAGAATAGCACCTTCTCCTTAGCAAAAAAAAAAAAAATTTCTACTGTATGCTGATGTTGAACTATCTCTAAGGATTTTAAAGTTATTATGAAAAAACTCAAGCTTCCAGAACTTTAAGGATACTGAATGGCAAAGCATAGAAGTCATAAAATTAATTAAAAAAATAATAACTATTGCAACCACAGAAAATGACTTGTCTTTTGAGATCAGACAGGGATTAATTCTCTCCCTTGATGCCTTGTTTGATTTTTGCATTTTTATTTGATGATTCAAAGTGCTAGGAATTTGATCTAAATTGGACAGTTAAATGATGACCTAGGTCTCCAGTCAAATGAATCTTTCCCAAGTATTTTTTTAATGTCTCTTGCTAAAACTGTTGGGGTCCCAAGGTATGTTGCCTTCCTACATGGAAGGTTGGTGGTCACCAGAAGATATGTCTGATTCCTATGGTGTCAAATCATCCTAGACCATTGGGGCTTTCTTCAGAGTAATGGGAAAATCATATTGGGGATTAGAGCCTTCTAAGGGTGTTCAAATACCCTATGTTTACTTAATGTATCCATTTGTGACAAATGGCCTGATATTAACCTGCATTCATGAAAATCATCCTTAAATCAAGTGGTTTACCACCTCCAAGATAATAATCAAATTTAGAAATCTACATTAAGAAAAAAGTGCTGAATGGCAAACAAAACAAAACCTTAAGCCAAAATTATGCTTAGAATAATTATGCTTAGAATGTGTTTTTTTTGATTCACAGGGTGTTTCTTTTCACAAATGCTTGGCCCTGCAGGTTGTGCACCTCAGATAATAGTGTTTACTGCTGAAGCATGCTGATTTTACAAATTGGTTTTGGCTTCATTTCAAAACCATTCAGAGGTTCTAATCAGATTTCATGTTTCACCATCAAGACATACTCAAGCCACCAGTAAAACCCTTGACTGGCTTCCTCTTCTGATAGAGGCTACAGTTTCATATCGTCTTTCAGCAGCACTACCCAGTGCCCATAACCTTCTCCAGCCAGTTCCATGTGGAATCTTTGGTATTTCCTGGGTCTTAGTGGTTGGGGTTACACAGAACTGTTGTCATGCCCTTCAAATGCTGGAGGAGTTTGCAAAGGTAGTTTTCAGTGTTTGCTGTAGCAGGGGATACAATTGTTCTCTAAGATTTTGATGCTGGGATTTTATGATGTGTCTTTCTATGAATCCCAATTAGAGATCAAGATGGTGGTTTTGACCTAGATCAGACTGACAGGATGACAAGAAAAGATTTTTTTTCATTGCTGTAGCAAGCAGACTGCTTTTCAACGTTGTCTAACAGCCTTAACTAAAACTGTCACCAGTTTTCACCTCTTAGGTTTGCTTCTCCTTAGTATGCTTAGAACTGTAAAGAGTGATATCGCTGATTTTTACTGTGTGCTTTTTCTGTTGAAAAAAAACGGGAAACTTCAGCCTTAATTTAGTAAGTCAAAGGAATGTAGGATATTGATGAGAATCTTGAGCTGTACGTTTTGTTCTTGTAACAAATATAGTAGTGGATTATGACCTATTGCTAGTTTTTAAATATATTGTATGATAATAAGAAGCTTTCGGCAGCCTGTGTTGTATGCAGCTGGCTTTATGTGAACTAAACTTCCATACTGCATAGGTGTCTTCTATGTAAAATAAAACAATGTATTGCACATATATTCCTCTCCATAGACTGAAGATATAATTTGTGTACAATACTTAACTTGAAAGGACATATTTGGAAATAGTATTTGAGAAGTCCGATGAATATGAAGTAAATATAAATGAGGAGAGGAAAATATTCAGATAGCTTTATTTTGGACTATGTGTTTATTTTGGAAAGATAGGAGACAGATATATGTGCAATAAATTATTTTATTTTACATATTGCATCTTGACGTTATTGAGGATCATATATTCATAGCTACTTTAAATTTCACTAACAAAGGGATTCTATTGAAGTCTCTGAACACTGAATAAGAGCATTAAAAATGGAAGACAACTGTGCAGTATGACCTATCAGTATAATATTGCCATATAATATTGCAGTGATAAATATTAACTCATTGCCTTGGAATTGGCAATCCCATACAGGATGAAATGTTCTGTCTTATTTCAGCACAAGGGTTTTGCACGTATTTAATCATTTACATCTATGCATGTTGACTTGAACAACAGCAAATTACAATTGTAGCATCTAAGTACTCCTTTATGTTGAATTTATAGTTGCACAACACCTGCAATAAAGCTGGGAAGAAAATGAGACCAAGAAAGAGGAAACGTGTGGAAGGTGTGGTACAGGGGAAAGGGTGGATGCTGATGCAGGGACATATGGCTGGATAAGGAGACAGGAAGAGAAAGCTCACATTTGCTGTATAAGGAGAGAAGATACAAGAATTTGGCCCAGGTTTTTAGTAATAAGTCCACATGTGAAAATGTGTCTTTAAGAAAAAACATGAAGCATATGAGTTGCAGCTGAGTTGAACAGACTATTTTGTTTCTTGATTTTTCAGTTCTTTGTTACCTCAGACACACACAAAAATCTATAGAAAAGTAATACATGACATTTCTTTGTAGCCTGGTAGCAGTGCCAATAACATGCTGAGGAAGTCAAAGAGGCAATGAAAACAGGAAGCACAGTGTATCAGTGGAGGATACAACCTACCTTGTTACAAATTGGAGAAAGGTGATGCTGAAGCATGATGATAAGGCTGAAGTTTTAGATACACATCATGGGTTCTTCATTAGGTTGGAGGAGCAACCAGAAAAGGAAAATATTTGAAAGCAACTTAGAAATAATATTGGAGCTATAGAAGAAAAGTATGCCACCTACCTATAAAAACTTGAGAAATTATAAGCAGAAATAGGTGAACAGCAACGTAGAGGAAGCTAATAAATTAAGAAGGTCTTTAAAATGAAAAATTTGTGTCCAAGAAAATATCATATACTCCAACAGGAAAAGTGTAAAAACACAAACAAGACAGATCACAAAAGCACCTCAAAAAAAAATTTGGAAACACACAAAACCTGATATTTCATGGTTTTTGTACACAACAGAAAGAGGAAACTTTGCAGAGAATCTTAAGAGATAAGAGAAATACTGAAATATACAGAGAATGTCCTAAGTAGAAAATGGTTATAAAGTTGATTTTTTTTTCCACCCATGTTTAACTATGGAGGAGTTTGAAGCATAGAAATATTGACCCTTCTTTACAGAATGTGTCAGAGGTTTTGTTTAAAATTGAAGTATTGGCAGAAAAGGTTACGGATCAAGGAGACAATGTCAGCAATAAGAAATCACCAGGAGCAGATGGTTTCTGCTCCACAGTTCTGAGGGGACTCAAGTATGAAATAGCCAAACTATGAACTGCAGTGTGTAAAAAAACTGTCTCAATGTAAAAAGACTGGAAAACGGTTAAATTAATGCCAGCTTTTGAAAAAGAACTCCAGTGGAACTATGGATGAATAAAGTCTGGAATTAAGGGACATATGGATAAATATGAGATGTCACAAAACTACTGGAATTCTTTGAAAAGAATAACATGTAAAGGAGATCTGACTACCATTCCTTTGAATTTGCAAGGTGCTTTCATTTATGTGCCTCACCAAAGGTTTTCAAGAAAACTAAAGAGAGAAAGTACTTTTAAGGATAAAAGCTAAGAAAAAATAGGAAACACAAGTCAGGAGTAAGTGAACAATCACCCTTGCAGTGAAAGACAGTTCACTGCAGAAGCTCCATAGATATCTATGCTGGGTTCCTTGGTGCTCATCATACTCATATGCATTCTGGAAAAAGGAGGAGAATGACAAAAGTCGCTGATTCTATTAAGCAATTTGGGATAGCAAAGATGATTTCTAGCTGTGAAAAACTGCAAAAGAGAAATGACTGGGAGCTGAACTGACAGCTGAAAGACACTGCAGACAACTGCAAGTTAAGTCAAAATCCCTGCCTGAGCTAATTTCCTTCAAAGATCCAAATCCTATCCTGCAGCAGGAATAATGCAACACAGGTTAGAAAATCACCTCCTTAATTGTCCAGCTCACAGATTCTCAAATGTCATACTCTCTACTTGTACTGCAACTGCCTTAAAAAAGCTGTGAAATAAATTTATTTGAGGATCAAGTTTACTCAAGGACTTAATTTTCTTCTCCTATGAAGAAAGACTGAGAGTCAGAGTCATTCAGCCTGAGGAAGAGAAAGCTCTTTATAGAACCTTCCAATTCCTAAGCGGGGCCTATAAGAAAACTGGAGAGGACCAGTTTAAAAGGTCATGTAGTGATTGGACAAACGGTAATGGCTTTAAACTGAGAGAGGATGGATTTTTATTAGATTTTAGGAAGAAATTCCTTGCTGTGAGGGTGGTGAAGCACTTGGACAGGTCACCCAGAGAAGCTGTGGATGGCCCACAGGCTGTTCAAAGCTAGGCTGAATGGAGCTCTGAGCAACCTGATCTAGTGAAAGATGTCCGTCTCCGTGGCACTGGGGGAGAAACTAGGTGGTCTTTAAGGACCCTTCCAATTCAAACCATTCCGCAAATCTATGATTGTCTGACCTGGTCCCCATTCATGTGGTAGAAAAAGCATAAAACTTAAAGGAGAAACAAGCACTTAAACCAAACGTTGCCTATGAAAACAAGATGATTTGATCTTTTCCTCCATCTTTCACTTAAGTCAACTGCAAATGTAACTCACTCACTAGTGCTGGTATCTGACCATGATCAGAATATTTTTATGATAGCCAAAATGCAAATCTCCAAAAGGGCTTTTTTTTTCCTTCTTAAAAGAAGAGAGAATACACTGTCAAATGACTTTGCTTTGTTGTTTGGAACCCAAACCCTGTGAAAAGACTGCAGAAACAAAATTCCAGGGGGTACAGAGAGACAAGAATGATCCTCAAGCATAAAATTAGAGTGGAAATGTTATGCATTGACTGTGCTATTTCTGAAATAAATTACTTTATGGATAACTTCCCATACCTATTTGAAAGCAACATGGAATCTGATGATGTAAGATATTGATAGTAAGTGGACTGTTCACGTGAAAAAAATAACCTGAGAATTTTCTTTTAGTTTCATGCATTTATTCAAAACCACTNCTTCTTAAAAGAAGAGAGAATACACTGTCAAATGACTTTGCTTTGTTGTTTGGAACCCAAACCCTGTGAAAAGACTGCAGAAGCAAAATTCCATGGGGTACAGGGAGGCAAGAATGATCCTCAAGCATAAAATTAGAGTGGAAATGTTATGCATTGACTGTGCTATTTCTGAAATAAATTACTTTATGGATAACTTCCCATACCTATTTGAAAGCAACATGGAACCTGATGATGTAAGATATTGATAGTAAATGGACTGCTCACATGAAAAAAACAACCTGAGAATTTTCTTTTAGTTTCATGCATTTATTCAAAACCACTAGAGTGTCAAATATTCACCTCCATTCTGACAGGACCTTTTACCTTCCTAAGTTTGTAATGAAAACAATGAAATATACAGGTACAACTATATCGATAAAGAGAGTTAAAAATACAATCCTTGCTCAGAATCACTTTCACTTTGTTTTTGATCTGTGCTATTCTTAAGTTGCATGAGCTCCATAGTTAAGTGTCTGTTCTGAAATTGTAAGATCTTTTTGCTGGCTCGTGGCAAAAGACAACATAAATGGGAATATCAATCCAAAGTAGACCATTATGTGCATGTGCATGAGGATATATGGCTGTGACTATAAAAATACATGCCAAGCACATCCTAATTTCCACTTTTGATTGCATTTTATGCAAATTAATAGTCCATTTAGTATGATAAAATTCAGTGGCCGATATAAAAGAATAGATTTGAAGACACTGGACTAAGTATGAGTAAACCTTATTCCTTAAACACTAATTTCTGCCATGTTGTCTGGTGGACTGCTTAGTTCAATATGCAGTTAAAGAAAGACCTTTTTCTGGGCAGTGGAGAAGGTTGAGGAACTGCCAGTCATGTTAAACTGTTCAATTTTCATTACTTTTTTAGAAGTATTTTGATGACAACTGAAGATGCAAAAAAAATCTCTTAATGCTCCTACTTCTTATGGTGTAAATGCAGGATTAAACTCAGATTATCAGGAGCTGTTAACTGTGGAGAAAATACTCTGAATATTCTGACCTCTTATATATCTTCATCTTCTCATTTTTATAGCTAAATATTTGTAGGACTCAAAAGACAAGCTAATTTAACAGGCATATCTACATTGCCAAACTGTCTACGTAGACCACATAATGGTCTATGTAGATTATGACTGTAATCCAGTTAGGAGACCATGTGCCATATACAGCAAGCACACTTGCATACAATGATTCAGTCATACATTGGAAATTAGTTTTAAAGATGAAAATAATTTTTTTCCTATAGTTTTAATTATGGAATAGATGTGTAAATGCTGTGCTGATCTCCACTCTTAGTGCATTTAAGTCATTTACTCCTTCAGCTAATAACCTCCCAGCTACAGCCTCTCTGTCTGCCCTGGAGATCCACCTCAGGCAGCTCCTGCTGTACAAACCAACCAGTACATTTCATTGTGTAAATTAACATCCTAACTGGAGAACCTGGGCATCCCAGAGTGTCTGATGCAACAATTGTCACTGTAACTAGGCCAAACACTTGTAAATAGTCAGAAAAAATTTTCAATACAAGTGAAAAAAATGGTTTCTGTGCAGTAAAGTAGTTAGAAGATGTATTGTACATTGTTTAAGTAAATTATTATCAATAAACCATGCATGTTGAGAAGTCTCACAGAATTGTGGGCCAGAGTGGATAAAAGTTAAATGGTTCAAGGACTCTCACAGATCCAGCTAAAGCACCATGAATTTTCTCACACTGTAGTTCCTGCAATGTTAATGAGCTGAGCTTTTTCCAACTAGAAAAGAGTTGTGAAAAATCAATGTCCAGTGTTGTTCCTTTCTTAAACAGGAAAGTACTTAATTCTTTAATGGTAATTGCTTGCATTCTATATTATGAAGTACACTTTAAATAGTAGTACCACAACTTCCACGATAACCGAGTCTAGGTATCTCAGTTTTAAGATGAAAGTTTTGCAATAAATTTAAGGAAAAATACCATTGCTATTACGTTTTAATAGTACCCACATTTAATACATTTCAATAGAGAAATATTCCATGCTTTCTTTTCTGGTTCAAGAAATATCTTTCAAAGACATTAATCTGAAAGTGTATAATAGACACCATGAAACAGAGGTGTAACTGGGCAATGTGGCATATTACATGGAATTGAAATATTGTTTATAGAAAAGGAAGAATCAAGTTCAGGAGATGAAACAAGGTGCTGTTATGATTATTAACCAGTGTTAACCAAAACTGATCTTGTTGGGAGAGAAGATGTGATAAAGATTGCACTTTTAAAAAGAAGAGCTGAAAGTAATGGTATAAAGATGTTTTCTGCTGTTACTTATCCTATCAAATCCAATTAATGAAGCTATTAGGAGTCAAGTCAAAGCAAGCCAAGAGGTGAGTCTTCATGCAACATTTAGAAACCTTTCCAAAGATTGTTGTGAAAATAAGAAGATTATATTAGTTCTAAAGAGTCATTCACAGGAATATAAATCCTACCAGGACCCTGAGCTCATGATGTTTAAAGGTTGGAAGGTATTAAGAGGAAATATCTTGTATTCTTGCCCAGTTTTTATTCTTTCTGAATCATTAGTACATATGTAGGCTGCTTATTTGTTTTCTTTTGCACGTGGAAAGAGTTACATCTTTAATACATCCTCAGAGCCTTCCCTGAGAATGAGGTTAATGAAAGATATTAGTGGGTGGGTGAGAAGAAAGTGTTCAAGACAACAAATTTGGTGGCAGAGGGGCAATGGGAGGTACAGAATGAACTGAAGGTCAAAGACTCAAACATGGAAAAATGAGGAACACAAAAGATAACCTGAAAAACAGGGACACCCCCAGAAGCGCCCTCTGCTACCTGAAAAAAGTCTGAGGGTATGGCTGGGAGGAAGATTCTGAGCTGCAGAAATCATTGGTCTGACCCAATCCTGTGTAGCCTGCTGAAGTGTGATATGAGCTTATATTGTTTAACATTATCTGGTTTCTGTGTACAACTCAAAACAGTTCCCAGTGGGACAACACTTACTTTGACAAAAATATGTGTGTTGTCAGCAGTGGGCCTGGAGGCTGAATGGGCTATGAAATGTGATTTTAGTTTTCTGCACCAAAACAGGATCTTCTTTCTTAGGAAGGGGGTTAATAGCCTACAAAACTCTGAAGGTAAGTAGTAAATGTGAAGATGTTTTCCTTGGTTATACAGGCATCTGTTACAAGTGGTTGATATGCCTAGACACATAGCTTTGGGCCTTTTTTGATTATTTGGGTGTTTTATAGAACAGTAAATAGAAGTTTTCACACTTAGTTCTAGGGAAAATGTGTGAAATATTCAAGATAGTAAAAAGTACGTAGCCAGGTATTTCATTGGTGTCAGTAAACCTTACTTTAATTTATGCCATTGAGATCTTTGGTCCTCCGATATCAATAGGTAGCTACAATGTTCTTTAAAGATAACACTTTATCTTATATATATATATATATAACTTCTTTAAAGATAACACTTCTTTTATCTTATAACATTTAAACAGTAGAAATACTCTTGAATTTTTTTACTTGCTGAACACACTTGCAATAAGAAAGTCAGTTTGGCATAAATTAGGTGCATTCTATTAACATAACAATTCTATTAACTTTTCTTGGTTTCTTCTTTTCCTTTTTTTTCCCCCTACAGTAAGTCTTGATTCATAAAAAAAAAGCTGATATAATTGCAATGGACTGCTATAATAAGACACTCAGGATTGAAAAGCATTGCAAGTTTAGCTGCTTTACTAGTGGGGAGAAATGCTTTGTAGTACAAAATCTTCAAATAATTTATTTTCAATATTCATTTTGTTCACTTTCTGCATTTCTGTTTATATGGATTGTCAGCCACAACAATTAGTTACAATTACAATTATTAATAACAACAACTGTTATATTATTGTCAGCCACAAGAAAAAAAACAACTCCTTTCAGTTACATAGGAACATGTTTTTGCTTATAATGGAGGTGTGAACGCTAAGTGTATTGTATCCAGTTCAGGAGGAGGGTCCAAATACATATATATATGTTTTATATATATACATATATATATATGTATATGCATACAATATTCTTTGAAGATTCAAGTGAAAGAGGACATCCAGTTGATTAATAACAAGTAATGTAGCTTTTTGTTGTTGATGTTGTTGGTATTGATCACATTATTTGACATTGGGATCAAATAAACATGAGGTTGAAGGATCAAAAGGTTTATTAAAAAGTACACTGAAATGTATTCTTGCACAATAATGAACTGTACAGAATACAATCTCAATGAACACATTTATACAAAAAATCCAATAGCTATACCAAAATTGTTGTCTTGAAATTTTCAACTATATTAATTGCAATATTTTATTAAAACAACCTTGTAGGACTCTACTGTTGGCCCAGTTTCTATGTATTCCTAGCAAAAATAGGTTGCTTTGGTTGGGTTGTTTTGCATTTTTTTGATTTTTTTTTTTTCCAGATTCAGCCAAAATTCTTTGTTTATAGAATATTGGGACTTTTCTGAAAGATATTCACAAAAATTGCATAGAAAAATCTTTGTCACTGACTCCCTGCAACTGGGTTTTTAGCCAGAAATACCTTTATCTTGTCCTTTTTCCCACTGTAGGATTATTTCATGCAATATTTTCTATTGTATCAGTCTTGCTTGAGTTTCTTCAAGTAACGGGCCTTCCACCATTCTGACAGAAAAAACTGATAATTAGCATTAGGACTAGACGCTTAATTCAGGAATTGTATAATTTACAATATTTTTTTAATATTAAGTAACATACAACAATGCAGTTGTTTAAAATGCAGTCATAGGTTTTATTTATTTTTTTTAATTAGTCTCTGTCTTAAAGGGAACTGCAGATAAGGTAAAATCAGCTAATTTGAACAAGATCATAAACAAAGTTGAAAGTAGCCATTACAGAGGAGAGATCTGGGCTCTTGATTCTGCACTGTTGGAACAACATAGCATTTGGCTTTGAATCATGCACCAGATTTGTATTTACTGTCAAGGAGCAGAACGTAGAAAGAGTTACTGGAAAAATTTAAATTAGAATTTAAAAGTAGAATAAAATTACACCGGATGTACTAAATCTAAAACACTGTTCGAATATGTAATCAAAATTTGCCCCACAATCAGTGCCAAATTTTTTCTTCTTAGCATGTATAGGAAAAGTGAACTGTTGCAGATTTTAATCCATCTTTCATGGTGCTATGGGTTTCATATGAATTACTGTGAGTTTAGGAGTCCCAGAATAAATATACATAACTGCAAACTCAGATATCACCTGTTGATTTCCAGTTTCTTTTTTTTTTCCCTTTTCTATGTTCCTCCTATCATTCAGTCAGAGTAAATTGCTGACAGATTTCAGTCTAAATGTATGATGTACTTCAGTCCCAGATTATTGCTTCCCTCTTGGTTTTTTTCCCACTGCTACTTTCTCGGAGAAGGAGCTTTTCTTTTTTCCTTTTCTTTCTTCTGGCAACTAGTTCTCTTGGTTTATTAATTTTAACCACGATGCAAACCTTTCTGGCTCCTATTGTCAATTATTTATTGGATAAACCTAGGGTGAAAAAGTAAGTAATTCAGCCTCTGCTGTAGGTTCTTCCTTCGCGGTCCACTGTTTTGTATCATTACACCTGATATGGAACTGTTAATAAAATTTCTGTATTTTCATAATATAAGGATACAATGATGCAATGACACAAATAAGTCTCAGTCAAATTGGTGAGGTGATATTCTCCAAAATTTCAATACATTTTGACTAGTCTGATGCATTTCATTCATTCAGTACTGTTTTCTGTAGTGTGTTGAAGGAAAAATTATTTACCTATCAATTAATTTATAAACTGTACATTTATTTATTTAGAGTTTAATTTCTTCCTTCTGCCCTGAATCTTTAAAATTAATGATATTTCATTTTTATAAGAAGTCTTAATCACGGTATTGTAATAAAATTATTAGAAACCTAAATATTTCAGGCGGATATAGTAACCGTTAAAAGTAGTCTTTCTTTTGGTAAATACTGATGCAGCAGTTGCTTTCCTCTTTCATTTTGTCTTCCCTCCTTGTATTTCAGTTTCCTCTGTCACTAGTATAGTTATACAACCAAATATATTTGTTTGTCATTTTAATAGAACTGTGACCCTTGTCCTATTTTAATAGTAATTGTTTTCTTGGAATTTATTCTGGAATCTATGGGGCAAAAAAAAGTGGCTTTTTTTTTCCCTTTTGTTTTAGTACTTTTTATAATTAACGTTGAGAAGAAATGTTGGCCATTCAGCATGTAATTTTGTTTGGTTTTCATCATGTAGTTTGAATTTGTCTTTTTTTGTCCTTCAGTTTTATTATGACGAGTCATTTCAGTACTGTTTCTCTTTCACATTTGGGGAGTTTTACTGGATTGTGATGGATATGTATGTACTTTGAAATGTTAGTATAGTTCAACAATTATTTTAATACTTTTAATACCTTTTAAAAAAGTACTTATTTATGCACCTGCAAAGGTGATACCTCCTATTTTTATAGTTTCTTATAACCATGTTGATCAAATGAAGCCTCTTTTGATTTTTCAATATTTTCTTATCAACCTAAAGTAATTTGCAATATATTTCTGAAAACTGTGCTTTCCACAGAGGCAACATATCCTACATAATGCTTTGGAACAGACTGAATTGGCTCCATAAAAATTCATTCTATGCTTTCAAAGCATTTTTGTCTAAACCACATTTGAATTTCACATATGGAGGATCATTGTGTTAGATCTATAGGGGAAAATAAAACAGAAACTGGAAAGTCTATTTTTATGACAAAAAGATGGAAGCTGTTACATAATGAAGGAAAGATGTCTGTAAGAAATGTACTGTTTACTGAGTCAACATAGTAACAGGGTGAGAATGAGCTTATTTCAATGTCATTTTAATTTAATTGTTCCTTTCAGTGGAATCAAATTCCTGAAGTAATGTGATGCATCTGTGAAGAAGAAATCCAATCCTAAGATGCTCCAGGGCAAACATTTCCAAGAGAAGTAAGGAAATTTTCAGGTCATTGTACAAAGTCCCACTCCAAACTCACCTGGAAAACTGTAAAGTTCTAGTCAGCCATATTGAAGAAGAAAAATAATCAAAACAAGAACAGCTACACATAAGGACAACAAGGAACATCAAAAGAACGGGGAACCGGTACTTGGAGAGGATTCTAGCACAAGAGAACAGCTAGTTTTGATGATCAAAATAAAGACTGAAAAGGAGTATGATTACGGTCTAGGAAGGGAAGCTCTTAGAAAGGAGAGGAGCTGTTGAAGCTGAATAACCGTGTTGGCAGAAACACAAATGGGAATGGACTGGCTGTAATTAAATTTAACACAGATAATACAAGATGCTTCACTATCAGAATAAAGATGTTCTGAAAAACCTCTCAGATCAGAGAAAAAGGGCCAAAAATCTTGATGGAAGATTTTTGTCTGATTTGTTGCACATATCATCATGGTATCATACAAAAAAAACCAAAATGCTAAAATAAATCTCAATATCTTGTTCTGAGTAATTCTTTTTGAGTTGCTCTCATTTTGAATGATTCTTTCTTATTTACAACTGATATATTTTGTGCTAGTTTGACTGTGAAGAAACCTAATGTCTTTAACTTACTTTCAATGGTCAGGGTTTTTTTTTACTCTCTCCTTCCACTGCACCTTATAAGATATGCTAGTTTACGACCTCTTGTTCCTGAAGGTTTATGTTCCCTTCTGCCCACATGCTGATCTAAGGAGAAGAATATAAGATTTCAGAAAAGGTGTGGAATTTCCTCAAGTGGGCAACAGATCACCATTTTTGAAGAACAATGCTGTGCTTGGTTTTAACCTCAAATTCATTCCATATTGCAATCCAGAAGGTGCATAACTAAGTAGCAGCTAAAAGGCAGGATTATGAAAAAAGTAATAAATTTCCAGTAAGAATGAGTAACCATAACCACTTTTATACTGAAATCAGGATTACATTTTACATAGTATCATTCATTAGCTACTCATGTAGTGAATAGCTAATGGTTTACTTCTACATACTAAGGAAAAAACCATGTGCGGTTTGGTATGTGTTTGAAAGGTTTTCTCCATTTCCAATAATTTTCGGTTGCATATTCAAATTGTCAGTAAAGTGGCAAGTAAAGGAGTAGGAAGGATCCTTATGTTTAACAAATAACTTTACAATTTTTATTTTTAATAATTTCCAGTGCACTTTGTTCATCAATGACTCAAAACCACTTTTGGAAAAGGAACTCAGATAAATTCACTCAGTTTTGAAATGAATATCATAATCCACACAGTGGTTATCTTCAGCATTCTTTGGAGACTTCCATGAGAAAATACACTGAATGTATCTTGTTTAAATTGAGTATCCAAGACTTTACACATACCCATCACCAGAACAGGAGTAGGAGGAGGTCAGCCTTGTGTTGTGTCTTTCTTTCAGAGCAGTATGATGAAAAATACCAAGCAAACAGAGATTCCAGAGGCCAAACATGCTGTCGATGTACATATCAGATATGAAGATGAAATCTGTCAGATATATTTTCAGTTCTTCCATACGGCTCAATGCCTGAGCTCAGTCAAATATCACAGGAATGTTTCATCCGTCAAGATCTTGCTTCTGTAAAATAGTTGAGGCACATTCTGAAACTTCAACAGAGAGAATACAGAAAACTGACTGAAATGGAACAAAATACCATTGAGAGCTTCTGAGAAGTCCAAAGGCACAAGATAGGCAAGAGCACATTGAAAGCTCCCCTACCGAAAGTATACGATGTAGACACTTTCAAGAAACTGTCTTTTGTGTGGTGCCAATTCTGAGCGGACAGAAGACTAAGTGAACACATGCCACACTACAGGAATCAGCTTCTCTGAACTCCACCAGCTACCATTATATCTTTCAGTACTGTTTAATTCCTTTAAATTATATTTTAATTCAAAATAATACCTCTAATGTGTTATCTCTGAGCTACTATGATTTTTTGAGCTACCAGCAGTGCCGTGTCAAGTGTCACTTGACAGTATTGGCTGACTCATCTGCAGACCAGACCCTTAGGCTTCTGTCAGGTAGTTTATTTGTCACAACAAAATGATTTCTGTCTGTCCTCTGTAATCACTTCCCATTTATGTTTATAAAACACCATGCCTTGAAACTAGTTCGTTAACTTTATGTGCAGCAGTCACAAGGATGTGATGGTAGCACGTGTGATGAACAGAAGATGCTCAAAACATGGCTGAAAAAATTATATTAGTTTTCAGTTTAAATGCTATTCCTAGTAAGAAAAATCAAATCATCAAATAGTTAATGCCCGTCTCTCATATATCACAGCTGAGATTTAAGTTTACAAATAAAACTTACACTTTTTTAACAATTATCAAGCATGCTAACTGAAAAGATAACATGCATATATGCACGTGTGTATGTATATGCATGAATATAAAATGTTAATTTCCAACAGCAATTCTAAAAATAGTATTTCATTTCCTGATAGCTAGATGAATATGACAGCATTCAGAATTGTCCCACCATTTTTTTTGATGGTTATTGGAGGCAGTTGCCAGGATTAAGTATTTTTTTGAAAATTTTTAAGATAGATGCCAACTTAGAATACTTTCTGGAGATACTAATTTCTGAAAATGCTGACCATGGCTGATAAACCAGAGTGTTCAAAGCAGTAATACATTCTAACATAGTGTAGCCTTTCATAGGCTGTGGAAGGAGGTTCATGAACTACTTGACAGAGGATAAAAAGCTTTAACAATGAATTAAATGAAAAATTTGATTTGTCAGATATCAATAAACATATATGTTTGGAATGTTTTGCCAAATGTTTTTGAATGTTTCTTCAGAAAAATATAAGAATAAAATCTGTCTCAAATCTACTCAATGGGGAGAGTAGATTTGTAGAGTTCAGGAATAAATTATAACATACCAGAATCATTCCTTTCTTATTCCTCCATGTTCCAGGAGAAATTTCTTGCGGGTCCTGTTTCCTACTTATTTCTAATCTTGTATTTCTTCTATCCCCATCTTGCCATTCAGTGCCAATAATTTTTCTCCTTTCACCCACATCACCCTACCACAGATCACACTTCTATCAGTGACACTCAGCTTCTCACAGATTCCCATTGTACCAAGCCAGTTCCTTTCCCAGCCTCTTCATCCTGCTAATAGTCTTTCTTTTCCCCTCAAAGATGTTATCTTGTTAATTCCTCTTTCTAGAATTCCTTCTGATGTCTCCTGAATTTTTACTCCTGGACAAAAAGAAATTGATTAATTAAGGTCAAATTTTTTAAATCACAGAAATTTAATGTGTATCTAAATGCATATTTTAAAAACTGTACTTGTGCACGAGAGAGATTAAAGAGAACCATAAATCTGTACATGTCCCTGTGACATCCCTTTATTTTTTCAGTTAATCTCTTTTCAATATTCTCAGTAACAGTAATGCTCCATACCTCTAATGCACATATATATCACATAATTTTACTTGGGGGGAATTTTATCTGTTAATTGGGATGCCATTTTTAGTCATACATCAGAAGTGAAAACAGCACAATTACAAATAGGATGTAAAGTCATATCTAAAAAGATTGTATGAAATCAGACTTCAGGATACTTCAGAATTTAATCGCTCAAATTTTAACTTTTTTAAAATCTTCATTGCATCATACCTGCTCAAAATATGTTTGCCACAGATTTTCTATAACATCAACTGACTTCTTTATGCAGCATAAAAAATGGGGGGGAGGTGTGTTGTGGGTTTGATCCTGATCTTTTCCTAAGACAGTTTGCTGTTCACATGCAGACGTATAAGGTGAGTTTAAATGCTATAAAAAGGTTGTCCAGTCCATATATCCCTGCCTCAGAGGAACACGTGGAAACTTCACAGACAATTATTATGCAATAAATTTTCCTAGGAAAGAAGTTTTTTAGGGAGGTTACTGCTTTTTTTCTTCTATTAAAGTCATAGGAAAAATAATGCTAAAAATTCTGTAAAGTTTCTTGCAGTTATATTGCACAGATTACTTCTCTACAAAATGGCTATTCAGTGATGTCAACTGATATTAAACACTTCTTTTTTTAAAATCATCCTATATCTCAGATGACAAATTATTCTTAATGTGTGAACTTTTAGAAAGCTGGACTTCATGAAATGAGAATATTTTTCATTTAAGCTACATGAAAATGTTACTTCCTTCCTCTCAGCATGCTGGACAGGTGCAATGTAAGGTGGAAATGAGATCTGGGCCTTAAAAACAATTCTGCCTCTACAGGATTCTCAAAAACTGAAATACGTGGAAAGTACCTTGATGACAGGCAGAATGAAAGAGAGAGGATGTTTTTGAAAGAAAATTTTATCTGACAAAGGGGAAACTTTTTAAAAGGCAGCCTAAATTTAAAATGCAAGTGAGACACAATTGTTTCCTTAATAAATAAAGGTTTTTTAAAACAATCTAGTAGCAAATTATAAACTTTTTTTTCTCAATACATTTTTTAATGAGATTTCTAAAAAATTTCTGTGACTCACTCTTGGAGGAAAATAACATGTACAAAGGTCAGTATCAAAGTTCAACTCACTTTAACAGTTTAAGAATTACAAGTTCATTCAGAACTGACATTTTTCTGACAGTATCCTCTGTCTTGCAATATTTCTATGAAATGAGGTTGAGGAATAATTACATATTTTTAATATATAAAGAAGCATATATCTTTATACATCGTTAAAATCTTAAAGATTCTAAATTAATTTGGTATAGTACATTCTTTTCTAACACAATTTCCTCAGAATTGCTAATCCTGAATATTATCTATATTATCTGTTAACACCCTAAGAAAGACATCTTTTTGCACATGACTATCTAGCTTTTCAATTTAAGTCCAATAGTTGCACTGTACTGCAGTCTAAGAATTAATTACATCATAATAAATAAAAAATAAACTTCCCCTGCAATAGTAACTTTTCCGCGTGGTTTTATTGTAACAAAGAAAATTTAGCTAGTACTGAATGCAAATATTTTGCACAACTTTCCAGTGCTTGCTTCACAGTTATCGTGCTACATAAAAATAGCAGTACATCATGCTGTTTACTGAAAACTTTTAGAAGAACCAGCTGGTCAATTAAAGAAAAATGCAATCAATCTTTCTTTACAATTTTTTTTTTAATTAAAGCTAGAATCTCTACCTTAGAACATGTTAATAAGCCATACAGAATACACAGGAAGAAAAAAAAAAAGTAATTATTTTCAAATGGTGTTTTCTCTAATTTATTTTATTTCCTAGGCATTTTTCAGTAATTATTTTCTCTGGATATTTCTGAGAGAAGAAAAACCCTTCTTATCTCTATGAAGTGGATTCAATCATAAGATTAGAAACTGATTCCTTTAACTTTTTTACAGTTTGTTGGTTTTTTCCATTATCTTCTAGAGTAAGGAAACCTGCTACCCCCTTTGGCACTTGGACGTTCCTTTCTATGTAGTGATGAAGCTTTGCCATGATCAAGATGACCAATGGTCTATACCTAAAAAATCACAACTGGCCTTTCATCCTCACTCTTACAGACCATACAAAGATGAAAGTTCAAGTGGAATTCACTTGCTGTGCAGATTTTACTACAACTGATGCAGGTACCGTGACAAATGCATTTTTTTCAGCTCTGATTTACATTTTAGTTCAGCACTGCAGTACCCAAGTGCCTTAATTTAAAAGCATACATAAATCTGTCCTTATAAGCTGAAAAATGTGGAAGGGTGGATAAGAGCATCAAACTGACATCTGTTTGTAATAAAACCGAAGTAATGAAGTTCACCATTCTTGAAGTAAAACATTAATCCATCTATTTCCTCCCTCTGCTTCTTTTTAACCCACACAGAGAGAATTCAAAGAGTGAGATGTTACTAAGATCATGAAATATCTCACCATGATCATATAGACTAAGAGAAAAAAATCTTTGCCATTTCATTTTCTGGATAGAACCTCTGTTTAAGTTTTGTTGGGATGACAAGATGTTGCTACTTCAGCTGGTTCTGCAACCAACTAAGTTTTGTTTGTATGAACTATGGTGAACTCAAGTAATTTTTACCCTGCGGGAAAGTATTTTTCTCTAGGCAGAGTGTCCATCCATTGGCACAGGAGGCCCAAGGAAGTGACTGAGTCATCACCCCTAAAGCTATTTAACAGGCAATAGAATTTGGCACTTGGGGACATGGTTTAGTGTTGAACTTGGCAGTGCCAGGTTAATGGTTGGACTCAATGATCTTAGAGGTCTTTTTCAACCTAGATGATTCGATGATTCTATAAGGGTGGGTATAGAGAAGAAATAAATATGAGCTTCACTACCTGTAACTGGGGTTTGGTGGCATGCCCTTCCCTCTCATGCAAAGGTTGGAGCCAATTTCAGCTCAGTACAGCTGGAGACTACGCTTGCCCTCTTATTGTTGGCACGTCACCTTACTTTAGCACTGAAATCTTGCAGAGTCATGACTGCACTGAGCCAGCTGGCTACAAGATGGAGAAGCCTGCAGGACTTGCCACATGCCAGTATACTGAAAAAGAGTTGCATCCTTTAAGAACTTGTATGAGCTGTCTATAGAAACTGCTGCTTCAGCTTTCCCTGCAAGAGTGGGCTCTCCAGCACTGCTGAGCCCAGCCAGGCTCCGCTCTCACATCCACCCACAGCTCACAGCATGCAAGATGCCCAGCTCAGCAGAGGCATCTCAATCAGTGTAGTAGCTAAGCTATGTGGGAAAAACAAATAAACAAACAAAACCCCCAAACAACAACAACAGCAAAAAAAAATCTGCTTCACTTCCAACTCTTTTCTCTTTACTTAGGAAGCATATTAAACTACTTGCTCTCTTTCTTTCTTCCATCCAATCTTTTGACAGGCTTTTGGTTTCACACCTGCAGTTTACCCTTTTAAAAGCGCTTCTCCCACGGTCATTTCCTGAATTTTGGTCCGCATCTCAGGATATGTACTTGCAAAGGCCAGGAGCTTGGAACAAAACATGAACTCTTCTAGCAGGAAGAGTCAAAGTTGCTTTATATACATCTTTTCCCATTTGGAGTTGGGATTCATCCCTGACCGCCTTCTTAAACCCAAATTATTAGCACTGAGACTGATGAGCTGCACTAACATATGCTGAGTTTGATGAAATACTCACACATTTTAGATTCCACTTGACTGGGACAGGAAAACAACCTTTTCTCATAAAATTATTCAAAGCATCAAAACAACATTTATCAACAACAAAGATAGAGCCACCAATCTTCTAGACCCTGACCACATTTCTGATCTTGGTCATGGTTACTGTAGCACTGGGGAGGGGAGCTCCACTACAACCTTGTCAACAGTAGCAGGCCTCAGGATAGTAATCTTTAGCAATAGTGATGCAGAAGAAGGTTTTTGCTTATCGTGGATGTAATACCACCACAGGTGTTGCAAATGCAAAGGTTCTGCCGAAGAATGATGAGACAAACACCTTCCACAGAAGATGTCAGTCACAAATTCCTTCTTAATTCAAGAACAGCTACACTAGAAAAAGTTGGTTTCTTTATGAAGACTTTTGTCTTATTATTCTAAGTAGTTTGTGTTATTAATTGTGAGGATTTTCTGTGTTTAATAGGATTTTCTCAGTCTCCACCTCAGCAAGTAATTCTGATGCCTCTCCAGAGTGCCACAGAATAGAGTCCCGGGTGAATTTGGGTTGCTCAGGACATCTGGACATCATCTGATCTCTCCCTCCACCCAGAGGAGGACAGCTTAGATCAAGTACCCAAGGGCATGTAAGGGCCTTGACCTGCCTAGTTTGTCATTCTTCTGAAATGAAGAGTCCAGCATCCAGATTCGTTGGAGAGAAAGAGTCAGATTGGTGAGAAAGAGTCTTGACAAATAGTAAGCCATAGCTTTTCCGCAATATTTTTTTCCATAATTTTCTTTGAAATGGCCTTTGAAGAAAGCCTAAATAATTAGAGGATCTTACACGTTTTTAGACAACTATTCACTTATTCTGCACATGAGGAGAAGAAATAATTCTAAATATCTATATATACATATCCGAAATGTTATATGTACTCAAATATATATTTATTGGCACAGAAAATTGCTTTGAATTGCCTTTTGATTTGCATTAATTTTTTTAATTGCAATTCTTTTTAAGTAGCTGTTATAAATGGTCTGTTAGAATAAGTAACAAGAAAACAAGCTACCAGATAACAAAGCAATCAGAATACAAACTGCAATATTAACCTTCAATTAATGTCTAAATTTATAATATCTATTTTTCTGATTACCAATGTAACTACCAGTTACAAACTTAAGTTCTAGTCATAAATAATTGCACATGGACAGATATAGATTCTTTTAAGAAAAATAAATTAAGCTTATAACAATCATAGCAGTAACTAGGGGAGAGAACAAGATTGGAAAACACATAAAATAAATAAATGTTTTTAAATGCATATATTTTTCCCATTATAAAGAGTTTGAAATCTTAATTTTTTTAATTATTAAGAAAAACAGTTTTACAAATAGTATTTACTTTATACGTATTTATTATATTATGTATAATGTATGCTTATTATGGTATGTGTAGATGATACATATGTACAAAAGTATAGTATCTATCACACACATGCTATGGATATGCCTTGTCTAATATAATGTATATGTGCATATAAACATATATATTCCCTGTGTTTATGTTTAAATATCAGAGTCCTATAAAGTACAAATGTTAAAATTTCAGTTTTAAAAATAGTTGTACAATTAGCAAAATTCAAGATATTATCATGCATTTTTGCTGGTAAACTCTTGAAAGAAATTTTATTTCTGATCAATCAGTGTTACTTGTGAAATTGAAATGAAAATGTCTTCCCAGACTTATCCGATAATTATTATTACAGTAATTTCTGAAGTAATATCATATGCACATAGGACTGGAGACAGATATTATCTTGAATATCAAATACATACATGTTTTAAAATCACAATCTAGCTTATTTTGTGTTATGTTCTGATAATGGCCTTTGTGCCTTAAAAAAGTTTAGGGCAAGTAGTTTAACCTCTTCAAATTCTCAGTTCACATTAAGCAATTAAATCATTAACAGAAGAAATCTGAGGAGATTTCTTTTTTTTTTTTTTTTTTTAGAATATAGCGATTCAGAAAATGCAGCAGAAGCAGAGCAGAATTTCACGATCAGGATACTTGCAACATAAAACAATCAGCTAAACTTCACAGAATAATTTTCTTTCACTTTGTCTCTTATTTGGATTCTGTAATTCAGAAAAAAAATTAAATTTAAATAACAGTTACTAAATCTCTGCCCTTCATAAGAAAATCGGGAAAAGGATATGAGATTTTCAAGAAATGAAGGCAAAGAGCTAGTAAACAAGAGATACATATACTGATAAAAATTTTAACTAACTCAGGATCGCAAGACAATGGCCAGATGAGAGAACATGAGCTACACAGCAATTTTACAATGTACAATTTTACTGAGCCATCGATAATATCTATCTTATCTATTTTTGCCACTTCTGCCACAGTTTTAACCATTAACATCACTTCATCATTTTACACAGAGAATATGAGTGCAAGAGGTGAGAATCAGTGGAACAGAAAGCTTTTTAATGTTAATTGTACAAAAATTAAATATGTAAATCACCATGACTTCTATTCCTTCAAGGATAAAACAGAACATAAGTTACCTGTTTTCCAATTTTGTATGCCACTAAGCTGATATTTTGCTTCAGTTAATTTATGATTTGTTTCTTGATTACGAACCTTTGAGAAAGGCTATAAATTTGTGTGAAACAAATGGATTAGCTTGGAAAGATGCATTCTGCTTTGAAGAAGACAAAACTAAAAAGTTAAAAATAAAAAAAGCTGAGTTGAGCAAACTCTACAATAATTTCATGTTCCAGGATAGGCATCTGAGTATCACGTAGAGACTAAACCCCCTGCTCAACCCACTGCTCAAATGTATCATGCCCACACTTCCCACTCTGCCTTGCCTTCTGTTCAGCTTTTACACAGATGATGAAACCTACCACACTCGTGACTGTGCCACTGCCGGAGACTTAGGCATGAGACTTCCCTTCAGCCCCGTGTTTGTCACCTTTTTCCACATGCATTCTTAGACTTATCCAAAAGCTTGGAGTTAAAAAGCTAACTCAGAAGGTTTATTAGACAGCTTTCTCCCTTCCTTCTCTCCTCACCATCTCAGCACCCTCTTCCTCATACACCCTCGCACATGCAGGTCGAAGTGACCGCTTCATAATGGGATGAGCTTCTAGATCATATGTAAAATTGGTGGTTTGGTACTTGCCTTGCTAGATTGCCATAGATCTGAAAATCTCTTCCTTTTTGTCACTTTCTTCAGTCCTTTACTACCTTTTAGCTGATACTTATGAGCATTCTATGGCACCCTTCTCTAGATATTTCTGTTGTTGAGTGTAGGATTGGCTCTATGTGCATAAGCCTATACTTTCCAACGAGGCTGCAAGAGGCTAATGCACACTGCAGTGGTGTTACCAATGCAACATGCAAATTTTGCTCAGAAGTCTCTGGTTACCTTAAACTGGGAACTGCAAAGGTAGTTCTGCTAAGAAGCTCTTAAGTCTTTGCAAAACTTTCAAGCTCTTACTGGAAATGTTCCGTTTCTTGTGCCCACCCACATAACAACAGTGTGTTCAAAACTAAGCCATTAACAGAATTGCTAATAATTTAAAAGTCAAGGAAGTTACCTTGAATAAGACTCACCCTTATTTTATGGTATTTCAGGATTTAATCAACAGTATTTTCTGACTTAGTAAAATCAGCAGAAAATAGACCCATCAGGGTTAGCTTCTGTGAGAAAACTATTAACCTCTGTTTAAATGCACACTGATTTAAGTATCAAAGTGGTAAAGAGGAGTTACAAGTGATTGCTGTGAGCATTAAAGAGTGGAAGTTTAGCAGTCATTCTCTACATTTAGAAAAAGTAATTTCTGCTATGAGTTCATTCAGCAATTGTGGGAGCCAATACTGAGGCTTCAGTGATGTGGAAATGATTGGAAGCCATTTATGAAAAGCTACTTTACATTTGTTTCAGAGCCAGAAGGAAAACAGAAGGAACCAAGTTATTAACTCTTAAAAATATTCTGTTTGTTTGAACGTGTCAGTTTTGGGTGCTGTAATTTATGCGAGGATTTATGATTACCTGATCACAAATGTTCGAGACATAAACAGCTAAAATATATTTCTCTGGTTATGCTACACATGTGCAATTCAGTGCAAACACTGGTACAGTGAACCACATGTCTAGTATTTCTTGTTTCTTTGGGGTGTTTATGAATCTGTGTCAAAATTTCTCTTCCATTAAGGCCTATCATTGTTATTTTCAGTTTGTGCTTTCATGAGTACTAGGAAAAGTAATTTCTGCTATGAGTTCATTCAGCAATTGTGGGAACCAATACTGAGGCTTCAGTGATGTGGAAATGATTGGAAGCCATTTATGAAAAGCTACATTACATTTGTTTCAGAGCCAGAAGGAAAACAGAAGGAACCAAGTTATTAACTCTTAAAAATATTCTATTTGTTTGAACATGTCAGTTTTGGGTGCTGTAATTTATGCGAGTATTTATGATTACCTGATCACAAATCTTCAAGACATAATATATTTCTCTGGCTATGCTACACATGTGCAATTCAGTGCAAACACTGGTACAGTGAACCACATGTCTAGTATTTCTTGTTTCTTTGGGGTGTTTATGAATCTGTGTCAAAATTTCTCTTCCATTAAGGCCTATCATTGTTATTTTCAGTTTGTGCTTTCATGAGTACTAGGAAAAGAAATTGCCCAGTGTTTCCTTAACTACAAATTTTACTACCCAAATTATTTAACTTGCTAAATTAAATGTTAAATAAACTTACATCATTTGGAGTGCTTGTCTGAAAGAACAACAAATGCCTTGGAAAAAGCATGTCTGTTGTCATTACAGTAAAAAAAAAAAAATGCTAGTAGAAAATAGTTTACCTGTACAAAGAGACCTGATGAAATTTTAGAAATTTAGTACTCATCTCACCAATACAAGCAGGAGAGCATTTTGTTGACAAAGTTTGTCTTGAAGTGCCTATTCCATTTGAAATCAAAGCTGTGATAGACACTGAGGATTCCTTATACACTCTCTGTAGTAATTTATTAAGTATTTACCAATGACCTCGGTTCAAACAATCCAGATTTCTTAAGGATGAAAATTCAAATTTACTAAAAGCAGTTCAGGTAACCAAAACTAGAGAGATTATTCCAATTTAATCCTGTCACAAGGGTCATTCTCTGAATTAGCTGTTAAGAAGAGTGCCTAATGATGCAGGCTATATTTTATTGCCTGCGGTTTTCAATTACTCTCTTCCAGACCCCATGTACAGGTGTCATGGAATATCATGATTATTTTTTTTCATTGAAACAGTATTGCTCTTGATTCCAGACAGGTTTTGATGAATTCTGAAGAGCTATTATACAAAAGAGAGTAAATGAAAGTACTGGTGTTTGCAGGGTTCAGAAGTCCTGTTTACAGGAAAGAAAAAAGTTTCTTCCTGGAGCACAGTAGGCTTGAGAAACAAGAAGATTAAATGTGCCACCAGGCATTATTGAAGAGTGAGGAAAAATCAGAAAATATCAGATTTCCTCAGAAGCATTTAGCCTGACAATAAGTCATGATCAAACCTTTCTCAGAAAATTTCATTGTCTTCTAACTTCCAGTGAGATAGAAATAACAGGTCTTCATGCTATGCTTCCACCCAAGTTTATAAGTCTAAGCTTTTCCCCCTTATGCTCTTACTATACATATGAACATATCTGTAAATCTTTACTCATTAAGACTAACAATTAGAACTGAGAGTCACTTGCACGATGGGTATATTTTCTTCCTGGTAAAGAGAGCAGATTGACTGATTTAATCGTCATGTCACACAACAGTGCGATGGTATCTGAGATCACATGAGTAGCTATGTCTCCAGAATACAGGCAACCAATAGGAATTTTAACCTCCCCTACTGAATTTTAGGGAGTGATTAACTCAAGTGATTTACAAGTGGAACGATATTGCACCATTCCTGGAGATTTCAAAGAGAATATGTACTCCATGATGTGATTCTTTTATCTACATCAGCATTTGACAATGGATGTATTTAGATGAACAATTCAGAAGTTTGTGTTCCACTTTCACGCTGCCATTCTGTCCCAAGGACAAGATGAGCACCATTTGGTTTTCTTTTTTTTTTTAACATGATGCTGACATGTTGGGTTTTTTTCCCAAGTAATTCAACAATCTGGACTTCAGACTAAAATTCAATAAGTCTAAATATATTCCTGAACATATTTCACTAAATCATATACGTGATTTGTCATGCCTGTTAGTCTTAGTCATCTCTTAGATACAAATGAATGTATTTTGATAGAAAAAAATATCTTTAAAACTAGAAAGGCATTATAGGATTTCTTTAGAAAAATAAAATTTACTCAAGTATTTCCAAAACCAGTAATGAGAAAAAATAATTTATATTTTCAATGCTGAGCTCTTACAGTTAGCATCATTTCTCTGACATACAGAAAAGTCCTTGAGATGAATTATCTATTGTAAAATATCACTGTGGGGTTTTGTGCTTGTTTTGTTCCTTAAGTAACTGGCTTTAAAGAGATAAAAGCTAACCAGGTTGTGTTTCTTTTAATGTACCTAGACTGCTCCATGTAGTATTCTTCAGCTATTTTAGTACATTGTCTTTAGAAATTCTCCTTTAAGTACTTGTCCTTTAACATCACTGAAATGAATTTTTTTTGATTAACACCTCAAACCCATGCGTGAGCCGGGAACCAAACCTTGGTGAGCCTTCTTTTAAATTTCCACAACAAAATTTCCATTATCCCTTCATCCTGTGAGTCACCAAAGCATGTGCCATTCATGTGGAGACCAAATTATTCTGTCAAGCATTCAAATTTGAAATATCAGAACTTCAATTTGACAAACACTGCATTTTGTGGTCAAATTAATCTCTGGGATGAAAGAGCGGAGGGAAAGAAAGAGGGAGAGATTTTTGGAGTCCTCCACTGTATGTTACTCAGTTGCACCTAGGGATAGAGCACAACATTATTTGTGACAGCACGATATATTATTAAGCTTATTAAGTAGCTCAGAATATGGCATTATTAATATTTATTTTTTTCAAATGAATGTACAACTTTTGTGTTGTATAAAGAGATATTGCAGTATAAACAGATTCTTCTTGCAATTCTATGGCTCTACCTGGAAAAGAAATGTAGCAATCTCCTGGGGTTTTCTTTAGATTCAATGAAAGCCCTAAGGTTTCCTTTGAAGGGGGATTCCTGGATATTGTCTAGGAGTTAGTGAATTTCAAAATGCAGGGTTTAAACTTACAGAAACAACCTTGGCATACGGGAATCTGCTAAATCCTATCCTTTCCCTGCATAGATCATAGTCTAATAGATGAGTAATTCAATGTTTTTACTTTAGGTGTTGCATATATTACAACTGTATTTAGTCTGGCAGGTTTAGTTTTCCAGTTGATATCTCCACAAAATTTCCTTCATTACCATATGTGTTAAAGTTCTATATTTTAATTCCGTTAGGGTTTTTTTTTCTTATTCTAGTGGTACTTGTCTTAGAGATCCCTCTAAGATACAAGTAAAAAATACTATTTTATTTCTTTTGATGACCATCTATACCACCAGTGTACCCAAAAAGTGAAATATTATCTATACTTTTCTGAGAGTGATTAAAGAACAGGTTCTAACAAAATTTAATTTTTTTCATGAAAATAGTATACCTTGCATATTTGGAATACTGATGCATGCAGAGCTTCTTACACTCTTAAACAAGTGCAGGACAAAATCTGTAGCCTTAATAGGTAGATATTTCATTGTCTTATAAGAGTGCCTCCAAGAAAGTAATTCACACTTTTCCATAATAATGGAATAATTGGAATTTTCCAGAATAATCCCCTGTGCCTCCATTAGCGCAGTAAATATTTACTCTTCTCTTTAGACACTATGTTGCACTGGTGAATCTGGGCAGGTTGACTCATGGAGGGAAAATAATAGTGAGAGAGCAGGAGGAAATGGTGTAGTTACAGTACTGACAAGTGCTTGAAAAAGAGAGTGAGGAAAAAAGTTATGAAGCTTGGAGTAAAAAAATCTACCTCATGACAGTCTAGACTAAAACTGACTCTGAAAAACTACATCATTACGATGCTGAAGAAAAATTGCAAATAGAACTTTATATCTACATGAGTAAAATAAAACATGGCAGTATAGAAAACACCATATACACACTATTATGGTTCAAAAGGAGCTTATCATTTCTTAGGAAAGATATTGGAAGCACAGTGGATAACACCTCTGTGTTCAGTGTGTTCAAATCATTACAGAGAACAGAAGAGAAAGGAGTGGTATCCTACTGTGTAAATTCATTGCTATACAATTTGTGTACTGCTTGCAGTTCTTACTCATCTTCTCCTTTGACAATGGCTACAGAGAAGATAATAAGGGGTAGGGTCACAGAAGAGAAGAAACCAATTTCAGTGCTTCTGTCTAAACAGCCAGAAAAAAAATTGATATAATAAAACCATGAATATAGAGAAGGTATATAAACAATTACTCACTTTCTGCTTAAAACTACTAGAGTCATACCAAAAGGGTGACTAAGTTATAGTCTTCCTCTTTTCTTAAACTTTGATAAAACCAGGATGTGCTATTTAGACCTCTGATGTTAGAATCAATATACTTCTCACTAGCTGCAAACTTTCAGGATAAACCTGCTCCAGCATGGGCTCCACGAGCCATGTTCCTTCAGGAAATATCCACACACATAGTGGGGTTCTCCAGGTGCTGCACTGTGGATGCCTGCTCCACCATGGCTCTTCTCCAGGAGCTGCAGGAAACACCTGCTCCACCAGAGTCTCTGAAGGGGCTGCAGTCACATCTCTACTGCAGCACCAGAGCACCTCCTCTCCTCCTTCTCCTTTCCCTTCAGGTCTCAAAGGGCCACTTATCATAGTTTTTCTCTCACCCCTCACTATCTCTCAGAACTGAGACCTCTTGTGCAATCCCCTACTGCTCCCACAACTTTGACACCTGGAATTAATAGAATTAACTACCAACTACCTGAGGTCAGAATTGTTTAATAACACTCCTTACATCCTTTGCATTGGATCTTGTAACTAAAAAGTTCATATCTTGCAAGGTTTAAATAATGAAAACTTTGTAAGTCACTACAGAAATCTCCTAGTTTGCTTTTTGCAAGCAATGAGTAATCCATGCCTCTTAAAAATACTACATATTATTGTACAGTTCCCTCTTTCCCCTTCCTTTAGCTGCACCCACCTTCTTTGACTGTATTTTTTAGTTATTTTGTTGGCAAAAATGTTTAGTTTTTTGGCAACATGGAACATTCTTCTCAAATATTCCCTCCCACCTGTATGATGTAGTCTACTCTCTTATTTTGTTGAAAAATTATGTCATGCAGCAATAATGACACAGAATAACGTAGCTAAAAGATATTCAGATATAATTTTTCAACCTTTCTTCTCAGTATTGATGATATTGTACTCTTTAGATGACATTGTAAAATGCAGTAAATCTCAACAATTTTTCAAATTCTGAAAATGCCAGAGTGCTGGCTTATGATGAATTCACTATGCTTTTTCTACAGATTTCTCTTAAGGCACAATTTTAATCTATATATGTTCTTCGGATATACAAGCATCAATTTCATGAATTTTTTGTGAACATGGCATTCAATTTTTTTCTGAACCTAAAAAGAATTATGAAAAGGCATATTCACACAGGAGACTTCATTGAAACTTCCTTTCTTCAATGTTTCCTTCATTCTTGCAGAGCATATATGCCTAAAGACTGTCTAAATGCTCCAGAGCTGGGCTCAAGTCACAAGAAAATCTAAGCCCTTTCACTAATTATAAATGTTAGTGATATGAAGATCTCAGTGGCCTACAATTCATAAAAAGTCTCTGACTATTTCAAAGCAATAAACCAATTAATACACTCAGATTATTAATGAATAATGTATTAGAAGAAAAAGAGAAAGCATTGCTGTCTTTGAAGAGCTTGCTTGCCATAGTTAAAGATGTTTTTAAAAGATCACTTACTGTACATCAATAATTTTTTATATCAAATACCATCATCAGTTACATGAAGCTCTCCAGTAACGAACAGAGCTAGTAAATTACAATAGTGAACAGCCTGATCAAGAGCTGTTTGATGGAAAGTCAACATCTTCTTGATGTTGTGCAACACTGAATTAAAGAAAAACACTGGCTGAAAAGATAAATTTGGACTCCAACACTGGTGTACACTCAGAGGGGTTTTTTAATTGTACTTTTTATGTTTTCTTTCTCAGAGTCTTAGAAGGCTGTAGGAAGACCAGGAACAGCTCAGTAATGGCAATACGTAAGAAAAACTCTGCACTAAGTTTTTTATATACTGTATCTCAGGAAAGAGCAACCTGAGAAATGAAAGCAATATTTTATATTCATCACATGTTATTGATGTGACAATTTAGAGGTGCAAAATAAATATCTAGTAAGTAAAGAGAAGATCAACTAAGAGACTTGTATTATCCCTACATGGTAGAAAGTAACCTGCACAGAAGTTATGGGGTCAAGACATAGATTTTCTATCTGAAGAGGACATGTAATAAGATAAAAGCGTTTATCCAGTTCACAGATATCAAGCTTTGTTACAAAGGAAAGACTGAATTTTTCCTATGATCAGGCTTGATTTTATTAACTTTTCCTTGGAGAGGTAACAACATAATGAATACTTTTCTCTTCATCCCTGCCATAACCTTTGTGTCCCATTAATACTTTCGGGAAGAAAGAGTTACGAGATTCCTATGTCTGGTTCATCCTCAAGTTCTGTGGAAGTTCTGCTATATTCTGATAATTTTATGAAAGTTTAACAAAGATGCAACTATGAACTATGTAAGTTCAATCCTCTTTAACTTTTATTTTAACTCTACCTAAGTTCTTTATCAGTTTGGAAAAATCCCCAGTGTTTGCATTTTTTCTAAGATTTTTTGTTGATTCAGTGAAATTTTAGGTATGTGCCTGTTCACTTAGCATATGGGGGTCTCTCAGTGGAGCTGGAACAACCAACTTTTGCTGAATCAGCATCTCCTTCTCAAAGGTAAAGATAAGAAACAGAATAATTCAAGCTGGAAGGGACTTCAGGTCATATATGCTTAAATAAAATCACAGAGTAAGGCTGCAAACTAAACTTTTTTGGGGAAGCCATACGAAGAATGTCTAAGGTCACTTGACTTGTTCACCTTGGAAAAGAGGAGGCTGAGGAAAGGCACCACCTGCAACTGAAGGTAAGCAGGGGGGCAGGCACTGATCTCTGCTCTCTGGTGACCAATGACAGAACCCATGGGAATGGCATGAAGCTGTGCTAGGGGAGATCTAGCTTAGATATTGGGAAGAGATTTTTCACCCAGAGGATGTTTGGGTACTGGAACAGATTCCCCAGGGAAGTGCTCACAGCACCAACCCTTCCAGAGTTCAAGAACTTTTGGACGACACCCTCAGGCTCATGGTGTGACTCTTGGAGTTGTTCTGTGTAGGGCCAGGAATTCGACTTGAATGATCATTGTGGGTCTATTTCAACTCAGCATATTCTGTGGTTCTATTATTAAACCCCCTGTATTCTGAGGACTGTTTGAGATAAGTCCTGTGTTGGATTTTCAATGTTCTTCAAATTTTGAGAGTTCTACATACATTTCAGAAAAATTCAAAAGCTGAAATTGTTTAGCTTGTTTTCTTCAATATCCTCTGAACTACTACCACGTTTAATGGCAATCTTTTAAAGTTTAGAATCAGCTGTGTATTCCTTGCTATAGAAAACCAATGGATGTTCAGATATTACTGTCTTTTGGGAAGTTTCTCAGGTACAGAGCTTCTTTTTTGATGAAACTTGGTGCTTATTCACTACATGGAAAATGAGAATATTACTATACATCTCCATTTATATGCCCTCTGTTCTCCTACATTTGGAAATTCTCATAACTGTTCTTTTTTAAAGTTTCATTAATATTTTCTTTAGGTAAAGTAAGAACTTATTTTGAAATAAAATTCTTTTTAGTTCCAACAGACAGCTGAAAAATGTACTTAGCAAAAAAAGGGAAATTGCATACATTAAAAATAAATGAGACTGGAGTAACACAGAAAATAATTTCTTTCTCTACTGTGCACATATCTGTGCAAATACCTTCCTAGAGCAGAATCAAACACATCAGAACCTAATGATATGTATATATATATAATGTTGTGGAACTGAAATTATTATTTGTTTCAAATATTCATTTCATAATCTATCATAATAAAGAGACTCTCATTTGTTAGTATATTATATAGTCTTAAAATGTGTGGGGGAGAGCTGCTGAGTAATTTCCAGAGCTTCTCTGACTTTTTTTCACAGGCTTGCTCCTTTCAGCTAGACTATAAACTAAATCTGGCCCTATTTTGAACTTCTTTCTCTGCCTTCATTCTCCATTCATCTTAAAGTCCAGCAGGATCACTAGGAACTTCTGGGGAAAAAAAGCTAAATTTCATCATAGTGCCTAAACAACAAAAGAAGTTCAAAGACTCTGCTGAGAAAGAGTAGTGCAAGTTACATTGTCAAGTTAAATACTGGAAATCTTCCAAGGGAAACAGTGGGAACAGTGCAAGAATTTACTTAAAGCAGGGATTGAAAGCATAGAAAAGATAATTAAAAATCTCAGATCTAGCCTATTTCTATAACTTTTTTATAGTGTTCCCTGTGGACCACCTCTCTAAAGGCTGAGATAAGCGTTTGATGGATCTGTGTAGCATCCATGGGAGTTTGACAGCAAAATGACAGCAAGAAATAAAAATTTTATGAACTGTGAGAATTTTTTTGGTATTAAATCACCGGATAGGTAAAGAGAGATTGTGGAAATGGAACTCTGAGCTATGAGAATATTAGTGCACCAAACATACACTAGTCACATTGAAGCACTCTGCAAAGCACATTATTTTGCAGTGAAGATATCTGGCTACAGAACACTTCTTCTCAGAGCTCAGTGATGCAATGACATAACAGTGATGTTGGCAAGCCAATAAAGCTTTGCATTACTACTATTCCCTTGGGAAGTCAGAACCGGTTCCAGTTCTTATTCAGTAGAGAGGAGTATTCAGTAGAGGTGCATTGAAGACTAGATGCAGTGCTGGGCCCAGAGGGTGATAATTAGTGGAACAAAATCTAGTTGGAGGACTGTAACTAGCGGTGTTACCCAGAGGTCAACACTGGGTCCAACCCTGTTCAGCATTTTCATGATGATAAGGATGATGGGGCAGGGTGCACAGATGACACTGCTTCACTACCTTACATTGCAATAATTTTTATTAAATAACATGTGTGGAGAAATTTTTTCCTGATTCAAATGATGTTCATAATATTGTGTACATTACCAGATTTTTTTCTACTACAATAATAATTAATACAAGTTATGAAGTGAACTTCATCTTATGTCAAGTAAACAATTCTTGGAGTAAAGATCTGTTCATGTAATCATAAGTAAATTAGGTAGACATTTGGTACTGAGCTTAATTTTTTCTTCCTGTCCCTTCACGCCAATGCACAGTACCTGATTCCCAAGATGAAAGCAATTAACAGTTTATGCTTCTCCATTACACTAAACTTCATATTTCTAAGTGTGATATAGAGAAGTAGTGGTTCAGACATCAACTGGTTCCTTCTGATGATGTTTTTGACTCTCTCACATGACTTACATTGTGTTTTAAAGATAAAATTTATATTCTCCTATTAAATACTGTCCTACAAAATCCAATAGTGCTCCAGTGGATGGTAAAGTCTAAATTTCTTAAAGATGTTTTACTTTTTCAGGGATTTTCAATGAACAACAGAGGACAGTTGTGTGTCTCTAACCTCAGTCCAGATCTGTAATGTTTTCAGTCGCCAAGGACTCCTTGCTTCTGTTCCAGCTATACATCTAGACCCATGGAAAGACAGAGATGTAGAGAGGTTGACACAAGGACAGCAGGTCTTTGGCAACTCAAGACCTGGAGAGAATAAGTATAGGATGCAGTGGTGATTAGCAGAAAATATTCCTCTCACAATGCAATGTAAGAATTACTAAGAAATATTTTGTCTTGAATGAAAACAGACTCTTTCTCCCCATTCCACCCTGAACATTTCTGAAATATCTGCTAGGTCTCCAATGGTACATATATTAGGAATATTCTCCTCTAGAAGCAAGAGAAAATCCCATTTGGAATTCTAGCTGGGTATGTATTTGAGAAATTAATTTAATCCTGGGTGATTTCCCTGTTTACTCATTTATTTTTAGGAAAAAAACGTGAAAGAGAAATATATAGTGCTAATTGTGTGAAATGTCTTCTATAGGGAGTACTTTCACTAAATGGGAAAAACACAGGGAAATAACAACTGAAAATCTACACTGCTGCTTCCTGCCCTTTGCCTCAGAGACAAAGTTGCTTACAACATCTTTTCAAGATGTTAATTGTCACTGGAAATTATGGCGAGAAATAGACTATGACTGCTGTTTATACTTCAGTTTTCCTTCATGTTTTAAAGCATTTCAGTGAGCTGAATCGATCCTTGCTAAATTGCATAACTTTCAACACATCTTAATTATGATGGCCACGGCAATCACAAAATGGAAGTATCTTTATGTTGTTCTAGAGTTGTCTGCTTGTATACCTTGTTATGTCATTACAGAATTATTATACAAAATTCATACTCTGGAAACTGCTGCTACCATATCTTCTGAAATAATTTTCTCTGTGCATCTTATGTGATTACTTCTGTTCTTACATAAGAATCTCCTCTGAGAGAGTACCAGACAAGCCTGGATATAAACATCCCACTGCTGTTATTGCTATAGGTCAAGTGCTTGCTGGGCTATAGGATGCTAACTAGATCAGCAGCTGGTATGCCCTATAACAGTTCTAGGTCCACGCTGTGGTCTGTGGCTGAGGCAAATCACTGCATGTTAAATGGAATTTCTATAGCTGAGAGATTAATTTTGACATTATCATTGCTCTCTGTAGTGTGAGAGAGGTGGGATGTGTCATTTTGGCATGTCACTCACATGTCACTCCCTCACTCCCTGTGGCAGCATCTTGCACTTCATGTGGCTTATTTTGGTTGTAGCACCATGAGGTCTCCAAGGTACTGGCAGTGGTAAGAGTACTCTCTGTGTGCATCCATGACTGGGCACACATTTCTTTTCAGGGCCACTTTTTGTTCATTTTCTCCAGAAGTCATAGAATTATTTTGCCAGATTTCCTATGAGCTGGTAAGGGCAAGTTGTGATATATTAGGTTGCCTTGACAAGCATTGTCAAATAGACAGAGAAAAGAGGCACAAAAAATTAACCCACTGTCCTTGGAATGTGTTCACTTGTCCACTTTATTGTGTTTGACCCCATATTTCAACGGAAGTGCCAAAAATTAATGCACTGTCCCTGGAATGGTGTTACCTATCCAATTTATTGAGTTCAACCCCAGATTTCAATGTTGATCCAGAGTGCAGACTATCTTCATTTGCCTCACGATATCTAGTGTATTTGTGGACAATGTTGTACACTGATATCTTTTCAGATGAAGTTTTATGTAACAACTTTACAATATGAGTACATTAAACAAACTTTTCCTGGCCAGTGGTTGCTGTCCTTGACCTTCATTGCAGTAGTTTTCATTTTCCTGAAATAGCACTAATCTATGTTTGTCAGAAGTTACTCAGCCATGTTTCTACATGTGTTCCTACTGGGAAATTCTCCAGGCAGCAACTCTTTCTCCAACATAATCAGATAAAAAATTCAGTTTATTCCAGTCCCCAGGTTATCCTTGTGTGCTCCTGTGGTTGGGATTACAACATTTTACAGCTTTTTTTGAAGCTGTAGGCTCAATAGGGTGAAATAAATTTTGGAAGAAAATGTTGTAGAGCTCAGGTAGGCAAGGAGGACTGGCAGGTCCATTTTATGAGGTTTTCCTCTCATATGTGATTTTTGGATTTTTATGATGAATATAAAGTGGGGGTTTGCGTAGCTTTCTTCCTTAGCATGTGAATCATGCAATATGGGTAATATTTATAAGATACTCTAACTCAGGTACCTTTATTCAGTATACTTCCTAATATCCCAGTTGAAGCTAGAAGTTACTAATTCATATAAGAGATTGCAAAATTATGCAAAAACCACAGAGGAATAAAATATATGAAATAAAATTATTGAAACCAAAACAAAATAGAATCCAAAGCAGCTAATTTTAATAAGTGAAGATACATTGCTTAGATATAAAGAGATTTCAAGGAGAACCATCAGAATTTTTCAAAAAATTTGCAGAATTATTGCAACAGAACTTGAAACTTCACTGGTGCAGAATGAGCTATCTGGTACTGCAATTTACAGTGAATGAAAGTTTTCCTATACCATGACATACAGAAACATTATTGTGGTTTTTGCAAAATAGGAAAACGAGGAAACATAACTGTCTGAAAGGATTACCTAAATAAAATTATATACAGTGAAGGATAAAATTCACTGAGATGTATACTTTAAGCACTTAGGCAGGATCACTGATATTTGACTGTCTCTTTCAGAGAATGGTTAATGTAGTAGTCTGGGGAGACAGTATAGCGGCTGTAGCCCTTCTGCTGGAAAAGAAAGGTCGCTGCAACTATTCAATGACACAAGTAATTGGACAACACAGTGGAGACACTGATATGTGGCTGAAGATGGGTTCAAGTTTGACTAGGTGACCTATGATGCCTCCATGAAATCAAACCTTCAGCAAATGTCTAATGGTGTAATAAAAAACAACGCACCTCAAAAGGATTGCAAGCTGAGCATGTTCAGAATATTCTGAGTTAGAAGGGACCCACAAGGGTCATTGAGTCCAACTCTTAAGTGAATGGCCCATACAGGATCAAACCCACAACCTTGTTATTAATGCCATGCTCTAACCAACTGTTCTTGGGGCTTGTACATACAAGTAATAGGAACAACATACCAAAGTAATAGGACTGAAATGGCTAAATTAAAAAAAAAAAAAATAAAATATAAACTAAATTGTCTCAGTGGTTTTCATTGTGTTATTTTTGTTTAACTGAACAGAGACCTTGGTACCCACAATTGTTACAAGGGGGCAGCTACTATAAAAAAATCAAGAAGTTATTTGAAGCTATCAGATCTTTTAAACGAAGGTGTTTCAAAACTGTTCACAAAAAGGAAATACTCTAGCGGTTTTTTGAAACCTTGCTCTAAACAGGCCGAAGAACAGAGATGTACTGAAAATGCTAGTGCTGGCAGGAGGATCTGGCAGTGGCACCAAGCAGATTTGGCACTGCCTGTTTTGACAATATTCAGCCTTCTGCATGCTCACTGTACGTGTGAATGTGTGTGGAGAAGAACCTCTTCAAGGAGATACGACTCCCCAGAGTCTCCCAAATTCCCTCAGTGTTCCCATCCAAACCACTTCATATCCATACAGCAGAGAAGCAGCTTTCTTTCAGATAAGAGCACAAAATACATTTGAAATCCTGAAAAGGGGGCTGTTTCAACCTGGTTCAGACATAATCCCAGCTGTCAAGCCAAAATAATGACAAAACAATGCAGAATTTCAAAGAGTTTTGATACTCATCCAGAAACCATGGCAGCTGGGTTATCAGTAAAACACAGCGACAGAATTACCTTTTATAGTATTCTGCTGTACTTGATGTAAGGCCCTGAATATTCGTTACGAGACAAACTCAGTACGTTGCCAGTAGCAAATATCTGCTTTGAAGTTTCCTTAAAAATAGAGACTTAGTCTGACAATGGTTGGCAAGTGGCTGTCTTATCTCACAATACCTGCAGTTAGGACTAAGAGGATTGCAATTTCCACTTTTGGTGGTACAGTAGATGTTTGTTATCAGAAGAATGACTGTAGACTTCAGAAAACTCATCTAACATAAGTAATAGTAAAATTAGTGTAAAATTAAAAAAATCTTAACACTTAAGAGGAAATGTTTGGGACGGATTCATGTAAAATTTGTGTTTCCTTCACATCACAAAGTAGATAAGCATAAGACAAAAGTGAGAGGAATTAGTATATAAACGTATGTAAAATGAAAATACAATTTTTTCTACTGTTTATTTTTTCCCCTGTTTTTAAACTGTGAAGCACAAAAGTAAGATTCCTTAAATGCCAGAAATGCTGGGTTTTCCACAGACCTTATTTGCCTTTACTCAAGCTTATTTCTCCAGAATTAATGTGTCTTTTTCAGAACAGCTACAAGACCCTCTATTCAGTGCAGAGGTCTTCTGAGTATGTTTTATAGCTCTGAAACCCTATAAAGCCACTCACATTGCTACTGGGCAGGCCTCAGATTCCTCCTCATAGCAGTTGATGTTGCAATAGTCTTTGTGTGCTTCCATTGTGGACACATTTTACCAATGTGGTTTGGTTGCAAGAAGCAGGAGTCACTGTAACTGAATAACCAGTTCTGCAGGGAAAAAGATAATGTGTCCTACAGTCCAAAATTTCTTATATGCAATATAGAAACTCCAATACTCAAAATCCATGATTTGAGAGTATTTACCAGTGTAGTAAGATTCTTCATCCTGTCTTCCTATATAACTGAATCTTTGCATATTAAATTTATTGTAATGAATGGTTATAAGTCTTTCTAATGGGCAGAAATACTACTCTTACTTGCAAAAGATGAAAGGCAGTTAGAATGAAATTGTGCCATTAAAAACATTAATTCCATGGATTTCCTTAATATTACATTATACAATTATATAATTGTTTAGAAACCTGAGCATTTGAATTATGCAACTGTTACTACCTAGAGTAGTTAATTTTAAGTATAAAATTCAGAAGAATGGTATAAATGCATATACATATGGTAAAGTAAAAAAATAAATAAATGCAAGTGTTTCTTTCTCTGCAGCTATTTTTTTTCATCATTACAGCTGAATACAAGAAAATTTGTAGAGATAAGTTATATTTTTTATTAGCTCTGCTGGTGTTACTGAAAAAGACAGTCATATCTTATTGTTATTGGACATACCAGTCTGAAACATCAGACATGCCAGTAATTTTTAGAGGAGAGAGAAGTAAAACAGAAAACTGGAGTTATTAGGCAAATGACAGTAACAAAAAAAGATCTAAGGATTGGTTTCCTGAGGGCACTGTCTTTATCAGAGTCACTATTTCATTCATTTCACTTTTTGAATGTGAAATTCATAAATTAACTATGGAGTAAAGAAGATGAGTGCCATCTTGTCTGATGGCTGCACATGATCTGGTTTATTCTGATAGAAAGGGCCTGGAAAAAGACAGTAAAAACATGGAAAGCCTGCCAGGCAGGAAGGATAGCCAAGAATTAACTTGTTTCTTGACAGGGGGAATTCAGGAGGAGGTGAGTAATCCATCTGAACTGTGCCAAAATAAGTACAAAAGATAATGTGAAGATGATGGGTGAAGATGATACTTTGATAAAGGCCTGTTGGAGACTGCTCAATCTATCTGACTTCCTCCCTTCAGACTAAATTTCCTGTAATTAACTTTCAAAAGAAAAACGAGGAACAGGTTCTAACAGTGACAAAAAATAATTGTTTATGTTTTAAACTACTTATGTACTTCTTAATGATATATATAATAAAATAATTTGTTCAGTTTTCTATTTGATTTTATTATTTTGTGAAAAATTTTAGTGTAAAATCGAACAATAAAATTATAGTATCACTATGTTTGTTTATACTAGATCATTAGGAAATTATTTTCAGATTTTCATAACACTGAACTCTTTTTATCTGTGAGTGGATACTTTACAAGCACTATTTAGATATTCTTGTTATAAGAAATCATCCCTGAGGGTATAAAAAAGCTGTGTAGATATGGCACTTGGGTACATGTTTTAGTGAAGGACTTAGCAGTGCTGGCTTAAAGTTTGGATTCCATCTTAGAGGTCTCTTCAAACCTCAATGACTACGAACTTATGCTTCTATGACTTAAAATTTGAGCTGCTTATTTGAAACAGTATAAATACATGGTGAGGTGAGACCGTGATGAGGTCAAGATAATTCGAATTTTAATATACATCAATCTTACACACATATATGTACATGTATATGTATTGATTATCAAACTTCCATTTAGTAAATATTAACTCTTAAATGTTCATGTCACAAAAGAAAGAGGATTCACATTTCTTTGGTATTAGCAACTTGGAAAAATTACCTTCTGAATCTAGTTTTAAGAAACATTACTTACAGAGCACTCAATACTGCTGTGCAAGTTTTATATATAAATCAAGTTTAAAAGCTTCTTATACTTTTCTGTGACAGCTGCAACAGTAGAATGCATGAACTGTGCTATACAGAATGAGTGTAAGAATATATTTTCTTCTTTGTCTTCAGAAACTACATAAAAGGGAAATACTGCGGTGATATCATCCATGTCTGTTACAAGTGCATGAAATTTCAATGGAATTTTTGCTCTAATGTATTTATCAGCCAAAGTTTATGTGCAGCAAGTTTTCTGTGTAATTTTGAACTGGTATATATGGACTACTAAGAGAAATCCAACATATTATGCTCAAAAAGTTGCTGCAGCTGATTAAATTTAGGATGTGCTTTCACAGTAGATAAAATGGTATTCTCAGAAATGTGCTATAAGATCCTGCCCTTTCTGCCATGTGTTCAGGAGATGAACTGGTAGAAGATATCCAGCCAAAACTTCGTGGAAAAAAAAAAAAAAAGAAATATTTCATTCATAAAAAAAAATCCCTAAGCTACTTTGATCTTACAAGTAGAAATAGTGATATATTGTTGGGAAAGGAAACATATAGGGAAGGGAATGGCAGCCTTTGGGGAGGAATACGGAAGGACTGAAAGTAACACCACACTGGTCCCAACTAAGACTGTTGCGAACTGCCAAGCAGATTTTCCTTGAAACTTTATACATCAGCTTTTGAGGAGACTCTTCTACTTTACTGTCCACTGTTTCTGAAAACAACAGATCTATGTGCCTTCCTCCTTCAAAAGAAAACTGAAAAAACCAAACACCACAAACAAACAAAAAACTTAAAAAAAGCAAGCTGTCATCTGTAGGTAGCACATGAGATGAAAATTAAATTTGTGTAGACAGGAGTGAAAAATTTTCTTTCAGTAACAAAATTATTACTGAAAGATACAGATTCAGGTCAGCCAAACTTCCTCTTTTTGGATGGATTTGGCAGGAAAGTGTCATTAAAAAAAAAAAATCCCTTTCAGAAATTATTAAAAATTTTAGAAGTTCATCCTGATGGTTTGTTAAGACATCCTAAGTAGCTAAGCTTTTAGAACAGTTACTAACATTTGACTGCATCTTAACATATGATTATGTATTCACTTATATCATTATTCAGAGTTGTTAGAGTTATTCAGAACAGTTTAATAAAAATGGGGGGTGATAGCCCAACCAATTTTCAGAACTCTTTCTTACAGAAAAGGAAATAATAATAATAAAAAAATAATTTATCCCAATAAAATATTTTTTCCTCTTCTGTATTTTCATTGAACTTTTTTTCCTTTCTTTTTTTGGTAATTGCTTAATTGCACTGCTCTGTGTAACAAGTCTGACAAGTTTCTAGCAGTTAATTACTATTCACAAAAAAGACAACAATGTATATTTCTTAAAGTGTCTAATTAAAATGCTCGACAGTCACTGAGAAATTCAAATTAATCTGAATATAATAAATGTTTTATATATACACAATAAGAAATTTACTTTTAGAGGGAATATTATGTGATTGAATTCTAAGATGAAATGAGAAATTCAGTTTTGAGCACAGACCAGCAATAACGTCTTTCCAGGGTGGCATATTGGACATGAGTGACCCTTTGTATTACCTGTTAGACAATGTATGCAGACAGATGGAAAAACAGAGTATATTTAAAGCTGCCTTTTACATTTAGATGTGATTTAAGTCTCAGTAAGCTCTATTAAACTCCTATAAATTTCATGTATTATTGATGCTTTCAAAGCAAAGGACTTCTTTTTAACATACTATGATAGCCTACCAGAAAGCTTATCTTTGAACACTTACAACAGAGATTTGGAAAGGCCTCTCTGCCAGGTTTTTGCTTAGGAGATTATGAATACATTTCAAAAGGTTTTTCAGTCTAACATAGGATGCTGTAGCAGTCTCTGCTCTTACAAAATGAAATTAATGATACAGTTGTCCTGTAGTTGTTTAGTAGTATAACTCTCTGCCCTTATTGCCACCATTGCTCCCTTCACTGGGTTCCCTGAACAGATTCTTAAAGAAAAAACAGACAACTTGAAATAATAATAATAATAATAAAACTGAGAAAACCAATTTCTTTGTTTCAGATAAATTAGTTTTTAAGAAGACACAAGGCTTCATCAGAATGCTTCTGTAAGAACAGAAACATAGTTACTGCATCTCCTTATAGACACTAAATTCACTGGTTTGGCTTAAAAAATATTTTTCTTTGATGCATCTCATTCTTCTTTGCTCAGTAACACATCTATTCCACAAAACAAAAGAATGCCCTCACTCTGATATACAGATTATGTCATAATCTAAAGGTGTTATGAAAATCAGAGATGGGTCTGAAATATATCATTCTGACCATACAGTAAGTCTTATTTCACTATTCAGTGCAACAGAATCTTCATTCTCTGTTCTTGAACAGCTTCAAAGGTTGCAGAATTCTACCACATTCACTGTTTAAAATCTGATTTAAAAAGGTCATGGCATACCCAGAGATGCTAAAAAATGATAAAAAATAAATTATTTTTGAGATAAAAATGTAGACTTTGTGTAACTAGAAGTGAGAAATCGTTTGTTCGAAGAAATGGTTCTCTCATCATATAATCTATAACCTTCAAACTGTAATATGCATGTAAGACATAGATATTGTCATATTTTTACTCATAAAAATGTCCACTCTGCACGTTAGAGATATTAGATTAGATTGATGTATTTTCATTGAACTGTTACAGTACTGGTTTCAAAATAATCTTTAAATAATCTAATATTAAAATACTAAAATAGAGATTATCACTGCAATTTTGTTTATTTCAAATTAATTATGCAACTTATTCCTGTTAATTTTATATGTCATGTATGGATTTTTGTGCTCAAGCAGATTTCAGGCAATAGTGAAATGCTAAATAGAAAGATTAGAGATCTTGTTGTCATCATTAATTTCTGGCTTGTGCTCTGCCTTTGTTGGATCATAAATACATTTATTTTCCTTATAGTATGTAAGGATGATTGCAGGTGTACAGTGCAATCTGTTAATTTCAAATCTTTCTTACAAAGTCTGCAGTCTAAAACTCCAGAATTAGAGTTCAGAAATAAAAATTATTGGGGTTTTACCTTGAATGAAAGCTTAAAAATCTTCACTGAGAGAAAACTTGTTCATCTGGATGTCAGTGGGAATTATGCTACATAAAGATCTCATGTGCAAGATGTGAGGAAAAATACTAGGTTGTTATATATCAGGACTGATTTTTGCATTAACGTGGAGAAATTCTAGGTGCACTGAAACTGTGACATTTTATTCTTACTTGATTCCAGTCAATATTCTAACCTGAAACATGGCCTGAATGAAAATTCAATATCTGTCATGTGGACGTTATGTTATAGAGAAACTATGACAGAATGGAAGACACTTACTAACATTCTTCTTGCTAAAGAATGAAATTTTAAGAAGCTCCCTTAGCTCCCTTAGGATACTGAATTAGTCTCAAATGCATTATGCCAGATGATAAATTAATTGATTTCTAGGGGACTAAAGCTCCACTCTTTGCTCATCTCTGAATCTGAAACATACAGCAGTTGGTAAAAAAAGTTACATTGCCAATTAGGTCAAATTTGTTAAGTATATTATTAAAATATTTACATTAAACAATAAATAGTCTACTGATGCATTGACAGATAAGAATAAACAAAGTAAAAATATGTCAAAACTGAAAAGCAAGCAAATAAAAACAAACCAGATCACTGGGGGTGGGGGGAGACAACAACAAGAAATATGTGTTACTTGGGAAACTGTATTTTGTCTAGGGTAGGAATGTCGAAACCTTTGCTGATTGGATGACAAAACCTCAAACCCTATAAAATCACATTGATGTGCTGCACAACAGTTCTGTGCACTTGAAGTCAGAATATGTCAGTGCTGAGCTAACAGAAGCAGGCTCACTGTCAGACCTCCTCACTTCCCTTTGGTTTTATTTCATTTCAGCAGCGTGCCTTCTCCCTCTCTTTTGCTGGTGAAGGGAATGCATGACCAACAACCTGCATAGGGGAATTCCTCTGCTCCTGCTAAAGCTCTGCTCTTCTGCAGTGAAGAATCTCAGTCATCAGGTCAGACAGAGAGGAAAAGTTCATGCTCATGAAAACTAAAACCCTACATTACTGTACCATAGTTATAAAACTGTTTACCTAAAGACAGAGCCTCAGCCTTGCTCTCTACTCTTATGCACCTTTTTTAATTAAACTAGTGAGTTATTCAAAGTAGTGCTTGCCATGGACCTTCCTGTGATATAACTTGGGCCTAAGAAATTTCTTTCCATAAACTAATTTGCTATAGAAAGAGACTAGTAGCAGTCACTTGGTTTTGTCATACCTTGAGCCATTAGAGCTTTTGCTTTCAATATAGATCCAAACCATGAGGTCCAGGATCTTTACAGTGCAATGACCCAGACTAAGGTGAACTGCATAGGGGTTGGAATATAATCTGCTACAGGATATTTCTAGAAACAAAAAAATCCACTACACTTTTTCTGTTATTTTGTTAATGCTTTAGCCCAAATAAATTATTTTTTATTTAAAAATAAACTTGTCTTTTATTTTAAAGCACATTTTGTGTGTCTGTGTGTGAGTGTATGAGATCCTTATATTTATTACCCTTTGTTATTGGTTGAAGAAGTAGAAAAGAAATGCAATTGTAAAATGTACAAGACTTACAAGTCCCAAATTTAGAAGAACCAGGGACAAGGAAGTAGTTTTGCATATTTGTAACTCCAAATCTCTTCTGGTGAACAGAATTAATGTTTTTGAGCTGTCCATCTGCTTCAAATAAGATTATTTGTACTCAATATGTTTAAAATAACCACAGAAGAAAGTTAATTCCATTAGCATTCCTGAGTGATGACTTCCTTTTTTAATCACAATTAGAGAAAGAGGTATCCAATTTAGTCATTTATTCATTAGTAAAGTATAATAGATACATGAAATACACAAATTAATGTCTTTGGTGTTATGTAAATAATGAAAAATCTATTTCCTTACTGTAGTTATATTTTTGATGAATAGACTAAGATAGTTTTCATCACATGAATATTGCATTGTGCTGCTGCCTGACTGAAAGAATTAATCTCATTTTTGTGGAAGAAGGTAATATGTTTATTTCAATGAGATTGCAAAAGGTGATACGAAGAGCTAGTTTTGTTTCAACTCAGTAGTGTCTTGCAGTGACGAATGTAGCGCAGAAAGCAAAGCTAAGCGTTTGCCAAATTTGCAAGCACTGCACAAAAGATTTGTTGTCCTGTTTCACCACTTCTCACACTAGACAAAATTATTTTTGCCAAACACTATATGTTATATTTGCGTAGGGACAAAAAAAAAAGGAAGTTAAAGAGGAAAGTTTAAAGTGATCTGGTTTTTTTATTGTAACGCTGCAGTAAGTCTGTGGAGCATAGCAGTCTCACTGAAACGAGTGAATATAAAATTAAACAGATTAGGGTCCATATTGCCATTTCTCATTGAGATGTTCTGAAAGGGGATCAGCACATGAGGAAAAGATAAAGGCACACCCTTTCTTTACATTACTCTTCTTACATCAGCACCAAGCCTGTCTGAGTTCAAGAAGCATTTGGACAATGATCTCATGCACGTGGTGGGATTCTTGGGGTGCCCTGCATAGAGTCAGGAGTTGGACTTATTTATCCTGGTGGATCCCCTCCAACTCAACATATTCTGTGATTCTGTGATTCTGTTATTCTGTCTTGGTCTTGTATTTTACTGCATAACTATGACAATAGGATATGGCACAACCCATCTAAAAAGAGATTCTGAAGTTTTACTAAGTCTCACAGTTTTTAATGCATTTTTTTCCGTGATAAACCAGGGATAGGTCCCCTAAGCTCTGTGGAAGGAAGTCACCACAGTTCACATGGGTGTAGAGGTGAACCATTCTTGATATCTTACAAACAGGCTTGCCTACCATTCTGGGGCCTTGATCCATTGCAACATCTATTCACTCTGTCACTAGTCACTCAGATAATGAAATAATTTATAAATAATGTTTCATTTAAAAAGCACTTCAGATTTTCCTGGGTTGTAAAAGAGATAAAAGATATTTTGAAAATGTAAACTCTGCTATCTGCTAACCTTTCTTTGTTCAGCTTTCTCCTGATACTACTTCTCAGGTAAATAATTTTCCATAGCACATAATGTCAATTTTTGTGAGGCTGCACTCCATTGTCAAGAGTTGATTCCAGTTAATTTATTTTTTTTTTAATTGCCAAAACTAAGGAAACCTCCTGTCTCCAAATGGTTGTGAATGCAGGGGACATTTCCATTTGCCCCTTCCCCTCCACCCCTGTCACTTTTACATTCAAGCTTCGTGGTGAGTAACCATAGAGCATCTGGTCATTTGGGAATTTTATGGATATCTCGCTTTGTTGACTTTTCTTCCTTGAAATAAGTGGGGCAGGTTCCATTTTTCAGGAGAAAGTTAATATATGTTGGTCATGTCTCATCTTTTCTTGCCAACCCAATATGAAATACGGGATTTGTAATGCAATAAGGTACCTGCCGAGTTCAATCTGACCTCATGCATTTGTATTAAGCTCATTCATCTGAAATAATCATTTCAAGAAACTTTTTGCTGGAGACTAATAGAAATTATATTGTCCAAATCTTGTTTTACAGATGAATGTTAAGGATATTTTTGATCAAAATTTTCATTTTAATAGCATTAGCCTACTAATCGCTCTGATTTTGCAGTACTTTGGTGTTAACCTTAGAAAGTTGCTGGCCCCTACTAAATGATACGTTTTTAATCAAATAAAATGACTAATGCATCCTTTCCATGCCATTTCTGTAATTTTTCCTGCACAGAGAGAGCTAAAAGCAAAAAAAAAAAAAACGGAAGTGGCTTTGTAATGCCTGACTAAACAATAGATTTCAAATTATCAATTTACACTATTTTCTTATAGTACAGTGAATGTGGGAATAACATTGATTCTATTCCAATAACATTAATTTAGATTGGGCTAGCTTTTAATTTCTTCTGCCTGTCCTTGTGTACAGAGAGACAAATCCAGAAAAAGAGCAATACAGAAATGAGGAATGGGTTGACTGTAACAAGGTACCTGGAAAGCCTTGTAGTCAGATTCTCTCTTTTAGCCTGAAAACTGAAAGTAATGAGAAGCAGAGGGACATGAGAGGAGAGGATAAGAGAATAGTCACCTGCCGTCTCACTCTGCAGGCAGCAATGTGTAGATGTTCAAGCCAGATTTTAACCATTTAGCATTAACAGCAGCATCAGTGAGGGCTGATTTTCCTCCCTGGGGCAGACACACTCACTTTCCCACCTTGACACAGAAGGAGGGTCAGAGAAGAATTGGTTTGTTGGTTGTTCCAAGACTGGATTACTTTGTTGACATTGGCTTGGTTTGCGCTGCTAAAAATGTCACTCAGGACTGGTGTTTATAAGAGTCTCTTCAGATACATTCATTCCTCCCCTAGGCAAAATTTCTGTTGAAATAAACTAGGTAAAGTCCAAATAAATGCTTGAGGGTTATCATAAAGTACACATATGTGATCAATGGCTTTGCAACAGCTTGTTCTTCAGGCAGTCTCTGTGCCTTGATCACCGTGGAACGTGAGAAAGCTGCGCTAGAACAACTGTGTAGTATTTACAGAATGGATTTATTTTCTTGTTCTCGCTGAGTAACCATTTATAAAACTGAATGAAACTTTGATTTACTTTGTAGTTTTTACTGACTCATTGCTTAGGATAACCTTCATTATTCACTACAATTTAACAACTCAGAACACGTCAGGAGGAAATACATCTGGACTGAGAAATTACCGACTGCATTTCTTCTTCTCTGGTGGGAAAATACATGCTTTGAGAACTATCAAAGCACTGTTATTCTGGAATGACAGTTAAGAGAAACATAAGTGAAGTAGATCCAGAGGACATCTGCCAAGAAAATGCACATCCTTCCTGGTTTGTAAATTTTGAGCACCTTAAGTACTTCGTAAAATGCTTTTAAACTAGAGCAGGCAACATTCCAGCTGCAAAATAAGAACTTTAAAGAGGTTTGATTAATTTACCATTCAAGCTTGTACTATATAATTATATTTTCTCTTGGCTGTTTGATTAAAGAAATAAGTAAACCACTTCAGCATTAGAGGCATTAGTATCAATCTGCTCATCCTATCGGGAATTTAATACTTCCTCCTATACAGACAGTGATATAGTCACTTAGTAGATGGCAGTAGATGGCAAATGGCGTCTTGTCTTCCAGTGTCACACTGTTAAGCAATGACCACAAAAGCAAAGCTGTTTTGCCATGGCAAGCTCACTGGGTAAAAGAGGCTGAGTCATCTCCGCAGACAGTCAGGAAGAAGACTTTTTTTTCCATAAGAGCTCTCTTTTTCTGAATGATTTGTGCCATGTTTTTTTCACAGTAGACCAAAAAAAATTAAGACAAATAAGGAGATGATAGCCAATGCAGAGACCTGTGACAACAGTAAACTATAAATGGACTAATCAGGGTATAATTAACATTAGCCACACTGTAAGGTATAAAACTATTAAATGTTATCATTAACAGTAGCATGTATTTATAACACTGTGAAGACATAGCCAGACACAATTTTACTTAAATGTGTGAATAATATAATCACCAAAGGGACAAACAAAGCTAGGTTTAGTTGAACATACAAGGCATCCCAATAACTAAAGCTGCCAGAGAGAGAACAAGACAAACACGAGGGACATCCTTCCAAACATACAAAGGTGACTGGCAAGACAAAGAGAATAAGACAAAAGGGTTGGGAGTAAAAGGGAACTCCCCTCCTCTTTTGATAGGAGAACTCTAGCATTAAGCCCATGAAGCACAAGTATGTAATACATACTCATAGGTTCAGTAGGAATAAGGTATTGTGTCGTTTTTCCATAATGGGACAGTTTATACACAATATACAGAGCTGTTTGGTAACATCTGGTGTAAACATACTATCATTGGCAAAGAAGGACTTCCACATTCTTGTAAGCTAGGAGTTGCAATGCTATATTCTTAAATCCTAGGGTAGAATTTAAACTACAATCATGTTACAACTTCTAACCCAGAAAACATAACTGAGCAGCAAAGAAACAATTTTTCTTCTTAAAGGGCTTCCAAAAAAGGCCGTATTACTTCTGCCTGTCCTTCATACCCTGTAAGAAACAGGACAATTGCCTTTCTCAGACACCCAGAATTCAAACCAGATGTAACTTAGGAACATTCTCTAATTTACTTTCATTTTTTATTCAGGAACTACTTAATGCAAATTGCAAGAGCAAGTTGCTTCATTACTGGATTAGAGATGCTGGCTCTCATGACCATTATTCTGACTGACACCATGAATCTTGAAAAATGTTTCATGCCCTTTCCCCAGTAGTAGCTCAGCTGCTGCTGTGAAGCAACCTGAATATTCTGAGCTCTCCAGAACCACATGACTTTGTCTTTGGTTGTGTAAGCTCAAACTCTTTCCAACTCAGGTGAGCGTTCTTCCTTGGAGAAGTGCTACAGCAACAAAGTTTATTTTGTTTGGTTTTTTCCAGCAGTTTTTTAAAAAAAGTTGTTATGGTGACATTTAGTGGAAAATCTGCATGTGGGCTTATGCCAAGTCTGCTTTGGATCTACTAGTGGTGCAAGGCTTTGATGGGCCTCCATCTGCTTTTCTGTGTGGTTGAGAAGGAAGAGGATGTCATAAACAATTCTAAGTAGGCAGCATGAAGAATGAGAAACAGCAACACAGCAAAACTTCAGGGAAAGCAGAAACACCTGTGAGGGGTGGATTTGGGTATCATATCTAAACTGTGGATTATACCTGGGTTTCTTAAGTCCCCCCAAGAAGATTTTTTTTAAATTGCTTATGCTATACCTGATCTTGGAGACTATTACATATAAGCTTAAGTGTTATTTGCCTGAGTAGAAACTCTTAAAAGGGACACATGAAAAGAATCAGCTTGAAGTGAATGAGATTATTTATAGAGATGGATTCATCTTTTAAGGTTTTATTTTAAAAGTGTGCAAGCTAGAAAAGCAGAATGATATGAAAACAACTCATTAGTCAAAGAGCTATCATAAAACTGAACCTCTGCCTTACACAACTCTTAAATGAAACTGCGTTTTCTAACTACTGTTTTCTGAAATATACACAGATCTTATATGTATTTTAGTATAAATATTTAAACCTTTTGATGCCTCCATCTGTTTGAGGCATGCTAGGTTTTCTATTTCTATTCTGGCATCAGAGATTGCCACTGAAATGTCTTTAAGCTGTGTTGCATTTAGGCTTAAAAAAACTATATCACTTCATTTAGATTTAAGGCATGAAGTATGTTACAAGAATTTAAGAGGTCAAAGTAGTTCTTAAAATTGCAATGTACAGTATAGAGAATTTCAAATTGGGGTCCAGGATTCCACAATGATGGCACAATACCCTGATCTGTAACGAGCTTGAAACAATTGTAACACTAGTATCATGGGTTTGGACATTTAAAACCAGATTTCATCTGTGGTAGTCATACTTTGGTGCCAAACTTTCAGAAGTTAAAGTTCGTGTCCTTCTGGATGACACACATTCAGGTGTGTCAACTGCACCACTCATCTTGATGTCATCTGCAAATTTGCTGAGGGTGCACTTGATCCCTTTTGCCTATGTCATTAGTTAAGATATTAAAGTACACTTATCCGAATATGGATTCCTGAGGGACACCACTTGTCACTGATGTTCATTGGGACTCTTAGAAATTAACAAGTACCCTACTAAAATAAACTTTCAGACTTACATTTTATAAAAGTTAAAAGATACACTAAAACCTCTCACAGAGACCACTACCTCTGAAATCACCATAACAACCTGATACAGAAAAATGGTTACAGTCCTTAGCTGTCATCATTTTAGCAAGAGGTTTAAGGGCACTCACTAATTTATAATATTTTCTTAGACTTGCCATAGGTTTGGATTTCATTATCATATTAAAGGTGTGACTTAGGCATATAGGTAAAGACAGCAGACTGGAATCCATCCTTATAAACAGCAATACTCAATAGAAACATCAAAACTCCTTTCACAATAGAACATACTAGATACAATATTTACTTTGAAGCGCACTCCTCTCTCATATGCTGAAGTAAAATGTTGTCTGTGTAACTTTCAGTAGACTAAAAACAGGCTCTAGAAACCTGCAATACATAATAGAAATCCCAATAAATAGATCTTTACCATTGCTAGGAAGCATAAACTTGGTTCAGAGCAGATGATGCAGGATCTCAAGACTTGTCTGTCTACCACAGCAACAGCTGGTTTTAGCGATGGCAACAATTGCCTGGTGGCCGCACGTCTGGGGGCTCCCAGAGCTGGGGGTTGCCTGGGGCTGAGGTGTGGGGAAAAGTAGCCACTGGAGAGGTACATGAAGCCACTGGGGGACAAACAGTTCCTCTGGACAACTGCGCTGGGGAAAGTGCAGAGTGTCACCAACTGACTCTGCCTGGGAAGCAGTGAGGAAGGACTCTATGACAAGACAAAACATAAAAATAATTTCCAGTTGACTTAAAGGCTGAGGGAGAAGGATTCTTCCCTATAAACATTGTATTCACTATTCCATAGTGAAGAATGTGGGATGACAACTCTTCACTGTGCCGTCCATGGTCTCTCTGAGAGAAGACTACTGTTTATGCTAGTACCCATTAGGCCTTTGAGAGGGTAAGCACAATACTAAACAAATGAAGTAGATATTTGGAGATTTTCCTGAGATATTAGTTTTAATGAGGCTTTGCTTTATTAATGTGAACTATACATGTTGCCAGACTGGTCCCATGGAGAGAGGAGCTATGGAGGGAGAAGCCTGTACTGGAGCAGGTTTGATTACAGGACTTGTAGCCATGCTGAAGTATTTCATTCCTGAAGGGAGCCATGCTGGAGCAGTTAATGAAGAATTTATTTTATTTCTCATTAGCTAATTATGATCTGATTGGTAATAAATTAAAATAATTTCCCCAAATCAAGACTGGTTTGCATGATGGTAAATGGTGAGTGATCTCTCCCTACTCTTATTACAACCCACAATCGTTTTGCTATATTTTTCTCCCCTGCCCAACTGAGGAGGGGAGTGACAAAGCAGCTTTTTTTGGGTAATCGTCATCCGGTCAGGAGTCAGCCCACCACACCAAGACATTCAAAATCATCTAAAGTCAACAACAGCAGTATTCATAATCACCCTACTAAAAGACCAGACCAGTCTCAAAGATCATCTCTGAGAAGGTGGCTGCCTTCTTAGTGGAAAACTTCGAGAATGATAGCTTAGTGGTGCCAAGATCCCTAATGTTTCATCTCAATATTGATCATGCAGCCTCCTAAAGGAGATACATTTTATTCAATAACACCGATCTTACAATAAGATATAAAGATGTTTTCTTCTGCTTATTTAAACCAAGAAGGGTGGGTTTGTGCATATTATTTACACACAAACTCAAAACAGCAGTGGAAGTGTACAGAAAGGATCTGGAATATTGCTTTATAACAAAAAATCTTGGTTAATCAACATCACAGAAGCTGGTGAAACAAATTAATACAATTAGAATCTGGTAAAATAGAAATAGTTTATTCAAGGAAGCACGAACAGGAAAAAAGGACACCAATATTACACCATAGAACAGGAATGCTTTGAAATAACTCTGTGAGGTTGAGAAAGAGGTGAGAGGCAAATTTTTTGCATTTCTCCAGGTGAAGATAAAAGGAGTAAGAACAAAACAAAAGCCTTATCAAAAAGAAGCTGCAGATGAAATTTTTGATCAGACAACAACAGCAACCAAAGGAAGAAAGCAATGTGAGACTAAGTAATGAATTATTTATTGGAAAAAACAGTATGTAGGGTACAGTCTTACAAAATGTGTGGAGGGGAACTTTGCATAGGGTAAATTAGAGAGGTTCAAATGTACAGAGAATGAAAAATTCATCCTAGAGTACCTGATAAGTAATAGAGATCATATCACAGTTATTCTTGAAGAAACAGTTAGGGTTTCTAATTCAGGAATTTTGGCCTCCCCAAGGAAATTGTATCAATGGGAAAAAAGCATAATAAATTATAGATTCATTCCTTCAACTTGTCTTCTTAATTGATTGAGTAATCAATTTATAAGCAGCGGAATGACAACAGTAAAAAACATATTTCTGATCACTGTTATTACTTTTTGGCAATATAACTGACCTCAAAAAGAAGGATGAAGAAATACTTATGATATATTTTTACATCAGTAATCTTTCTGGCACTAGTCACATGACATTTGGAAAATTATGAAGATCAGGTTGGCTACTATAGCCATAAGCTAAATTCCCAAATCAGTGTGTAGTCTTGAAGATAGAGAGCAATGGTTCACTGATGAGCTGAGGAGTTGTTTCAGATGGATACCTATAGAAATCTGGCTTGGGCCAAATTCTAATCAATATATTCATTAATGGATTGAAGGAAAGAAAGAATCAAGATTAAGTTTGTAAGATTTGCAGAAAGTGCCAATGTAAGAGCAATTGCTAGTTCAAAGAACAAAATGAGAATTCAAAGTGTATCTATCTGATATTCACAAGATCAAAATAAATAAAAAGCAACAAGTACTTCACTGAAAAGGAAACATTAGACAGTCTATCAGAGAGAACAGTCTGATCCACAGTAGGCACTGAGCTCTGTGGATTTCTGTGCTTGGGGACCACCATGAATGCAAACAGCAAAAACACATCCTTGTCAATGAGGAAGATGACCCTTCAATGACCCCAGCGCCAACCACAACTGCAGTGAGGGTGACTCAGAAAAATCACAGAGAAGAAGTCTAAATGGACTGGTTTGCATGATGGTTCTGAGCTGTTAGAAGCTCACCCCTGCACTACAAGACACTAAGTTCATTGGTTCCTACTAGGTCTTTCTGAGTTGTGAAAGCCCACTCTCCTTTTCCAGGGCTAGCTCTAACAGGAAGTCTGTCGTTAGATTCTATCAGAGTTCCTCTTCCGGGCAAGGTATATTTGTTCTTGTTGTTTGGGACTTTGAAGAAGGAAGATTTCAAGGCAAAATGTTACTCAGCTGCGATACCAAAACATAACCTTACATTGTCACAATAGAGCCATGTTTGGACTCTGGCCTCTAACTCCAGCTGAAGTGCAGAAACCAGGAACACATGGATACTATTTTTTAAGTTTACAGCTTTCATAGTTTTTCCCCAGAAAGGGACCGCTTGTGTTGTTTAACACCACCACACAGGGTTGCTCGGGGTTGCAAACTCAGTGCCCCCTATTTGTAAATAGACAATTCCAGATTTTGAAAAATTATTCAAAACCAGCTCCAAGCTAAAAATAGAGAGTAAGTTACAAAACCAACTCACTCACATGGCTATCCTTCACTTTTTTACTGGAGATGAAGTAATCTTCTTAATTAACAAACATGTTCATAATCTAACAAATCTAACAAATCCTGACTGCTGAAACAGCAGGAAGAATGAGAAGAAAGTATTAGTCCTTTTCCAGGCAATCTATGTTTCTTTTTACCCCTGGTCTTTACTAACTTTCATAATGGCATGGGTGAATGAAATGTCCACAGGGCAGTAAGAGGATGGAGAAAGGTCCAAGAAGGTAGAGTTTTCTGCATATAACACCGATATCTTTTTAACCACTGCAAAGTAAGATCCAAATTAGGGGTTATAAATATTGTGTTGAGATAATTATATGCATGCTTCTCATTGATTTTAGCGTCTGCTCTGCACTAAAGAACAGGATAAAGTAATACTTAGCTGTCTGCATCTCTCTGAAAAGATGTGGGGTTTTTTTTGGGAAGGGGGTTTTGGTTGTTAGTTGGGTTTTGGTTTTTAGGGTTTTTTGTGAGTATCTTGGTTGCTACAGAAAATGGTCAATTTGGGTCAGTATTAGAGCTATGTAACTGCATATTTGACTCAGGTCTTCATTCTGTGAATGGTAAAACACCATCATGATTCCCAGAGGTTCTGCCCTTGGTACCATAGAAGAGGCCACAATACCTATTTAGATCTTCTAAATCCCCAGCACAATAGCTGGCCCCTGGACCAGCTAGAGCGAAGATCATCACCACTGGTTTTGTTAATACTTGGTAAGGCCTGTTACTGATTGCCACAGTACTCTACCTTCAGGTGTAAAATTAAGTTTAGGGTAGAAGTCTTAAATTCTTTTCCTGTGTCAGCTACTGCCTTTTCCTTTCTTTCCTCATTCCATTCCTATATTATTCTCACTGGATTCTTAGAGATTTGTGAGTCTATTCCTGCTAACCAGAAACCTTATTTCTCCACAGAATTGAACTTGATGTTTCACACAGTTGCAAATTGTTCTTTACTCTTTCTGTCTGTGAAGACAGTTTTTCTCAAGGTTATTCCTTCTGCTAGGAAGTAAGAGATTCTCATGATGGTAATCAATCCCTATTACATTATTTCCTTTATGAATAAGACCTCTGTCACAACTTATCCTACGTTCTACCTAAGGTGAAAAACTGACTTGGTACTAATCCAAATCTGATGGAATCCGGATATAATGTTTTCCCCGGTTTTACATTTCTAATCTCAAGTCATTTTTTTTTTCCACACAGGTTGTCTTCTGTGTCATTGCAACAAATTTCCAATTTTTTTTTTTGAATGTTTGATATTAAAAAGGGTTGTACCAAAATTTTACTTATGTGAAGTGAGACATTGAGGTTTTTTTCAAAATAGAAATAAGGCACCGAGTTTTTCCTTATGCTGTTTGGACTGAGTGAATAGATTACAATTAATGTCCAATATTATTACATGAATATAATGAATAATGAAAGGTCAATAGGAAAGAACACATCTTGTTAAAGAGGATCAATGGATTTACCTTTCAAAAAAATACTAATTAAGGAATACAACAAAAAAAATCTTGAGATTTGTCTGAAATGCAGCAAGAAGAGGCTGTAAGAAAAGAATCGCATAAAGCCCAACCATCTAAAGAGGGGTTATCCATCTGATGTAGGCAACAGCTGAGCAATAAACTACAGCCTGTGGACTGTGCAGGTTCCAGGATTATTTTTTAAAACTCTGCCAGTCTGTAGTCTACTCTTCCTTTGTCAGCAAACAGGTTATGCCTGATTACAGATATTAAAGAGCAGAAACTACTTCCTACTGCAAAGGAGCTGACTGTTCTGAAAAACCTCAGTGGCTGTTTGGATCATTAGTTAGAGATTTCTGCACAAAGGGAATCTGGATTAAGGGCTGTGTTAAAATATCTTAAACCCAAGTGGATCTGCCTTCATTGATGGAAGTATATTCCACCATAGGCAATAATATTGCAGGTGTCTTGCTGAGTGACATCTCTATTAACATATTTTCCATAAAATCTTTTTAAATTAAGAAATAAATTTTAAAAACCCACAAAAAGATAAAAAATAAACCTATGCTGTGAAACCATATATATGGAAAAACATTCAAAGCACAAGAGTAACTGGGAAATTTAAAGGTATTTTATCCACAAACATATTATTTATTTATCCTTGTTCACATCTTCAAGATCTTCTTAGACACTTGAGACTCTGCTGAGTTGAAAATGGGAAATGTGTGTATTGCACTGTCCCATATACCCAAGTGTTAGATTAACCGAAGAAAAGATAGGAAAAAAGTTGCACCTGGACTCCTAGAATTAACGGAATCATTGTTACAGTGCAGAATAATTTGTCTACTTTACTTTACAATACTGAAACCTTGCTAAAATACTGTGCCTAAGTTGGTAAGAATGTAGAGACTGACAGCAGAGGGAATAAAAAGACTGTAAAGTCTGAGTCAAAAGATCGAGTTTTAGTAGGTAAAAAAAGAAAAAAAAAAAAAAAGACTAAAAGAAGACATAAGTTTCCCTAGAAGACAAGATTACTAAAAGTGGTCAGTCAGTTTTTCTTTGATTGTACGCTGGTTGGTTTATTTAAAGAGAGGACTGGAAATATATAATTATCATAGGTGATTAAGAGAAGTTTTCATGGAATCATAGAATGGTAATGTTTGGAAGGGATGTTAAAGATCATCTAGTCCAAACAACTCCCACTAGATCAGATTACTCAAGGTCTTATCCAACCTGTCTTTGAACACTGCCAGGGATGGGGCACCCACAATCTTCTTAGGCAACCTGCATTTAACCTGCAAGCTTAATTATAAACAGGACAAAAAGGTTTTATTTTTGAGTTTATAGAATATTTTTTACTGTAGATTTTTTTAAAAGAGATGTAACCAAACACTCGTCAGGATATGGGTTCAAGTTTACTTCTTTTCTTTCTTATAGGACAGACTGAGTGGACCTCCTGAGGTCTCTTTGAGGCAAGCGTGTTCGGAATTCTTTCACATTTTTCTTTCTTCTCAGCCTGTGTGAAAACTCCCTGTTGTGCTACAGCCAGATCATTAAAAAACTTGTTTTAAAGTTAATTCTTAGGACTCTTGTATTGCAGGCACATTCAGATTGTAAAATTGATAATCCAGATTCAGAGATGTTTTAAGATTGAGGATATTTAAAAATATCCTCATACCAAACATTCTTAATAGTTTCTTGAAGTTGTTCCCTGATTCTACTATCCCCAAATCAACAGTAATATGGATTCTGTCTCCCTTTTAATATAAGGAAACTAGATTCTTTTCATTTTCCTTTATTTAAGATTGGCTTTGTTCATTTCCAAGATACTCAGCATGTTATTTCCACTGAATAGATACATCTTTCTGCTTCTACACAAAGTACAGCACTGTATCAAGCATCTATTTCAAATAAGTAACCCTTCAAGTCAATTTTTGTTACCACTAGATCTTTCCAATTTTTCTTTTTAAATGGAGAGTCAATAGCAAAGATAATAATTTTTTTTTCCTTTTTGATTATTCTCAGTCTCCTAAAACATCATATCTATCTAAACAATTATATTACTGAGATTAAAATATTTCTCTATACAGGATCAGAACCGACAATAATTTCTGTCAGCCAGAAGCTACACTTAAACCTCAAAAATAGTAAATAATTTTAACAAGGAATACATAGATTATTCCTTGTTATTTTCTAGCAATTTTAACCTGTAAGCACGTATTGTTCTACAGACAATTTTTTATACACTTTTGTTGCTGTTGCTGAACTGAAAGCTTTAAACTAGATTTGTGTTTTCCTGAACGTTCAGCACCTTCATCCAGAGGACATAACTAGACTGGAATGAAAATCTGGATATTTCAGTCTTAATATTGCTGCCAGTAATGAAAATCTTAGGTGTTGATGACTTTTTTTTCCTGCTCAGTGTTTCAACCTGCTTTTAAAAAAGTATTTACAAAGTTTGCATTATTTAATGTATTGCATCATAAACTTCAACATGCAAATGTGTTGGATAGGTTTTTAAAACTAGAATATGAAAATCCCTTGGAATTTTCAAAAAATAGCCATATTTTCATTTACTAATAACATCTTTTTCCCATGACCTGTAAGATATGCAGAATTTAGAAAATACGGTTGTGTTTGTTAGGTTGAGGTTAATATATAAAACTAGCTTCAGGAAGTTAGGAACTATTTTAAAAACCTTTCAATCTCAGTGTATTGAAATAATAGTCTTGTCAGGGATGTGCTTCAAGATGCCATTTTGATCAGACAGATGAAGGCATAATCTCCAGAATTTTTGAAAATACATTTAGAGTTTGGTGGAAGAGAAGAAATAACAGAAAAGCTCTCAACTTCCTTCTAGTGATCATTACACAAATCTCTGAATGCTGACTTCTCTGGAATTTATTTACATATTTTGCACAAAAAAAGATAGTTGGAAACAAATAGTTAGTTTCTCTTTTCAGGTATTCATTATACACACCTCTGAAAGTTAACTATGATTTATTAGCAGGTAACGACAGTGTCAAGCTTCAAATAACTTGTATCTAGCTTTATTTTTTTTTAATATTCTTAATAGAGTTTAATTTCTGCCTGTAAAACAATGAAGTAAGAAGTAATAATTTTTTTTTCCAGTAGTAGAACAACAAGCAACTATCAGAAATGTAACAATATTTCCATGGATTGCAGCAAGAATTGCCATGGAGACAAACATACCATTTTCATTTCAACCTTTGTACTTCTCAAATGAAATAGAAGTTAATGTATTGTGCTATCAAGAGGTTGTAGTTTCGCTGTAGGTAAGTCTCCAAATATAATTTAATTTATTATTTTATTATCAGCATATTTTGACTTATCTTGATTGACTTGATCAATATTTGTTACTTCTCTCACTCAGTTTTAGTTGGTATTCCTAGCAATATGTGGAGGGGAAAAAAAGCCCCAGGGTCATTAAAAGCTGTTCTGTAGTTGGTTTAGTGGCATACTTTGCTTGCATTTTGACAATCAACCACAAGTAATGGTATAAATGATAGGCTTACTGTAGTCATTACCTCTAAAACAGGGGTATGACCCTGTAAAACCAACATAATATTTACTTTATCAATGGGTATGTTAATATTTACTCCACCTAGTAGGAAATTAACGATGTCTAAATCAAAAGGCATTGACTATATACAATTATAATTTTGGAGAACAGACCTAATCTGGAAATAAATTTTCATTTCAGTGAGGACAGAAGGCCTTTGTTCAGGGTTGTATAAAGTATGAACTGTCTAGATATGTGTTCTGAGTAACAATGGGGTGTTTTATCTTCAATGTGCTTATAGCCACTTCCAGATACTTAAGAAAATGAGTCTATCTTTAATTACACAGGTTTTTTTTTTAATTTTAGTTCCATTCAGTGAACTCTTGGTTTTATTAATTGTTAGTGTTCATTATATATTAAATGCAAGACAAGAAGAAGACTTAACTTTTAGACATCAATTCCTAAATGTTGAAGACACGCTTCAGTTAGAGATCTAATCATAATAATTATGGAGCAGCATAGCTTTGAACTCCTCAAGATTTACTTTGACAGGTACAGTTTAATTTGGTAATGAACTCCTACAAAAATGAACTTGTAAAAATGAGAGATAGTGATTGAAAGTGTGACATATTCTTTGGTCTTTTAAATATAATTTCATTTTTTAAACCTTAATATTTTGTACAGATGCACATGAAGACAATATTTTGTCCAGGACAAAAGCTGAAGACTAAAATCCATTCTGAGCATGTCCCTTAAAGAACAGAAAACCACAGCTTCTGAAAACATTTGTATTTTAGTGTAGCTTAGTTACTACTTCATGTTTTACATAATATGTGCAAGTTAGACTCTATTTTCAGTTTATGCCTCTCTGACTTCATTATTTTTCTGGGAATATATTTGATCTCATAGTAAAGAACATTTTTCTCACCACTAAAGATGCAATACATCAAGATAATGACAGGTATAGGCATAAGTCATCACATTCTCTCAGCACAAAATACATCCTTCAGAATGTGATTTTTATCACATGAATTTACAGTTCTTCATTTCTTCTCTAAACAGCACAAGACATAAACCCAAGATGATGAAGATTTAGTATTCATGTCTGAATTATCCTCTTTGAATTAATAGATTATTACTTTAAATACATAATAGATAATAAATAATAGAATATTACTCTAAATTACAATTGCTGATGAAGTCAAGATGTGAAGAAGCAAGTTTTGACATTAAATAACCTTGATGTCTTCTTTTTACATTTAAGTGGTTAAATATGATTTAGTCCTTTGTGTTTTTTTCAAATTTGCTACAGCTTAAGTGTAGGGATATTTAATTAGTTTTCACCTATTTTCTGTTCTGCTCACTGAGTTGATTATTTTTCTATTATTTGTAAAATTTGGAGGGTTTTCTCTTTGCTTTGTTGTACATCTTTCTACAGTATATATTTTGTATTCTCATTATTTTTATTTGCCAGAAAATTTGAAAATGTGAGGTTGCACCTAAAAACAATTGTATAAGCAGGCATTCTGATGCTGTAGTTAAATAGAGCAACTTCAACTGATTTCATTTGGAGTAAAATCAATCATTCTGACACCTTGAAAATCCTCAGTGTCTCATTTTTTTTTTCTTTCCTGAAGATAAAAAGATGTACTTCAGTTTTCCCAGCTGCTGTAAATGCATTATTGCTTTCCATCAAATTTCATTTCTACAAGAATGTACATCTACATTTTACCATACATTAGGTTTTTATTGCCTTGTACTAAAATTTACTCCTAATAGATTTAGTATTCATGCTGGAACTATTCTCTCTGAATTAATAGATTATTACTCTAACTTCTTACTTTTTTAGCTAACAAAAAATGTGCATTTGTTATGTCAATGTATATAATGAGTTTTTGATTATCAAAACTGATAATTGCTTATGCCTTAGTCATATAATTCATTAGGATTACATATATTCACACGTGTCAGAATTCCTTGTGCTTCCATTTTTCATATATATTTTTTCATAACATAAAGCCAGTCAAAAACTTTATTATTCTTTGGAAGAAAATTTCAAAGGAAGAGCGCCCTCTGCTTTTTCTATATTTGGATGTTTCAAGTCAGTCTTTAATTTCATCGCATGTGGAAAATGAGCTTCAGATCCACAGCTGAGTAAAACTGGACACTGAGATAAGGAATACCTTTGCAATGCATGCATTTAACACATAAAAATGCACTCTAAACCCAGAAGTTAAATTCAACAAGTCCTGTTTGGTCTGCCAACAGTTGAAACTCCCCAGCTAACACAGCTTCAATGGGTGTTTAGCTTGTGTGGCCACTAGCTTGAAACTTAGTTAGAACTGAGGGAACCAGTCCACATCCTGAAGTGTGAACTATCTCCTTTGCACTTCTACCACATTATTTTGATAGAGTATCAACCACAGGAAAGTTGCCATGGAGTAATGCTTTGCTGTTTAAAAGGAGGATGAGACACATTTGGAGACATGAACCATTCTGAAAGGCATTAACATTAGCCTGTAATTCTGCAAAAGCCTTTGAAATCAGAAAGCACTGAGAAACTAGTAAGGCAAACTTTGCACTGAATTTGCATGACTCAGTTCCTTGTGCAGTGTGGAGGCAAAAGTTTGCCCCTGAAAATGAAAAAAAAAGGTACATTGAAAACTCAGACTTTTTTTTTGTTTGAAAATCATTTTAGACTCAGGAAAGATGTAACACAGTACAGAAGAGTGTCCAGTGTACAAGCTGTATCTCCCTGGTACTGAGACTTTGTGCACCCATTAAGTGTTTAAATCATTTCGCTTTAAGAAAAGTGAAGAGAAAATCAAGTATGAAATACATCTTTCCTTCCATTCCTTCTTGAATAACTGTGAATTCTTTATAACTGAAAGCTACCAAGGGTTCTTAGTTTCTGAGTGCCACTGCTTCCTAAAACTGACCTGTAAGAATATTAAAACAAAAAATATTTTTCAATAGTTGTACTATCTGAACACTTTATACCATGCAGTAAAACACAAGAATTAGTGCTTCCAGTAATGAAGTGAGGAGCCTGTTAGGATTTTTGCAGACAGAAGTTTTTTGTTACTGTAGGAGTGGAGAGCTAATGAGCTAAACCAGTAGTGAGTAACTCTGACCTCCTGCTCTGCAAGGTCTCAGCTATGATCACCACTTAGGGAATCAAGGTCAGGTCCTACACATGTTGACTAGTCAGGTCTTCTGTGCTGTTGTTACATAGTCTTTTGAGCCATTTTTAAATCCAGGGTGCATTGCAGCACGCTTGTGTAGAGTGGGAGGAGTGGCAGCCCACCACAGAAGCAGCCTGCATGATCTGCCTATCCTTTAGCACCCAACATTGCCCGTAGCCCAGAAGCAATGAGAAGCGCAAGGGATCCAAGGAAATGGATCTCTTGGCAATAGGGCCACCAGCCAGCCATGAGGATGGAACTCTGTTATTTGAGCAGGGGACAGGGTAAGGTATGACACAGAGACCTGCTGTGTGCCTTCAATTTTAATTGAGAAAAATTGTTGGCACAGGTGTACTTGTCAAAGCATTGTCCTTCACGGTGTCCCTTAAAATAAGATAGATTAGCCAAGATGCAAAGACATAAAACACTACATCATAATAAGTGTCCCGTAATTCAGTGACCAGGATGAGAAAAAGCATATTGTTAAGCATTTAAATACACCAGATGGGAAGTTTAATTTACTCTTCCTGCCTCAGAGTCTACCCAGAACTCTCACTCTTTTTGTTAAACGCACATATTAAAATCTTTCCTTAAACCACCTAAGATTGAGAACATGTTACCTTAAAAAAAAACCAAACAAACAAACCAAAAAAAACCAAAACAAAAAAAAAACAGAATTAAGTAGACTGATTTTGATAAATGATTTGTGTGAAACCTGGGTACCATCAAAGCTGCTGGGAGTTTCAGTATTTATTCTACATGCATAAAAGCTATCCGTTCTGAGATTTACCAGTGTGGTGAATTTAGTCTAGCTGACGGTTAAACAGCACCCCCCCTCAGGGTGCTTGTTCACCCTCAGTGGGACAAAGAAAGAAAACAGGAAGAACAGAAATGAGAAAGCTCATAGGTCAAGCTAAAGAATATAGAACTGCTTACCAAATGCCATTGTGGGCAAAACACATTCAACACAAAAAAAGTTGTTGCCAACTAATTATTTAATTAACAATCTGACTACTGGGAAACAAAAAGACAAACAAACAACACACTTCTTTCCCCCTTTCCCAGCCTCAACTTCATTTCTTTATTCATGATTCTTCTCCTTCCCCCCTTGTTAGTGCCACACTTTCAGCCTCTTCAGTAAGGATATGGGCAGAGTAAAGGTGGAAACAGGGAGCTAGGGTCAGCACGTTTTGGGTCAACACAGTTCTCTCCTTAAATTGCCAAGTTTCTGAGTTTTTATTTAATGGTCTTTCTAAATCAAATCTGTGTGAGATTTGTCTGTTTGTATATATATGTGCACTTATATATGTTTGAAAGTTTTATAAGTTAAAATTATTTAAAGGAGAACTACTTATTTTGTCTTCCAGCAGCTGAATTCTTCTTCACACCCAAAATCACAGTGGACAGTCCTCTTAGCTGGTCGCACTATGCCTGAAGTGGTTTGCTGCATAGATGTGGTTTTTAGGCCAGACAGTGTGAGCTGAACCTTCATACTGCTTGTAAGGTTTAAGTTTTGGGTTCAGACTAGTTGTCAGCCTGCCCAATTTTTCCTTGCTTGGAGACTGACATTTCTCAATCCCTGAAGGAAAAGAATGATCTTTTTACTTAGTTCATAAAAATTTGGTCAAAATGTTTGTTCCAAAAGGCTATCCTGGTGAAATACTGAAATAAATAGATCTGACCCTAATGCTGCCTATATAAGCACCACATATATTTGTTTCTAAATTAAGGATCTGTTATCCCTGTGTGACAAGTTAGATGCAGTTAGTTTATCTTTCTTTCAGCTATCCTGTTTAAATTCTCTAATAACTAAACTCAACAGTGAAATAAGATGGGTATTTAATTGGCACCAAAAAAAAGATCTTAGGATAAACCAGCACAAATTTTGTGCTTATGACAAAGCAAAGGAGACTCAGAGGTAATGTGCAAATCCTGTTCTGCATCTTGCACATGAAATTCAAACTTGTCTTTCTAGATGAGTACTCTGTATACTAGGAGCTAGCAAAAGCATTGCTTTGGAAATGACACCTCCTTCGCCTCACAAATGCAAATGTTTTACAAGAGGTTTAACTGTTCCCAGCAATCAGTATCCTTTGTTGACTTCCTGGAAGCTGATTGTTGGTCAGAGGAATATTTTTAGTATTTCGTATCTTTTCCTTAGTGTCTTTAGTTGTCAATTCTCTATTTCTTCTTAGCGCTCTCTTTTCTGACTCTCTTTCTGTTTTCCTACGTCAGTTTTCTTTTCCTACCTTGTGCTTTTTCTTCATGGCTGGGCACCCTGCTGCTGAGCACTGTATTATCTAAAGGGCTTCCTTTTTCATTCTTAAACTGCACCACAAAAGATTACTGCAGAAGGGCAGTTGTTTTAGCAACAGGTGGATGAGTCACGTATGAGGCCTTGAAGTGCTTGCATGTAGAGTCTCAATGACTAAAAACTCAATGAATAAAACTATGGAACAAGAAGGAACAAGTTCAAGCCACCCAAAGCCCAGCATCTTGTTTTACCTTCACCATCACTTTACATAGTAACACTTTTCTGCCACATCTATCTCATGTCTATGCAATTCTTCTAAATTTATAGTTTTCTACACAGTTTCTTCTCAAAATTCTTCTTAGCCTTTTCTTGTGTCCTATCCTATTTCTTTTCTTTTTGCTTCTGAATTCAAATTTCTGAGTCAACTGGTTTCTTCACCACATCAAAAACCAAAAAACCACTTTACTACCCGGAACTAATATGTAAAGCCAAAAATGTGAAAGTTTATTTTTAGTGTGTGTTATTTTCTAATATTCCACTGGGAGCAATACTGCTGGATGGACTGTTTACACTGGGTTGTTTTTAAGGTTCTGTCAACAAAAGCCTGTTTTATACAACTTTTTTTATAATAAAGACAGACAACACCATAACTAATTCTCCCTACACTTTTCTCCCCTCTCTCCCTCCCCTCCTCCCCTCCCCACAGTGCAGCATAAGATATTTTTTTCATTAATGGAACTTTGTGACATTTTTGCCCATTTTTTAGTCATATAATAGCATTCAGGAATAATTGCTAGGCTCATGACAGTGTTGGCTGTTATAGTACTTTGTGAGATACTTTTTGGATTTCTAAAATAAAGCACTCTTTTTTTCACATTCCATACTTTTTTACTCAAACCCCTACTACCATCAAAATTCTGATTTCACCTAAATGTTAAAATTGTTTGCTAAACAACATGTACGAATCACTTCTGAATGTGTGTCTGTGGCATTTTAGGAGGTCCTTTAGGAGGCAAAATGTCACCAGCAGAGTCATTTGGTTAGAATGAGGAAAAGAATAATAAATTATTTATGTCTGATATTTTGTGAGAACAGCTTCAGTTGATAGAGTTGTATTTCATTTGAACCTAACTTAGGTAAACTGATTCATAGGACCAGTTAGAATGACAAAATTTAACACAGTGTAATGTGTATACTTAAAGATTTATTATAACAGAAGAGACAATTTTTTTGAAAATGCATATACTACAAGTCTCTAGTGCCCACAGGGTCTGAACACTTGAAATATAAATATGTTGAAAAAAAAATTTAAAATTCAAAGAGTAACAAGCACGGTTCCCAAGCCAACCAATATTGCAAAGTGTTACCATTTCTATTAATATTATTAATTATTCATTTCTATTAATAAATAGCTTTAAAATTAAGTAATGTAAATAAGGAAAAATTCACATGTTCTTGACAATTGGTTATAGAAGACAATGGAATTGCTCAGAGAAAACAATTCGTTTTGGTTTGGACTAGAACATCAGTCAAGGACATATTAGAAGTTGGTGCTCTATTATTCAACCGGCAGATAGACAGTACTGAGGTCTGATTTGTCATTCCATCAAACTTCAAAATTAAGGACAGCCATTGTTGGAACTATAACATAGTCTATAATACAGCAAAAAACAATCACAATAGCAAAACACAGAAGATAACATAGCAATTAATGTTTACTGGATGAGGTATCTTTTAAGCTTAGACTCTGTGTCTGCCCAGGTGGGCCACTTTGACTACAGATACCTTACCTGGCTGCAGGATCTTTGTCAGAACATGGATATGTCTCATTTCTTCAAACCAAACTCCACAGAGTGAAACACAGGCTTTGGGGATGCAGGTGCAGAGCAGGAATGCCCTGTGTATCTCTATGCAGTCTGACAGCCAGAAGAAAGGCTGAGGAATGCATGTGCTGCTCTCATCAAAGGGCAGAAAGGCCTGGAAGCATTATGATGCAATATCAGAGAAGTATGAAAAAATAAGGCTGTAGTGAGCTTTCTGATTCTGAGCTAGGGCTGTATTTTGCTGTATAGCTGGGGCAGCCTTAGGCAGAGAAAAGGAACAATTGAGTTATTTAATTTTCTCTAGCAATATGCTGTAATCATCCCAACAAATGTGCATTCAGATTGGTATTTGCACTTTTCCTTTGTGAGAAGACTGATAAGCTCAATTAATGATCAGCGAGCTCTCCTTAAGAAAAGCATTTTTTACTCAGAACAGCAGCATTACAATGAAAATGAAAATGAGGCATAAGTGCTTGTCTTGCTTAGGAGTGGTCTGTTAATATCTCTAAGGAATTAAAAATCTAAATCTTTTCCCTTTGACTGTTCACTCAACTTATGCCCAGGTTTTGGCCTACTGCACTGTTCACACTAAGGCCTGATGTATGCTGGGAGCAGCACCATTAGGTCAGTGTGAGAGCAACATGTAGGCAGGAAGGATAGACAGGGTGGGATAAAGGTCATGATGCAGCTGTTATCACCTGCTGCTTGCTGTCTCCTCCAGCCGCTGTCTCTTCCATCCTTGCATATTAATTATCCAATGTTTCTTCAGTATCCATTAATTTATGGAAATTATATAGACCAAACTTCCAAGCCAGGAGTTATAAATACATCAGCTTACCTAAGAAGATTTTGAAGCAGATCCAACAGCAGCCAGACTGCTGAGGCTTTCATTCTTTCCTGTGTGACACAGGGACACCTGCACTGTGAGGGAGGAGGAAGAATGAGCACCCCTATCCTTTGCAAGGTAAGGGATTTGTTCATTGTCATGTAAATTAAAAAGCAGAGAACTTGTGAATCATGAATTACTTGCAGTGAAGAATAAGTGTATTCATGTGAGACTAGCCTGTACAAAGGACTTGAGTGTTTGTTTTTCTGTCCTCGAAAAAAATAAAGTTTAATTTAAAAAGTAGATTGTTCTATAAATCTGAGAGGTTCTGACACTGCCCCCAGGGTACAGTCCCAGGGCAGTCATTTGCAAACAATATTTTTTCAGGCCAGGACTACCAACTTTCTAAGTTTTAAGTTTTATTTCCTTTTCTCCCTCTCTGTCTAGGTTAAGTATTTCAAGTATTCCTTGTAGAGGGAAGAAGATTTGGACAGTGACACTTCAAAAGGCTTTTCACTTGCATAGTTTCACAATAAGAATTTGGTCTTACAAGCTTCTAACATTTTCTAGACTCTTAGGAGCATCCTTTAGTTCATCATCTTCTTTTTGGGCGTGCTGCTGACTGAATTACTGGCTGCTTGTATATCATTTATAGCCCTAACCTGATAGCCTTTTGTTATACTATGATCTTATACCATTTGTCACATGGGGTATTGATCACTCAGAACCAGAAACATTGTAAAACAAGAATTTATTCAGGCTTTTTGTAAGCTGTATCTGTTCAATTATTCTGCATGTAAATAATTCACAAGTAAATTGAGCTTCTGTATTACAGAATGTCATCCACCCCCTCTTACAAATTTCATTTTGATAGCTTTTTCCTAATGTTAACTTTCTAAATTCCTCATTTATAACTGGAATCACCTTGCAATTCAACAGAAAAAGAAGCATTTCTTGTAACAGTAATTTCTAAACTAGCATTTACTTTCTGTTCTGTATATGGGGATTGGAGTTTTATTTAGGTAATGAATGTAAATCTCAGCTAAAACTAGAAAATGTTGCTGTCAAATGCTTATTCAATACTATTTCAGTACTGGAATAACAAATTAAAAATTATAATAGCACATATTTCATCCTACTCAGGATACCTAAGAGACTTAAAAATTACTAGGAATTATGTAACAAGAATCCCATAAGATATTATACACTGTAGCAGGAGACAAATCCACAATGCCATATGGTAAACTGGAACGAGATCCAAATAAAGTAATTGTTTTGTGGCTAAGGAGTAAGTTTTCTTTCACTGTATAAAGTAGAAAGAGTAGCTAATTTTCACCTGACTGTGCTTCCATAATTTAAGATGAGTTTAAATTATTTTTTTCTGGTGCTACTGCTGTGAATAACGTTAACACAAACAGGATTACACACTTACTTGGATACTAATAGATGATCAGACTACTAATTTGTTCTATCAAGCCATAGAATTGTGCAATTCCATTTAACTAAGTAATATCCTTGTGGGGTTTTTTCAGGCCATTATCCGTAAAGGGAAAATATAAAGATTTTTCAGACAAGCCCACAGATTTTATTGGCTCAGTTTATAGAAACATGATGTGTTGTGGAAGCTGAAGGAGGTATATTAGAAAGGTGTGTTTCTCAAACTATCTGCTTGTTTCTGTCTAGGAAATTCTAGGTAAAATTTAATTTTGTGGATTGTCCTTATCAGGATTTAGTCCTAAATTTACATTTTTAAAATATGATATTATTGCTTTGGTTTGGTTTTGTTTTGTTTTGTGAGGTTAGTTTTATCTGGATTAAGGAGAAAAATGTCACAGTCTAATGAAGCATTGACTAGGTCACGTGAGACATGAAAACCAGCAGTAGTAGTTGATGTGGTAATAAATTTTCCTTTTATCACAAAAACATGCCTACTTCTTATCTTTAAGCAGCATTTTATTATCATCATAGAGACTCTGATATCTGACTTCAAGACTATCTTTTAGCAGACTGTTTCTGTCCATGGCTTTCTCCCAGATGAGAGGTGATTATGTTATATGTTTCTTTAAAAATGAGGTAGAAGTTCCACTGTTCTGTATCGAGGATTTCTTTCCTTTTTTTTTTTTTAATCAAAAGGAAAATTATGGAAAATTATGGAAAATTATCTTGTATTTACAGAACTTAAAGCAGATTAAAAGAAATAATCACTTGTTCAGCTCTTTATCCTAAGAAATGAGCCTTTTTTAACATATATATCAACTTTCTTCAGTGAAGGCTGGGAAGTTTAAATAACATTATGTCATCAGTATTAGTTAGAAAAACATTGAGCACATTCCCATTGCAGGTGTGTTACAGAGAAATTTAGCTGCCAAACACTAAAGAAGTTCTTTCCAGTGTGAGGACACTAAGTCTTGCAAGAGTCATACAACCTGATAATGTTCCAGGAAGGACCATAAAATCTAAGACCAAGGTTTAGTTTGTTAACAGAACATATGAAGGTAACATACTTTTCTTCTCAGGAATGACTGGTACTGGAATAGTATATTGTCCTGCTGTCCTTAGCTGCAGAAGTTTCAGCAATTTAATAAAAGCAAATACATAGAAATGAAAGGCAGATGGAAGCACAGGAAACAAAAAAATTCATTCCAAAACCTCGAGTTCAGTCATGTTGCAACCCACTGCAAATGGCTTCTTATCAGGAAAAGGTTTATGCTCTTTTTCTGTAGGTGTTGTTATCACCTACACTTATGATACATCCTCTGATATCAAATAAAAAGTCTAGCAGATAACCCTAGCAACTGAAAAACCCGAAACAAAAGCACTAATACAATTTATCCAAAGTAAATTCAAGCTCAAACCTAAGCCAACTTGCTGCAGAGATTAAAGGAACCTGATCCTCAATGTATCTAAACAATTCCAGGAAAGTCCTACTGCTGCTGATGGTGATGTCACTCTTTCTAAGAAAAAGTGAAGAATTGCAATCTGCTTTCTGTTTCTAGCAAAGTAATTTCTACTTATTTTACACCCATTATAATTTCAAAATCTTTTTTGTGTGTGCTAAACTGAACTAAATCATGTATTAAATAACAGACTGAAAAGAGTCTATTAAAGTATCATTGAAATGATTAATATCAGATAGACATTAAGAAACAGAGGGAATTTGGTTTATTAAATGGAGGTAAGACAGGGGGACGTAACTGCAGCCACCCATTGCATTAAGGTTATGTTATGCAAAAGATGGACACAAAATAATCTCAGAGTTGCACAGTGAAAGGATAAGAGACTATATTCATAGATTGCAACAAATTCCAGTTAGACACAAGGAAAATTTCTTAACAAACAAATGCAGTGGTCAAGAACTTGAAAGGTGATACACAGAGATTGTGAAATCTTTATCTTTAGAGATTTTCAAAATAAGGTCCTGAGCAAATTAATCTAGCTTTGAAGCTCATCCTGCATTGCAAACTTGAATGTTCCTTTCCAAATTAATTTTTTTCTATGATTTCTACGAAGTATGCCTGAAAAACAATATGTCCAGTTCTGGGCTTCCCAGCACGAGAGAGATAAGGAGTGAGAGAGACATCAGTGAAAGGTCACCGAGTGATAAAAGGACTGCATCATCTCTCCTATGAGGAAAGGTTGAGAGAACTGGGACTGTTCAGCTTGGAGAAGATACGGCTTCAGGGGATCTCATCATTGTACATGAATACCTGAAGGAAGGTTCAAAGAAGACAGAACCAAGTTTTTTCTGTGATATCCAGTGGCAGGACCAGAGGCAATAGACAAAAACTGAAACACAGGATTATCGGGGTGCAGCTGTGAACCCCCTAAAGTGAGGCCATGAAAAGATCCACTTTGCATAGAAATCACACAACGTGAAGACAAAATGAATCTTTTTATTTAAGGATGGGCTAGCTTTTATCTGGTAGGGCATGGAATGCCTGGAATTTGGGAGGAATCGTGCCAGGGGAATGTCCATACATGGAAATTGGGCTGGAATACAAATATGGGTAAGGAGAGATACAAAAATGAGGGAAAGCTATAAATTTTAACTAACAGGAACCAATAGGCAAAGGGTTTACAATCAGCGAATAGGAAAGGGGCTAACATTAGCTTAAACTGCAGATTACATACAAAGTAAGATTTTTTCTAACAACATTGTTAATAAATTGAATAAACATAACACTTTTATAATACGAAAAGGCAGTCTCTGAGGTAGGAAGTTATTTGTTGTCCAGTAGTCCAGCTGTATATTAAAGCTCTCTTTTCTTCAGTTCTCTTTCTCTTCAGATGTTCTTTTCCACCATATATAAACCTCTTGTGGAGAATTCCTAACACAGGAGATTCTCCCAGAACATCAGAGAACACTTTTTCACTGTGAGTGTGGCCAACATTAGCATAGGCTGCCCAGAGAAGTTGTGACATCTCCATCTTTGGAGATACTAAAAAGCTGTCTGGACAATGTCCTGGGCAATGAGCTCTAAGTGGCCCTGCTTGAACAAGCGGACTGGATTGTGTGACCTCCAGAGGTCCTTTCTGAATTCAATCTTTCCATGATTCTGCAATGCATGTTCTGTTAAAAAACTGTTCTGGGACTATGTTGACAATACAGATAGTCCCGTGAGTTTGGTTTTTGGTTTTTTTTCCATGGTTGCAGCTCCAAATGACCTCAATGTCAGTGGTGTCCAATATTCAGTGACTGATTTTGTCCAATTTATAAAGCATAGAAGTTTTATTATGCAGTTATTGCTAATTAATTGGCAACTAATTATGTAAATTTCAATGAAAAGAAGGGTTATGAGTATTCATAACCTTCATAGACTTTAATAGGATTAATTTTAAAAGTGACAATTATTTTAGTGATAATAAGCCATTATTCAAGATAATTGTGGAAATGTCCTGCTAGGTCCCTAAAAATACTATATAGCCAAACTTCCAAAATAAATTGAAAAGCCCATCCTCCCTCTCTTCATCACAGCTACCTTTTCTCTTGTACTCACAGAAAATCCAAAGAGAAAAAAAGAAAAAACGCCTGAGTTTCAAACTGAGATTCAAACTGAACCCACTTGACCATCAAAATTTACTCCCAGGTTGAACTCTAATACACAGGATTCTATCAAGGTTGGGCAATAATTTAAAGAAAGAAAAAAACGGTGATATCTGCTGGTCACTGCATCAGGATCAACAATGCAATTAAATAATTGAACTCTTCTACCTTATTCTGGAAACAATGTTTTCCCTGGAGTAATTAATGTTCAAATGGAAGCAAAACCATAATGCAAACCAAGCAACTGTATGAGATATGATTAAGACAGTTATAGGTCTATTTCTCTGATAGTGTTGTCTGTGTAAAACAAAAGCTCAGGTTGACATCTAGGTCTGTTAGTTAGCAAGACTTAACTACAGTAGCTGTCTATCATTTCTGCTGTCTAAAGAACTCCCAACTTTTTGTAAGTTTTCTCTTTATTTGCTAGGTGGGTTTTTTTCCCTTCTTTTAAGGGTTCTAATGAGATAAACTAGAAGAATAAACAGAGCTTTTCTGAAAAATCCATTGGTAATTCACCAAGGTACACAATCCAACAAATTAATAAAATGCACAGGTTGGCTGATAAGGATTTTTTTTTTTAATAGGTTTAGTTTAGAATCATGTTCTTTTATGTTCACTTAATTATTTCTTAGAAGTATTTTGCTACAAATGGAATTGAAGGATAAAGTATTTTTCCGTACATCACATTTATAAATATGTGGCATACCACAGCCCAGTTCAGTGTACATATTTCTGTTTTGTTCACATCCTCACTAGCAAAAGAGGGAACAGCAATGAATCTGTGTTTTGGAGTGAGGTTTTTTTGTGACAAATCAACCAGTTTTCTGCAGTTTTTTTGGGGTTTTTTTTTCAATAACAGGAATAAGACAATGGCAGTACAACAGGATTTGGGTAAGTATATGAGAAGCATCAGCAGCTGAGAAAATTATCACAGAGTAAGACTATGGTTATTGGGATCAAAAAATAATTTAGGTATCCAAAGTACATGTGTACATGATATCCAGCATAACTGGAGGTGTGAAAGGGATCATTCTGGTCTATGTATATACTTCCATTTTTTAGGAAACTATTTGCCTTCCTGAGAAAATGAGGTGAATTTAGTGTTCTACTCTCTAGTTACTTCTATTTCTCTTTTATTAATTTATGACTGGGGCATAAAAGCACTGAATGGATTCTTCATTTTATTTTTATATGAGAACATAAATACATACTACAATTGTGTCCCATGGATTCACAGCTGAATGAAACACTAACCTGCTATCTTTTTATGTGACACTCAATTTTGTAAGCTAAGCAGCAGTATAAAGTAGTCTGAAGATCTGCTTGATTTGAAAGATAATTGCAAATACTTATAAGACTTTTCAGGATTGTGATTTATTACCAGGCCGTTTATATTCAAATGCATTAATAAGATTCTGAAGTAATGCAAACTCCTGCCTGTGACAAAAGGATTCATAAAGACAGTATTAGTGTTTTATGACATGATCAAATGACAGCTTTCACTTCGATATATGTAAATTGTTAAAAATGTAGTGTGACACCTTTGCTTTGCTGTCAAAGGTTTTCCATCTGAAAATATGCCCAGTCTCCCCTGCTGCTTGATGAGACAAGTAGAATATTTCGGTTTCTGAGGAAAGAAACAGGGACAAATCACTACCACAGTTTACCACTTTAAACACTTTTCTTTTGCTCCACTGACACTAGTACATATGGAAAACAAGACAGCAATCAAGGTGGAGAATACAGAATGCCAAAGTGTTTACAGAGGGTATGCAGAGTAGTCAACATAATGTTGGTTAGGCTGCTCTAGAAGTGAGCAGGGTGGAATCTAATTCAGGAATGGTTGAGATTAATGAGATACAAAATGACTAAGCAGATAAAGGGTCTAACTGAGCTGAAAATGGCTGGGGAAATGTAGACTCCATATGGTTCCCAGTGCACTTTCCCTTTCTTTATACAAGTACTTAGAAAGAGACTGCTAAAGAGAGTGTGGGAGAAACCAAATGGCTCAGGAACATCATGGCCTCATTCCAAGATTCAGAGAAGACTTCAGTGCTTTGTCTCTGGTTGTGTTAAGTCTCTTTCCAGGTGCAGAAATCTCAGTCTTGGTTCATCCAGCACATTTCTGATCAATCATCCCAGGAAAGTAAAATAGCATTTGCAAGTAATTAATTTATATGAAGATCTTAATTTTGCCTGTATATAGATACTAAACAGCTTATTCATTTTGGGGGAGCCAATGTCTGACCACCTAATGAAGATATACATTTCATTGAGGGAAGCATGTTTCAAATGATGGGTACAAAAGATGAAAATTCCTTCACACACACACACCTGTGATTGGTATTAAGACATAACGTTTGTTTACTTTTAACTTTAGTCCCTCCCCTTTAAATTGTGCAGTATTTTTTTCCAAGAGTCATGAAATGATGTTACACCAGAACAAGAGCATGTTGGAGTGTTGTGTGGTTATGGTCAAGGAAGGGTGGGGCACAGGGAGCTCCAGCCCTGCTTATCAGGCAACTCCCTGGGGACAGGTCAGGAGCACATGGGAAGTTAGATGGGGCTGGGAATGCTCTCCCTGATGAGAGGGTCGGGAAGGAGGTAACCCTCAGCTGCATTACCCCTGAGCTGACCCTGAGCTCCAGCAGCCAAACCCACAGGAGGGAGGATGATCCAAGGCTCTGACACTTACTTCAGTGCCACACAACACTGCAGTCCAGTCTCTTAATGATTCTAAATAATGTCAGGAAAGTCCTACTGCCGCTGACGGTGCTGCCACTCTCCCTAAGAAAAAGTGAGGAATTACAGTCTGCTTTCTGTTTCTAGCAAATTATTTTCTACTTATTTTTCACCCATTATAATTTCAAAATCTTTTTTTGTGTGTGCTTATTTAATAACTTCTCTCTGTTAGCTAGTCTTTACAATGAACTTTTGACAGCTGCCTATAAATTATATAGGCTAATAAATGTCTTTCTTTTCCTTGGAATGCGTTAACCAAAACTATAAGAATGAAAAAAAGGATGGGATATTCACATTACAGGAAATCCAGACTTTCTTGTATTTAGTCAGTGAATATAATTATACTGTAATACACATATTATCCCTTACCTATGACCTAGGTGTTGAGTCAGCCAACAGTGGATAATAGTCTGTTTTATATAAACAATTAACTACTGAAAAGTTAATATGTATTTGTACATTATATTTCTATTTATATATTCTTTTAAATTTTTCTTTGGTTGTGTCAAGAAAGTTGGACTATAAAATTATTTCCCCTCTGTTTCACGTAAATGAAACAAAGCATTCTTTTCTTTGTACCTGTTACCCTTCTTCTGTCCTGAAAAATTTCCTTATGGCAAATATGGGTTTCTTTACTGAAATTTGAGGCAAGCTTTTAAACTTGGCCCTTAGCTTCTCTTTATCTGCTTCTTCCACTATTCAAAAACATTTAAATGGATTTAATCTTATATTTGTAGCTCTGATTTAATTTTTTAGTTACTTTTTTGGATATGGTTTTGCCAATCCCTTTGTAGAGAATCTGATTGGCTGCTAAACCTTCAGTCCACCCCTACTTATAGATTGCAAAGAGACAGACTTACAAAGAAATCCACCATCACAAGTGTCTTTAAAGATAACTTAGCAAGAATAAGAAGAGAAGGTGTGAGAGAGGATATAAACATGTACCTGTAGAATTTAAGAAGTCATATAGGACATTAGAAACTGATTGGAAAAGGCAAGGAAGAATACAGAGCAGTACAATTTGGGTAAAACATATTGTCTAGTTCCTCTCCTGTCTGTTTCTCTCCTTATTTGTATTCAAGAAACAAAGATCCAGAGAAAATACTATTTCCCTGATGAGCTGTTAACACTAACCTGTATTACCAATGAATAGATAACAGCTTTCCTCTAACACTGGGAGAGAATTAGGTTTCAGTGTGTGATAACATGTATATGTATGCATGAGTATATATATATATATTCGTATTGGTTCATATATTAGTGTACGTGTTAGTAAAGCATAACACAATCTATAATACTAATATAATGTAAATGTGTTACTTGTATATATACACACACATACATAAGAAATATATATCAACACAAATATATGATATTACATTTGTATTTGCAACATGTCTTTATATATATGTAAAGAAATAGATGCATTTTTGCCTGTGAAAGTAGAGCTAACGACAGAGTTATTTTGAATTGCCAAATATCAGAACAGTGGAAGAGACTGCCTGCCTGATTAAAACTGTGTGTGATCTACCTCTGGTACACCAGCAGCTTGTTGCTGAAACAGAAGTGACTAAATCTAAATGTAGAAGGGGAGGGAGAAGTGGAGCAACCTTCTACTCTTCCTTTTACCCAAGTTCTAGATAGTCCTTGAAGTACCAATTTAGAGATCTCTGCTTGCTTTAACTGATTTCTCAGCCTGAAAATTAAAGTTTTTACTGCTTATTATTCAGAATTCAGGAATTCAGAATTGTGCAGACACCCAGGCAACTGTATAGACAAAGATACCTCTTAGTTGAAGTCAGAGTGAAATATTTTGTATGCCTAATTTTAAGAATGGTATTAAGACTTATTCATCCTTCCATAGCCAGCTGAGCTTTCTAGAATAGTTTTTAGTGAAATGATTCCTGTGAAATGTTTAAAAATTAATTTGTCTTAGATAAGCAATGGACTTCAAACTAGGGACGTTCTTCAAATGATGGTACACTACAAGCTTTCCTACCACAGCTCCTACATATGAATACACACATAAGCACAAACAGGAATTTCTGAATTGAATATTACTCCTCCCTCAAAAAAAGTTGAAAAACAGGACTTTCACCTTTCTCAAGGTCTCTTATTTCTGCTAAGAAAGTCCTTAATCCACTAAGCTCTTTTTATCCAGCCTTCTAGGCACTGCCCTGCATCCCTGACCTTCTTGAATCACCTCTTGGAAATCAGGGATAAAGGCAAGAAAACCATGTGGAGAGATACTCAGGGATCTCAGCAGGGCAGGTTATAGGAGTATGCAGGCTTGAAAGAAAAAGAAGTGGAATTTCACACTGCTCCCTGCAGTCAGGCAGTGGTACCACAGGAAGCCGGTCACAAAGAGTGGAAGTGAGACTTGAATGTGGGATGAGAATTGGTTGAATTTCAAGGGGAGTAAGAGCTGAATGAAACTCCTAAACTGTTTAATAATACTATGATTTTTTAGTGAAAAAGATAATGGACAACCTTTCTTCTGGAGAGCAATTGTCTAGCAAAAACAGTAGTATTGGAGGACTTTATAGAATCATTGAATTATTATATGTTCCCCTCTCCCTGCATGACAAGTTGAAAGACTCAACACAACCTTGACTGCAAAAATGCCAACAAAATAAGAGGTCCTTGCCCCTTAATACATATTTAGAAAAACAGACAGGACTTTCAAATGAAATTCTTTCTTTCTCTCAGTTTGGATCTGTACAGGTCTGTTAGTTGCACACTGGGATTGTGTAAGTGTGCAGGCAATTTTATAGAAGCACAGGGACCTGTAGAACCCGTGAAAGTAATTTGGATAACATATTTGAGGCTTTCACAGACATGAACAGAGACCATCTCCCTAGTTTCTCAGCTACTCTGTAACTTTCAGCAGAAGTAAGACACTCTTCCTTTTAAGTTTATAAATGAAGAGAATTTTAACCATCTGTAAAGCCAGAATTGCTGGTACAGAAGCTGTTAGTTTTTTGAGGAATGACACCCTGGGGCACCATTTAAAAGAAACCTGAAATATCATAGAATAATCAAACATCATGATGGAGTATGCTGCAGTTGCTCTTTTTCAAAAGAAAATGCTTTCAACTGAACGTCCAGCACCACTCCCTTACCCATCCTGAATGCTCTCTCATGCCTCTGGTTCAATACACTTTCTCCACTACAGTTCAGATTGGTAGGGCTTGAAGCTGGTGTGATTACAGTGATGTGGTTGTCAGTTGAAGCATATGAAGGTTTACAGTATTTCTGCCTTGTTTAAATAAAACTTAATTTCATGGAAGACGCAGATGATCAGGATTTACAGGGAAAGTTGGGAAGGCAGAGAAGGAAGAGGAATAAGAATAGATTTACTTGTTACTGTCAAGCTTTGAAGATCTTGCTTACAATTCATCTGCTTTTTCCTCAAATGCAAAGAAAGGATTTATAAACCTACTCACTTTAATTTAGGATTTATTGGGATGATTTGTAAATTAATCATAGAAATTACACATAAAATGTAGGATTTATAAACCTAGGGGAAGATTATAAAGTGTGATGTAGGATTAGTAATTCTATTGTAAGTATATAAATATATTTCCAGATGTTTAAACATTGGTTAAATCATATTTTTAAATTAATGATGTCTAAATTAAAACTGAGTAAAATACTTTTTTTTTTTTGACCTAGTGACAAAATAGGACAAGTTGATACAAAATCTAAAAAAGGAACAAAGTCAATACGGAGTACGTCTTATAAATTTAAATGTATGTTAAGAAGAGGAAGGGGATATACTGAAATAGAGACTTTCCCTAACCAGATTTAATTTTTAGAAACCTTACCAGCTGGAACAAAGCAACAGTCTAAAACAATCTATTCAGTGATCATACATACAATGGTGAAGGGAAGTCAAGAGAGTGTAAATGAATAAAAACAAGAAAGTGTGCTTGCATTATGTTAAGTCAATTAGAACAGACAAATCCAGTCACAGTGCAGTGATTAGAAACAACAGGCAAGTGACACTAGAAGTCTGAAAAAAAAAATGTGACCACAATGACTCTGGTATCTCTTCCCTTTCTTTCCTTCTCCTTAAATCCTACAGCAAGGAAAGACTGCTTGCTGAGCAACTGGCACAGGGCCGTTTAAGTCTAAAGGACTGATTCCATCTTTCAGATGTGCAAAACAACCTATAATAACAACATGAGCAGTTTAAGATTATTAGGAACACAGCTTTCTAGAACAAAAACCTTACATAAAGACAAAAATGAAAGCCTTCTAGTAACCTGCGGTCATTCAGAAGAAGGTACCACAAAGTAGCAGTTACACTCAGACTTAAAATGCAGAAGAAAAACAACTGAAAGTGTTATCAGAACAATCTTAGGAATTTCACTTGCACTGTGAAATTGTTTGAAATTTTCCTTGGCTGGTACTCCGATTGCATTTGCCAACTTGTAGCAAGTTGCTCAGATTTGCTTTGTGTTTGTAAACACCCTGCAGAATTTATTTTTGTTCCACCAAAAGTCTATTTTTATTCTGTTTCTAGATAACTACAATATATGAGAAAGGAAGAAAAGTCAAAGCAAAACGGAGACAAAGACTTTTAAAAGAAGAAGGTGAATGAGAAAGAGGCCTTCATTATGTAGAAAGCTTAATGGTAGAAAAGTTATAATTCTCTATAATTGTATGAAAGGGATTATCTATTTAGGCTCCTACATGCCAACAATTTTCATCAAAATTTTAGCACTAAACAAAGTAGTTGAGTGTTTAGCTTTATCCATACTTCATTAATAATTTAAAAAAAATAAAAATCTCAGGAATAAGGAAAGTTTCCTTTTTATTGATGATGGCTTTTATACCAGTTTTAATTTTTCTTAATTGCAGTGTAGCTGTCTGTCTGACAAAATGGGCTGTGATGTAAAGGATCACTGCACCAGATCTAAGTTCTGTAATTAAAGCAGGGTAGGTTTTTAACATTCTCTATTCCTTGCTAAAGTGTAACCAATCAAAATACTAGCTTTGGCTCAGGAAGTACCCAACTTACTCATTCAGTCTCTAGCTGTTTCTGCTCTGAGGGGAAGCTATAGGCTCTACTTATCTTGGGTTTAGTTTTTTTTCCTTGTCATCTGTTTTTGATGACTGATGAAGATAGTCTACTTGGCTAGACAACTGCTTGGTCTGACCTGGCATAGCTACTCTTATCTGTTTTCTAAGATTCTCACTGTTGGCTCTTCACTTGCATAAGCCCTGACAGTACTTTTCATCACTGTAGCATAATGTGAAAAATTATGTGTAAAAAGAATGGCTAGCCAGACTGACAGATTTACCTCTATGCACCTCTATCTGTTGACTCTTCTTAGCTCTTGAGTCTGAGAGATTGTGAGGTAAATTCAGGTCTCTCTTTGCATCAAGGGAATGTCTTAGTAAATTCCAGTAATGGAAATATATTCAATATATTCAATGACTACAGAGTCAATGGAGGAGCAGCTTCTCCTTAAAATCACTGATGAGGTTTAACATTCAAGGAAAGTTAGTACTTGATTTTGAAGTTTCAGAATGAACTCGCAATGTGAGGGTTAAGGAAAAATGTTATTCCTTACTAAAAAAATTCTGACTCCTGATAATATAAACTGAAGACTGCAGATGCCAATTTTGTATTTATTCCTTCTTTAAAAGAGAAAGGCGTGAGAAAAACTGTGTGTAAAACAAAAAGAATGAAGCAGCAAAAATTGCTTGAAGCTAAAAATCAAATCAGGATAGCATTTAAGCATAAACAGAGATGAAAAGTTAGAATTGTGATATCTGACAGGTATTTACTTTCATTTTCCCACAAAGCTCTTTCTGCAGTGCAGTTGTATTTAAGAAATAACATCACCTCCCAGTCATCTGCAACATTAAATCTGCTTCATACTGCCATTTTCAAAAAAAAACAGCCTGTGGCTTAAATATTTTCCTGTAGCTCCAAGTACCTTAAATTCCATCATGTGTGCATATTGCAACTGCAAATACAGGAAGACCATTAGCTAACAACTCCCCTCTGGTACTCACATAACTGCCTATTCCACTTATGCTGTCCCATTCTCATTTTTGTGCCTTTGTTATATCCTACTTGCTCCTCTACAAAAGGCAACTGAAGAGTGTTTCTTGTTTTCATCTGCTTTTAATAGGACTGTAGAATTGTAGAACCATGCAATTATCTAGATTGGAAGGGAGTCCCAGAGGGCATCTCATTCAACTCACTGCTCAAAGTCTCATTAGATCATGTTGCTCAGGGCCATCTAGTCAAGTCTTGAGCAACTCCAAGGACAGCTTCTGCAATCTCCCTGGACAACCTGCTCCTTCCTTTTATCCCAACTTGTGAAAAACAAAAAATAATCTTTGTATCTACTCAGAATTTTCCATGTTCCAACTTGTGCCTCTTTCATCTTGCCCTGTCACTGCCTGAGAAGAGTCTGGCTTCACTTTCTCTTTATTCTCACAAGCAACTTTAGACAGCAATAAGGTCTCCCCTTAACCTTCTCTTCTCCAGGCTGAACAATTAATATTTCAGTCTGTCCTCATGCATCATGTGCTCCAAGCCCCTAACAATCTTGCTGGGCCCCACTGGATTCACTTCACGATGTCAGTATCTTCCTTATACTTGTGAGCCCGAAACTGGAGAAAGACCTCCAAATATAGTCTGATAAGTGCTGAATACAGTGGAAGGATCTCTTACTCAAACCCGCTGGCTATACTCTCACTAATACAATCCAGGATGCAGCTGGGTTTTTTGCTGCCAGAGTACACTGCTGACTCATCTTCAACTTTTTATCCATCACAGATTCTATTTTGCAGAGCTGCTTGCTAATCGGTTTCCAGCTTGTACTGTTGCATGGGATTATCTCACTCTGGGTGAAAGACCAATTTGCTTTCTCTGACCTTCATGACACTTCTATCAGGCCATTTCTCCAGTCTGCCCAGGTCCCTGTGTCCTCCAACATACTGACCACTCCCCACAGCTGATGTCACCCGCAGATTCACAGAGAGTGAGCTCTGTCCTATCATTCAGGCTTTAACAGTGACATTGAACAGTGCTGGTTCCAGTACTGATCCCTGATTGCCATTAGTTACTGACCATCAGATGGAATAGGCAATGATTATAATGGTTTGAGACTGGTTGTCCAACCAATTTTGCACCCACCTCACCAGCCATCTCATGTCATACTGATTTGGTGACAGGGAAAATACGGGAGACTGTGTCAGAAACTTTGTTAAATGAAGTCAAAGTATACAACATTTACTACCATCCTTTTGTCAGTCACACTAGGCAGTTCATCATAAAAAAAACACGAGATCGTTCAAGCATGATTTGTCCTTCATAAATCTGTGCTTGATACTGGTAGTCACTCTCTTGTCCTTCACGTATTTGGGAGCGGCTTCTAAGAGAACTTGCTCCATAATCTTCCCAGTGACTTCTTACCCTATTTTGCTTGAAGAACCTGTAGTCCTCCATTGTAGCACTTCAATCACAGGAACTGTCTCACTATACCTCTATAATTCCAATGAAGTCAAACTCTACAACTCTACGCAAGCTTCTACTTTCTCTTTTTTGTTCCTCATGCTGTTTAGAGCATTTATGATGAGCCTTAAGTCATGCTGCTTTCACAATGGGAGTGTGAGAGCCTCCAGCTTTTCCCTGGACATATCTACTCTGCCCCGTGTCCTCACTTCTTTTAAAGTTATGGCAACCATCCCCCAAAAAGTCTACATTAAATAAAATCTGTCCTCACTAGGTTTGCAAACCTGTTTGCAAAAATACTCTTGTTCCTCTGAAACAGACCTACCCCATCCCAGCTCAGAAGTCCCTTTTTCTTCAAATAGTCTCTCATTGCCACAACAAGCCAAAGTCCTACATGCAACACAAGCCATTCAACAAGGTCTTGACCCAATGATCTCATTCTCCTGAAGCCTTTCCTACTCACTGGCAGGACTTGGAATAACTCCTGTTCATCATGCCTTCACCCTACCCCCAGAGCACTGTAATCACTCCTTGTATGCTCCGTGGTACCCCTGCAAGACAATTGTTGCCCAAATGGAAAAGAAAGAACAGGGAACAATCTAAAGGCAGGCCATTCCACATCCTCCTGAGGTCTCAGGTCAGACCAGCAAATAGGTCCTCCCATCCACCACAGCATGGAGTCTCCTATAACTATCATTCACCTTTTCCCCTTCATATGGACACTAGACTGGCTCAGCTGGCTCTGATGCATCTGCTGATGGGTCTTATTTATCTTTATCACTACCTATTCTGAAGCTGCAGGTGAAGTAGGAATCAGAAGTGACAAACTACCAGCTTTCCTCATCTTGAGAGTGTACATCCACTGCTTGTTTGACCATTGCCTCTGACTGTTCCTCCTTTGCTGCTTTTTATGGCTCAGGCTGCTGTCTCTGCCAATTTTCAGTGAAGACTTACTCAACCTCATTTTCATTTTCCCTGATGACACACACAGCCTGCTCATCTCTTCCTTTAGCTCCTTCACTGTGTGACTCAGTGCTCCGATCAAAGCACATCCCCCCACATGAGAAGCCTCCAGCACCAGACTTTGCCCAAAGCCCTGCACCAGAACATTGGTACCCCTTCCATGGAGCTCTGTCAGGAAAAAGATCTCCAAAGCATCAATGACATTTGTACCAGTCAATACCCAAGACTGTACCCTCAGCATGCTGAAACCATTATCAGACAGTGTTCAGTTAGCCTCACCATCTGGAGTGGATTTTCTGTGTCCTTCTGCACCTCTGCTGTGCCATGGGATTTACTATCCCTCTGGTGTGCTCAAAAACCTGGAATGATAGTAATTGTTTCCTCATCTTTGCTGCTCGGTATTCTGTTTTGCCCTTGCTGAATCTGGCAGCAAAAGGAAAACACACATGAAGAGCACAGGTTAGAAGAAGAGGCTTTCAACACAGAAGAAGAGGTATTAAAAAAGGTGAGAATCATAGAATCATAGAAGTAACTGGGTTGGAAGAGACCTCTGAGATCATCAGGTCCAACCCTTGATCCAACTCCACTGTGATTACTAGATCATGGCACTCGGTGCCTCATCTTAAAAACCTCCAGGGGCGGTGAATCCACCACCTCTCTGGGCAGCCCATTCCAATGCCTGACCACTCTCTCTGTAAAGAACTTCTTCCTAATATCTAATCTAAAACTCCCCTGGCAGAGCTTAAGCCCGTGCCCTCTTGTCCTACTGCTGATTGCCTGGGAGAAGAGACCAACTCCTACCTGGCTACAACTTCCTTTCAGGTAGTTGTAGAGAGTGATGAGGTCACCCCTGAGCCTCCTCCAAACTAAACAACCCCCAGCTCCCTCAGCCTCTCCTCACAGGACTTGTGCTTGAGTCCCTTCACCAGCCTCATTGCTGGTAATAATCCAATAAAATTTTTCAGTCATTCAAGGTCAGGTTTTTAACCTTGCACCTAAAAATATACCATATGTAGTTCACTAAGTGTTACAGATAATTTCTCTATTTTAGCAGTTTCTTTTTTGACGTAAAATTCTCTGTGAACCTCAGTAGGACTAAACAATTCACCTAGCTATGTCATTGTTATGCTCAGCTTTACATCTGTCAACGTAGCACTAGAAAATAGACTAAGGAAAAAAAAGGTTCCAGATTTTAATTACTCACAATTGCATTTGTATTGACTTATTGAACACCTTGTTCATGAACCCTCAGTGCAAGGATTACACTTTTTGTGATCTTTTTTGCCTTTTCCTGCCACTTCCAAATCAAACATCTATTTGAAAGTCGAGAGAGCATGTTTACATTACTGCTGTAATTGACAAAGCACACCTGTTATCCTCTCAGTGGATAAATTAAACCACAGATATACCTTGGAAATAAGGCATGAAAGAGAAATGACAGTTATTTGAAGTAACGTGGAACATGAAATGTAGGAATGAAAATCTGAAAGCAAGCAGCATGAAATGTAGTGTATGAACATGTGTCAAACTTATGCAGCATTGTGCTTGCATTAGTTATTCTACTTTTGAAGTAGGTACTTCAAAGATACAGAAAAGCTTTGTGTCTTGGTTTTTAACTCCTGACAATGACACAGAACTGCAGGGAAAAACAGTCCTATAGAGTGCTAGTCGTAAAATCATGAACAATAGCAAAAGAAGTGAAACTAAGAGGCTAGAAGAAAGAACAAATAACCTAGAACCAGCACAACCATATCCATCTGTTCTTAACACATGCTCATCAATATGTTTCTTAAAAATTCCCAATTATACTCATTCCACACATTCTTTATGTCTAGAGAAATCCCATTTCACCCTGCAATTAAAAGTCTATACTATTTCTACATTTTCTTTATGGTGAAACTGAGGGACAGTTTATTTCCTTCTCTGTGGCAACAAAGAAAATTCAAAAACCATTACTGTGTGCAGAACCAAAAAATAAATGGAAAGAAATTAATAAATACTAGCATTTCAGTGTTAGGCCCCTTTGTTCCAAACTGGAACACATACCACTTTCTTTTACTCACATTATTATTTTTTTAATTCTTAATTGAATTCTTTACGTTGTTTGTTAATTTTGTTTGCTTTATAGTATCTGTAGTAAAAGTATTTTTTAAAATAGGCTGCGGGTTACTATCCATTATTTTGTACTCTCTCTTTTTACTGACTTTACTGGGTCTACTTGGGACAGAGTTAATTTTATTCATTCACAGCCCGTATGGTGCTATATTTTTAATTTGTGACTAAATCAGTGTTGAAAACACAGCAATGTTTTGCCTGTTGCTGAGTACTTCTTACACAGCATCTTTTTCCCACTCTGACCTCTTCATGAGTGGGATTGGGGTGTGCAAAAAACTGGGAGGGAAAATGGCTGGGACAGCTGATCCAAACCTACCAGAGGCATACTCTGTACATGTTATCATGCTCAGCCAAAACAGCTAGGAGAAAGAAGGAGGAGCAAGGGACTTCAAATTGGAAGTAACGAAAAAATTCCTTATTTTGCTTTCCTTCTGTGTGAGCTTTGTTTTGCCTACTAAACTGTTTTTATCTTGATCCACAAATTTTCTTGGGTTTGCTCTTCCAATTCTCCTTCCCGTTGTCCTAGTTTGAATAGCTGGGACCAGTTAATCACTGTGTGGGTGTAACCCGAACTGTGTATTCTACACCCTCTATGCCATTTCCCAGAAGCTATAAACCCTCTGCAGCAGCTGCCCAGAGCACACCTGACCCCTCAGGCTATGAGCTGGATGTTAAGAGGCCTGTGAGATAAGATGTTCCTGTCCTCACACCCAGCACACTCGTTGTGGAACTCCCCGCCCCGGGAAAGGGGCTGGGCATTGCTGCCTGAACCTGAAGATACATGATCTTGAGGGTCTGGGGACTGCTAGTTCCACTTGTGGGATGGAGGGGAGGGCCAGAGCCTCAGTCAGACTGGGACCACTACCTGCAGCAGGATTGCAGCCGCTACTTTCCAGCCGGGCTGTGACCGCCACTTCCAGGCGGACTGCAACCGTTGCTGACATCAGCAGGTTTTTTCTCCTCTCTTTTTTGCCTTTTGGACTCAGAGGGGCCCACGGGGGTTCAGGGCAGGGGCTGACGAACACCTTTTTGTTCATGCCCCACGGTGCCGGATTTGTGGGTTAAAATCAATTGTTCACTTGTAAAATTGTATTTATTATATTAGTGTCATTAAAACAGTAAATATCAGAAGAGATACTGACAATCAAAAGAATTTCTGTCTAGGTTTTTACCCCATAGGAAGTTTAGAATCTTAGACTTTCTGTACAGATTTTTAGTCATGCAGTTATGTTTATGCTGCTGGTTTTGCATAAGAAAAGAATAATGAGTTAATAAATATTCAAAAATTATGTCATGTTATGTCAAATTATGTTTTGTAGGACCTTCAATTAAAAGCTTATTTTCTAATATATTTTAACAGCAAATATCAATATTTTACCATCTATTCCCTTTATTATGCCACCAGAATAAGAATTTCATAGGATTAAATACTGGATAAACCTAATGCTTTTTACAAACTTAAAATTCTCTGTGAAACCACTATGAGGTTTGGATAGCTAAGAACTATAGGAATGACTAGAATTCAGTGTTACCAATGGCATATTCTAGGTTATCCCAATCTCTAGTAATACTAATATAATGGTGTCACTGATTTGCCTTGAGTTATGAACATGACTTTCAATATACTCTTTTCACTTCATTTTTTAAAAAATGCGAAGTCACTGTAGCTATACCTTACGTTGTACTTCGCACATCTTCCACATATTTAAAAGGGAGTAGAATTCTCTTTTACCTCTGTACACAACACTAAGGTATGAGGTGGACGTAAGTTTTTGTGAGATTTTAAAATGCTTCATTTTCACCTTTATTTTATATTCATTTGGGTTTTGCACATATTTTGCAGTAAGCTATTTTCTTTAGGCCCTATTTGCTCTACAGATGTTACTAAACAGGATTTAGATCCTCATTTGTGTATTAAAACATTCTTAAAAAAGGTATAAATAATTTATTTTTTGCCAGAAAAAAATTACCAGCTACATATGATTCAGTACTTTATCTAGTTTCTCATTAATGTAGTGTTCACCAGAAATCAGGAGGACAAATCCATCTCCAGAAGCTGGACAAAAGTATTGAATCTAATTACTACTTGATGTCAGCTTCTAGATAGCATACTCAGCTAACTCTTGGAGTAAAAGAGGCATAGCATAGAAAAAGAGTATCTTATATCTTTTGTGTTTAACACTTGATATATGCAAGTGTTTTTTCGTGGGAAGAAGTAGGTGTGAAGAGCATATGCTTTTAAACACACATTTGTTATATTTTTAATTCTGGGACAGAGTACAATATGGATCAAGCAAGGCTTTGTTTCCAGAGTGCTGAATACTCACAGCTGAACCAGATTTTCCAAAAGTTCAGCAAAGCTTTCAGACAATTAAATACCATCATTTTTCTCCATCATCCTTTGGGACCCGCTAAGACCATCGTGCCAGATTTTTCTAAATAACTTAGCACTTGATGTACTAGTCTATTCTGAAATCTGACCATTTTTTCTGATGTACAGATAAAACTTCAACCATTTAAAAACACTGCCCCTTCATGTATGTAAGTTCTTTGTCTTGGGGTTCAGAACTAAAATAGGCCTGACTCTGAATTTTACTATAATCCAACGGAATCTAAGTTTGTTCTGAATTCAGGGAATTCAGTGCCAGCACTTGAGAGTTAACATCAGACTTTCTTTCTATTCACAGAGACAAGACTAATCTTTTCCAGTTTCCCTATCCTCTGACCCATCAAGAGACACTAATTTTAGCTGACACTGGATTCCCATTCGTTTCTGACATTCTAGGAGAGTGTTAAGACATTAGTGACAGTGAAGAATTACTTGTCTGCATAGCATGCTGTGTATTGCAGCGTTCACTACATGCAAGAAACTTTGAGGAGTGACAATAATGGCTTAATGTGCACAAGACTTCAAAATAATTGATGTCACACACAGAATATTGGATTTTAATTGTCACTTATCTTGTTATCCAGTTTGTCATATCCTTGCACAGAATTAACACCAGAGTATTTTTCATATTACCTCATGACTATATTGATACTTCTAAAATTATTTCATAAACATAAAACCATTCAAGCAATGCTGATAATTTTTAAATGCCTGCTTATATTGTTAATGCTTGCACTAAATTTACAGCAAGAGATTTTACATTTTTTTCTTCCATACTTAAACATCACATATAAAATGCTTAAGCACCGCACATAAAACCATAAAATCATAACTGTTCTCCCATTTGAAAATAGAATACAAAAGTATGATCAGAAAGTCATAAATAGAATTCAGTATTTTCAATCTTCTGTATGATTACTATATGTTTTCCTTATATTTTTACTTGTTTGAAGGTTTGTATAAGGTGAGAAGCCTTGAAATATTGATATAGTTATAATTATAAACCTTTCATAATCTAACAGGATGTAAGATAAAAGCCATTTGAAGATCTTTATAGCCTGAGGGACTATGTTGATTCCTTTCTGCACTCATTTCTTAAAGTATTAAAAATACATTATTGGGAATGCTCTGATAACTGTTCACATGTCTATTTATTCTACTCTGCAATTGTTTATGTTAGAATTATGGACTTGGTTTTCTATTCAGACAGTTAGTTTGCTTGCTTGCTGAGTCTTGAAGCTATTTTAGTTCAAATTATATTAGAGCATCACATACAAAAGAATTCTTTGTTCACAGCCTATCCAACAAAAGAGAGAGGGCTTCAGAGGCATCTATAGCTCCAGGGCCCAGTAAATTAGGTTTTGACTAGAAAAATAAAAAGAATAAGAATTGCCATATGTAGGAGGGTGGATTGGATGTGCTGTCTTCTGCTAAGAGAAAGGAAATTGCATTCTCTTATAAACTGAAAGTGTGTTTATTTTACAAGCTTATTCAAAAAGTCACATATTCTTATGTAACAAGATCTACTCTAAGATAGAAGAAGCAGTCTGGTTTATATTCTTACTGTGGCCCAGATTACATTTTCCCATGATGAATAAGAAAGAAGGAATTCAGACAAGAAATCTTTATGGAACTGATATAATCTTGGCAACTATCTGTTTCTATATGACCCATGAAAAATGTGGAACTGTGTGGCTCCAGAGTATCTAAATTTTGCCACACCCGTATTGGTGTACAATAGTACAGTCTGAAAGTGGGATGTATTTGCAGAAACTGATTGAAAATAAAGTGGCTTTCTTCCCTTCTTTCTCTGCTATTGCCCTTTTTCAAAGAGTTGAAAGTAAATTTACAGTGTGTTCTTCTACTGAAGCAATCACTGGAATATGTCCTGGGAAGGTTAAGTGTGAAAACTCTGGTATCACCAAAATGTTGCTTTTTTAGTCTTAGTCTTTTAATGACCATATTGTGAAACTGATATCCTTTTAAATCTTATTCACGGAGATGAGCCCATTCTGTTTGTTTCTTGTCTTATTAGCAATGTCATTTTCCTTCATATTTATATTTAACTAGCTCATGCATAGAAATAAGTGGAATGTAACAAAATTAGCTTTATGCACAATTTTGATTGTTTTATATTGAATATTATTCTTCTGTTTTAATACAAGCTGTAAAAGCAGGATTATTTTTGAGTAAATTGATTAATCCTTAATATTATAGTGAGATAGGATGTGGGTTTAGTAATTTCTTTGTAGGGTGGTTTGCAAATTCTTCTAAGTTATCGTAGAGAAATCTTATTCTGTGTTGCATTTTCCATTTGTTTGGTATTCACTCATCTGCAGATTATACACGTTATCCTTTAGTCCTAGTTAATAAGGTTTCAATTTTTACTTTCTTTCCTTCACACTTCCTAAGGGTGAGGATCCAATTTTAGTTTTATTTGAGAGCCCATTACAAGGACATTTTATTTTGATCACTTTGAAGTTCTTTAAAAGATCAGATCCCTGCATCTCATTTATATCTTTGGGGGAAAAAGAAAAAAAAAAACAAAACAACAACAAAAAAGCAGGAGGAATTATGTCTTTCTGGAAACACTGAAAAACTAATAGTATACTTAAAATATGTCGTGGTATTTTTTATTCATCTGTGTTATACCCATGCATCTTTAAACCAGTATAAGTTACTTACTTAAAATTTTATATAGCTGTTGAACTCATTAATGTATAAGCTAAAAGCTCATTCTTTAATGCTTCTTGTGGTGTTAACTTTGGATCAGGATGGGATTGTTTCTAATTTAAGAACCTTTGTCAGAAGCTGTCAATCAGAATTATAGATAGCTTTTCATTAGCAATGAGATATTGGTTTTTTTCCTATAATGGCATGGGGCAGTGCTTTTTTCTTAAAAAGTCTGATGTCTTTTTTTTTGCCTCAACGTTCACATAAGGACAGATATTCACAAACCAATATTTCAAACAATCAGTAGTGACAAGGGAATAGAAACAATGACAGAACAGGGAAAGAATAATAATCAGTTAGATAAACCAGTCACATTACAGGGTTTACTCTAAGCTGTTTAAGATTCAACCAAAGAAGTGTTTTACTGTTTTCCTTTGGGAGTTACAGTGTGATGGGCCTGATCTTGGAGGCATGGGGGCTGTAACACAGCACCTGTATTTCAAATAGGGAAAACAAAAATGGAAATATGAGACTATTTGGCCTGTTCAAACTTTGAAAGTTATTGCCACTAATTAAGTAATTGGGGTATGCATATGTAAAAGAAGAGAGTGTAACAAATGTCAGGCGTGCATTTGCTGAAACTCAATGGCCTTTGCCAGAATAGCTGGCTCACTGAATGAAAGGAATGGCAAATACGATATAACTTCATTTCAGTAATATTTGGGTGGCACCATATGGCATGAAATTCCTATAAGAAAACTAGGAAAATATATTTGAGACTCTGCTATGAAGCATAGGAACTATTAGTAACAAAAATTGCAAAGTAATTATCAAGCATTCATCATCAGTATCTGGGCCATAAGTATGCCTGCAGGCTGCGGCTTCATCTGGGGACTACATCCAGGTATGTTGTCTCTCATCCAGAGGCCTGACAGCTTCATATAATCTCTAACCCTCTTGCTTGATCCCTGCCTGACTTCCACAGTGTGAATGCTGCGCTGCACCACCTGCCTTCTCAGTGTTCTTGATTAATTTTGGACCTGTCTTGTCACTACAGATATACCTGCTTGTCACCGGACTGTGTCTGAAACCAGTTACCATCATCAGATCTGCTCTGCTCACCATGCTCAGGTACTATGGGACTATATCCTTTTTCCATGAGTCATCCTGCCGCTCAGCTGTCACCTTTGCCTTTCCTTGTAGAGCAATCTCACCCGAGGAGATCCTTGATGATCATCTCAAGTGGAATCTGCCCTCAATCCATTTCCACTCTCCACAGCACTGAAAACATGCCAACGCTGAATGTAGTAGGAGTTATGAATACTCAGAAGATCCGAATTGGACAGGAGAGTAAAATCCTAAAAGAACAGTTAGGTCCGAGTCTGATCTACCAGGTAAGGTCAAGAAAGGCAAATTCCTCATTGGATCCAAAGAATGGTGTTACTTTCCTTCCATGTAAAGGAATTAGCTTAATCTCCATCACATTTGTCTTGGCACAACATTTCCTACGGATTTATAAACATCAAAGAAAAAGCTGAAATCACTGCAGAACAACAGCTTGAAGAGCTTTCGAACACTATCTGTTCCTTTTAATGAAGTCATTTCCAAGAGAAGATTCAAATCAGTATAGATTTAATATACTGCTTAATAAAGTTAATGCACTTTAGGAAGCAAAATAAGTTAGCTTTTTACTTTTCTAGCCCTGGACAACCTGCAACTTCTCTTCTGAGATGAGCATAAAAAATAGATAAAGACCTCTTAAAAGCACTGCTTTTGTGCAGAAGTTTTGGGTCTATGTGTGAATAATGGCTTCTCTTCTCTGACCTGAGAAAGCAGTTTCAAAGTAAGTATAGACTACCAAGAAACAGAAAATATCTTTCTGGTTTTTAGCCAAGATATAGCATGAGAGCATGACAGATCTTTTTTTGGCGATGTACCATTTTCTGCTTCTGAGAGTCAGGCACTTTACAATGGTGTATCATGGGAGAACACAGAACCAGAGACAAAGCCAGAAACTAGAGAGGGTCCAGCTTGATACAAGAAAAAAAAGATTCAAGGACTGGAAAAGGTTGCCCAGAGACTCTATGCAGCTTCCATGGTGGAATGCTTTCAAGAACCAACTAGAAAAGCTGTGAATATTCTGGTCTGTTATCACAGCTGACCCTGCTTTAAGCAGGGGTTTGGACTAGAAACCTTCTGAGATCCTTTCCAACCTGAGTTATCCTATAATCATTCAAAAAGAAGGTTTTTATATCATTAGCTAAGAGTGTTTTCCTCATATCTCTCTCTGGTCTGTTTTTTAGTGTACTTGTAATAACCAAGTATAGATTACAGCCTTACATTTTTATCGAACTTAAAGTTTCCAACCTTTTACAGGTTGTGAGGGGAAACGCATTTGTACTTAGACTCACTGGGTGAAACAGCACTCATCTCACTTTGTAGTCTAAAATGGCATCTTTTCTGTGTCCGATTTAGTGCATGTCGGTGCCTGAATTGTACGTGTTGGTCTGCTGCCTTCTAGCTCTCATGGCACTGTATAGCTGAGTTACAGTCCACCACAAGGAAAGAATACCTTTTTTAAAAAAACCAGAGAAGGCAACATAGTCTCTTCTGTTTGGTCTTTCTCATTGCTACTCATGTTTACTTTACTACCCTCTCATTCTTTCTTTTTGCTCACTGCTGCTTAGAAATAACTTTCTATATGAGAAGAGAAAATAGACCACCTTTTTGTATGGCTTCTTACTTTCCCAAGGCTTCTTTCGATCTAAATAGAATCTTGGAAAAAAATTGTATATATATGAAATATTTCCTGTCTGGGCAAAGTGAGAAATAGGTTTGATGGGAGAGCAAAATAATACATGTTTCTTTTTTACAGTTAGACAGATCTTGTTCATATGATGCCATAGAGAATTATCAGAGTTAAATTAAATAATACCTTAAAATTAATTGACATTAATACCTTAAAATTAATGGATGCTCTATAGACTGTTATGATTGGTATTTCACAGTTGCAGGGGTCTGTAGAGACATCCTTAAGGCGTCAAGAACAGAGAGCATACAGCATACAAGCTATATACAATGACTGTAGTGAGTTCATTTCTTATTTGTGTCTCTAACACTAGATGAAGGAGAGTTCTGTGATCTCTTGCTTCTCCAGATCTGCTTCTCCAAAATGTCAGTGATATGAATGAAAAGGATTTATGGAGAACAAATTGCTGCATTTGCACATTCTCTTTATTTGTGGTGAAAGTTTGATCAAACCTGCCAGAAAATGGATCTTGTCATGGAGGTGTCTGTGTTGTTTATGTTATAAACATAACCATTCAAAGCTGATCAATTCTATTACTGAAATGAAATGCCTCATCTGAACAGAGAACAGATGTTTTAGCAAGATGTAATTGTTCAGTTTTTCTTTTTACTGTGATGTCTTATTCTTACATTTTGTTAGTAAACTATTAATTACAAGTAAATATTAGTAGGGGGGAAAAAATTTCAAATCCATTCCCACTTACTCTTCATAATTCCCAAAGACTTAGCCTCATTTCTAGAAAAATATAAATATTCAGTGATAGAATCTCTTGAATCTCTTAAGGATTTTGGAATTTTTGGAATTTTAGTAGACTTTTGTCTGTTTCTTCTTTTTCCTGCATAAATCTAGTTTCTCAAAAGGACTAAGTAATGTCTCTTTATCTCTTTATCATCTCTATCTATATAAGCATGCCCTACGTATGGCTGTAGGTTTTTCTAAAACATAAAAGACATAATATTCTTGAAAAGCATATCTCAAAAGATGGAATAAAACTACTTAGTTCTCTGGAATCTAAATGTTTGTACTGCATGTGCTGAGAGTCATAAGCTAACCTTTGATAGAGACACAACATGCTGGAAACTTCATCATCCAGTTTCTGACCCTTGGGAACATTTGTCACTCCTCTCTACAACTACCAGTTTCCAGTACAACTATGTAGAAAGAACCTTCTATTTGCCTTCTGGTGTCACTATTTTCAGACCATCATGCTTAAGGCATTATTCTTTTTCTACAAGAAACTTTGTCATGGCTACAGGGTAACTATCACGATACAGAGAGCACAGAGACTTCTGAATGTAAGGCTTGGTGACTTTTCCATGTTTTCATTATGAAGTATTTGAAGAAATTGATCATACAAGATGAGTAGGTTTGGCATGTTTCTAAAGCTACATCAGATGCAACAAGCTTGACCTTCAGATTCATAACTAAGACTTATTTAGCTTATTCAGATATTTTCTTTACAAATTTAACCATTGTGACTGCATGGATTTGCAGATATTTCAACCCAGCTGACCTTTGGGCAGAGAAGAAACCTGTACAATGGAATACTTCTTACTTTGCTTCTGAAGATATTTTGCAGAAAAACTGTTATTGGAGACTTGGATATATCCTAGGAACTCCGAAAAGCCAAGCGTCTAACTTTTCCTAAAGATAGATGATAGGTCTACATTTTAAAATAATGTGAGGTCAACCATGTAATGTTGCAAGCAATTCTGTACAATATTTTCATATCTCCCATTACAGAATACAAAAGATGAATTAAAGATAAATCTGTCATTCTTAAATGAGTTCTTTTAAATCATTTAAATTTAAATAGCAAAAGAAGCATTCAAAGTTTATTATGAAAAAGCAAAAACCCTCAGCACAAACTCAAGAAACAGATACTCCACAGCTGGTTCTATGCCTAAATAAATACTTGCAAGATAAACATAAACAATGGTGAAAGGAATTGCAGATTATTTTTACAAGAAAACTGAGAGCTTAGTAATTTTCCACACAAAAAATATTTAGTTGAAAACTCTTCAGAGCAATTAAAATGTATAATTAAAGTGAGATGTGGCTAGATAGTATTTGAAATGCCCAGACAAACATCTACATTAAACAATATAAAACATAAAATATCATTATACATTAATATACCATGATCCTGTTCCTTATGGTTAAGATTCATTATCTATGTATTGCAAAAATATTAAGAAACTGTATGGTTTTTAAGTATTGAAAAGTTTCTGGTTCTAACAATGCCCTTAGAGGAATCATATTTCTCTTGATAAGAAAAATTATCTGCTATGTATAAATATTTGGAAAGGTTTTTCATTATTTGAACAAATATTATGGAAATCAACAAGTTGTATTTAATTATTCATAGTAATTTAATTATTAATGATTAATTGTTTCCTTTTGCATTTAAATTATACAACCTACAGCAAAGCAAATGCTTTATAAAACTGAACTGACATGTTCATGCAACAAAACATCATTGAAGTCAAATTCAAAAAGAAAATATTTCTAAAAAAACTATACTATTTTTTGTGTTTTCCTGGTAATGTTACAATGTAGTGTCCTCCACTAGGTGCCTGACGTACTGATACAAATTTAACTGTTCTATAAGTAAAATTGCAACATAATTGTTACTTCAAGTAAAAATTGTCTTTAAGAAGAAGTCAGAAAAATTTAGAAAAAAGTAATGTATATTTTTTTAGTTTAGCTGCTGCCCATATTGTATATGAACTTCAAAAGCACTGAAAATAACTGTCCTGAATTTTTTTGAGAACACTAATATATTCTTGAATAATATTTGCAATGCTCAAAATTTCACTACAAAAAATAAGATTTCTAAAAGAATGTTTACCTTTACAAATATACCCTTACTGAGGCCTTATCAGTCTAATGTCATTCAAGAGAAGGCCAAATATCATAATTTTTAAGAAAAAATAAAACCTAGAAGAAACAATACAAAAGATCATGTAGTAAATTCAAAAGAAAAGAAAATGTAAGTTAAAAATCCTCACATAGTTTTATTTCTGCACTCCCAGGTGCATACTATAATTTTCCATGGTATTATTGTACCTTTGTGTAGTCACCTACATGGATACAAAACTGATGGGAAAACTCATCATTCCGATGAGGTTGTATTTTTTGCTGCTGTGTTGACCAAGTTATTTTTATATCCCTCTGTGTCATCATGTGTCATCTGTTTCCCAGGCTCATCAGGACATATTCACCTAACAAAAGTTATCTGCCATTCTACCGGCATGGGGATTGCTGATACACTTGATTGTTCCTGCCCTCCTTCTTTTTTCCTGATCTTTTACACTGAAGATCATAATTTCTAAGGTATTGAAGTGCTTTGTGATTCAAGGTATGTCAGTATGGTTCCCTTCCAAATGAGATATTTATTAAATGGATGGCTGTAATCACAGCTGGGTAAATTTGATGGGTCAGGAGGTCTTCTTGAGTGCTGTAGTCCTAAAACTAAATGTGATTCCGTAAGGTGGGAAGTAGTAAAGATATTTAATTACTAAATCACATCGGCCATTATTTGTGAAGGCAGTGATGCATCATGAATAAGGCGTTAGAGCACATTGCTTTTATCCTCTCCTTTCAGTAAGCAAGGACGTCTGCATCATTCCTCTGTCGTCTGTTTATCCACTCAGTGGGGATTCTTCTCCTGAGCATAGTACAAATGAGATTCTTACATTTAGACAAGACAAGGGTCTAAAATGCATTGTCATACTTCTTGTTAAAAAAGGTATTTACATCTTCTTAAGCAATTTTTCTGAAACTCATTCTCATATTCTGTGTATTAAAGAGATTATTTTTGTCATTCAGGCTATCCCCACTTTCCTGGGACTGCAGGATGATGACTGCCTGGGTCTTAGCCTAGCTAGTTGAATGGGCATGGGAAACTACTGGACAAGAGAAACTCTTGGATGTGATAGATGGATGTATGGGGATCTAATAACAGTTACAGACGTACCATGAAAGGATAGCTGGATTTCATTGATGGCTTAGGAGCAGATATGCAAGAAACAGACAAACTTAACAGAAGGTGAATATGAAGAACTTTTGTGGAAAGTAATCTTGCAAGGGCTAGGGCTCTGAGGAAATCATATCAGCAAGAGCACATATTGATGAGAACCCCTAATTAATAGCAGCATAAATACCAAATTAGGGTACAGATGTGCCAGAACATGGGACAAAAAGTAACTGGGGACATGTTGTTTATTTGGTAGGGGACGGTGGTAAAAAGGAAGAACCTAAAGAGAAAAACGAGAAATGAAATCAGCAGCCAAAGATGTGTTTGGGGCTATCTAAGCGGATCAGTCAGATGGTCTTGGTGCCTGATTACCACCCCGGGCATCACAGCAAAACAGAATTGTTGTTCTGATCAGATGTATAATGTGATGAACCTGCCTCTACTCTTAGGTGGACTGAGGAGATCCAGATGTTTTCATTTGCTAACAGGGTAATGTCCAGACAACCTTCCTACTATCACATTGTCATCATCCCATCTGGGTTTCATGACACCACCACCTTCCACACATCTACCCATCACGCTTCCAGTCAGACTATAGGAAACATGATTAAAAGCCTGGAACAAGATATGGCCTTGGGACTCTTTCAGACGGATTCGCTGTTGTAGGTAAAATTGCACTAACAATGAATCAGGCCCTAGAGAGCCCAAAACAGAAGAACAGAAAAATTACATCAAATTATATGTAAAACGCAGTCTTCAAGTTCTGCCCTGGTACTTCACAGTCCAAGAACTATGAGAACTTTTCAGACTTCACAGAGTAGCTTTGAAAATCTTCAGCAGCTTCATTGAGTTTCAGACTGTTTGTTCTACAACAATGCATTGGAGAAGTATCATCATTAAGATAGCTCTGCTTTTATACCCTCTCCCAGGCATCCTCTACAGACCTCTGCCCAAAAAAGGCTACTGAGTTATGTTTTGGTTTTGTTCTAAACAGCTAGTAGCAGATGCAAGGGAAGCTCTGTCAGGACATTTGCATTGGTGCCTTACTTTCAGGAAGGCTCCTTGGAAATATTGTTCAGTTTTACAGTCTACACATGGAACATATCCATGGATTTGAAGGTGAACTCTAATATTCCATGTTCCATGCAGTCACCTCCTCTTAAATCTAATGGAAGTACTAAGAGGAAACATCATGAAACATTTCTCCTTTGATAGTCTGCTAAAGATTCTTCCACAGGTCAAGCTGGTCTGAGTGACTAGATAAGATACATGATAGCACCCAAAAAAGGCACTTTAGAGAGAAAAATGCATTGAAGTATCTTAACCAGAAATTTGAAGACGGAGTTAAAACAAAGAACTACTCTTATGAAAGTATGTTGAAAATACAAGCTTGCAAACCCTGAAAGGTATAAAAGTTTCAGTACTCTACAGTCTAGGTAAACACTTATAAAAAATTTTGTCTCACCTGCCCATTAATGAACGAAAACATCAAGGTAAATTAGATTTTTGTGTATGTTTTTCTAGCGTAATGGCCAAATGCAGGTTGGCTTCTTTTAATCTAACTACTTTGAAACCACTGTAAATAGCACAGTTAGACATAAGCAGGAGTAATGTAGCTGGTGTCTAGCCTGAGGTCAGTGGAGAATGGCTGTCCTTCTCCAGGGCCAGATGTCAAAACAACAAAACATTTTGTGAACAGGTGAAAGTAAAATGCAAAACTCTGCTCTCAGCTTTGCAACATCAGGGACAGGGACATGACATGATTTTTGAAATGAGAAATATTTTTGCTTAAACCTGATACCATGGCTTTCAGTGCTGACACTAAGTATCTTTTTCACAGGGCCCTTTATGATGAATTCATTCAGTTTCAGCATCATCATTCAGTCTCACAGTGATCTGGATAACACACTGTCAATTAATTAAGCTCAGAATTATGATGTCATTCTCTGAGGAATTATTTAATTTCTGTCCAAGTAAACTGACTATAGCTAATACTGTGCATGGTTATTCTGTGATTAGCTGTGCTTCAAAGAAAGACTGTTCAAATATACCCTCTATGTTTTTTGCCTGTCTTATCCCCCATGAACTAAGGGTTTAAGAATTCATTCAGTTATCTTCACATATTTATCTTCACAGAACACATCCAGTAACATGTGCATGAATACACAACATAAGCAAAGCACATAATATACAGTAAATTCTGTCAAATGTTGATTTATGGTTTTGCTACAAATACTCGAGAAGGCTATTACAGAGATTTAGCTAGTGCTTGAAAACATTTATTTGCAACTATTCTCTTACATTTACTTTTTCACACCTACACATTTACTGAAGATTTATCATGAGAAGCTTGGAAAACAGTTGAAGTTCCTATGCATCTGCTATATTTTAACAGGGTTTCACTGGAATGACATCAAATAACAAAGCAGAACTTAGTGAAACCAATTGTGCTACTCCCACCATAGGCAAAAGCCAAAACATTTACAAATGCTTTTCTAACTACATGACCAAGCAACATGCATGTATTTTCAGTGTTGTTGCCTGAACCAGAATTCAATCATTCAAAGTAGTCATCAATCTGCTTCAACACCTCCTCACGTTTCTAGGCTCTTATACGAAGAACCTTTTTTATAACCATATAAGAAAGTAAAATGTGAGGTCTTTATCTTTCCTTTATAAATACTTTCTTTACTTAGAATACAATTGCCAAATACCCACTTATCAGCCCTTAGAGCCAGACAAAAACTTCAGCTGTGCTTATCATGTGTTGGCTGGTTTCATCTGGCTGCTTGAAGAATTTGAGGAATGGATTGCTTTTTTAATTTTTTGCTTTGCTTATATTTAAGGAACATATTTATGTCAACTTTTCAATGGAAAAAATTATGTCAAACTCTTCCAGGACTGATGTGTCAATTCTGCTTTTTCTGCTGGAAAACCAAATACGTATATGTGTAAATCTGTTTTTTCAAGTGTTCTTTGGTTGTTTCAATGAACAAACTGTAAAATAAAGTTTTATCTTCCCCTTACATACCTATTCCTATGTATGTTATCTCATTTCCCAGCCTTTTAAAACGAAAAAAATTTGCAAGGAACAGATATTCTATCAGCAGAATTAAAAGGGATTATAACAAAAATGTTCTCCTGCATGGAAATGTATAATACAAACAGACATGGTATAAATCTAGAGAATATGTTAATTTGCCTTTCACTAAAATGAATACAAGAAAACATTCAACTGGCATAACTTTCCAGTGGGGATTGCTTGTAATAGAGGTGTAGAATTTCAAGACTTTTTTTTATTGCTGATTTTTTTATTGTTTGGTACTCTTCTACAAATAAATAGTCTGCAGAAGTTAATCTTTCCTAGTCAGGATGGTTTAGAATTGTCTAAAACACTTATGTGTCCTGTTGGAGTCAAGAAATTATCCCAATTGAACCTCTTCTTCAGATTTTCTAGAAAAACTTGAGCAAAGGAATATTAGAAGATCTAGACAGTATTTTTTCTGTATTACATGGAACAATGAGGAAGAGATTACTTCAGGAAAAGAAAGGAAAAAAACTTGATGCCTCAACTTTTTCACACAGCATTCTCATTCTCTTCCACTATTGTCAGTAGAATTTTCAAACCAATTGTCATTCGGTTTTCAAAAGTATTAGACAACTAGAATAGAGATTTCTTTAAATTTTCTCATAATTCATCTGTTCCCCTTTAATTATTTTGTCATGTCTTTTGAATTCTCCCTTTATTTATATAAAGTTTTATGAAAAACTATGACAATCTTTAAGTTTCCACATTTTTCTTTCTTCTCTTGGATAAATCACGGTAGTTCTGAGCTTATATGTCTATGAAGCCTAATGTCCAGAATGGTGACACTAGCTAACGTCTCAGAACTCACAAGTTCTGTGCTAAGAATCCTGAAACATCATTTTTTTTGCCATCAGATACAGTGCTCACATGAAACAATCCTGAAAAAAACCCCTAAGAAATGAAAGGACAGCCAAGGAAACAATAGTTCTTTCAAAAATTGTGTGAAATACTTTTAATGAAACATTTCTTAATTTTCCAAATTGAGTTTAAAAAAATCAGACTTTTTACTGGTTATAAATATAACTAATGTAGAAAATACAGAGAAAGGTGTAAATGTATCATTAATGGCATATTTATTTGCAAGTTTTCAACTTGGACATCCACAGGCATTTTGAAGGAGGTCCCAGGTGCTTTTTATAGATGTTTTTGTATAAAGCAAACATAAGGTTCTAAAGAGCACAGTACAACATTGGTAGTAGAAAGTCTATATTTAAACATAGGATTTGTTTCTGATAAAAGGGTATAAATTCGGAAATATGAATAAAGAGAGCATGGAGAGAGAAGAGCGATATGGGAGAAATTTCAGCTGACACAAAAATATGAGAAATTGTACACAAAACTATGAATGTCATTTATTTTGACTGGGTTTGTGCTTTTATCTTTTGACTATTTAGGCTAATACAAACCATAAACATATTTGTGTTTTAATTAAAATAGGTTGAAAAGGGCAACTAACAGAAGAGCTTCCATCCTAATATTAGTTAAAGACACTGTAGCTTTGACAACTGCCTCTAGTCTAAGCCACTTGAATGGAACACTGAGATGGCAAGAGCTAACAAAGACCTAATGTAAATTTTAATGTTTATATAAGCTATGTTAATATAGACACATTTAGGATGATTATTCTCATATGGGATCCTACTGGGTTCCTATGTTTGGTCTGCCCTCAAATACAGCAACTACTCTGCCTTTTCCTTTGTGGTAATTTAATAGACGGAAAAACTGAATACTTGTTTCCATGTTATTAGCCGTGGATCTTAGCAAAGAAGTCCAGTTTCAGAGAGCTAGATATCTGGCAACATTATAATTTAGAAGCCAGAGGATTCAGCAGTGTAAAAAATGAGGATATTTATCAATGAGATGAAGAATTTTTGAGGATGGATGTTGCTTAACTTCATATATCAGATCTAAGCTACTTTAGACTGAAATTAATCATTTTTTGAAAGGTACTGTCTCTTCCCATGAGATGTAAAGGTAGTCTTAAGCTCCAGGGATACTTGGCACTGAAGTAAAGGTCAGCAAGATGTATTCAATTCTAAATTATTGAATGTAACCTAGTGATTCTATGCTCTTTACTTGGCTGCATCTCATTTTAAGTTACCAAAACGAACAGTGTTTGTATACCACATTACAACGTTCTGATCGTTATGGTTGCTATGGAAACTTAGCTCAAGTTTTATCAATATAAACTCAAATAATTGAATTGTGATTAAGCACAGTAGGAGAAAGAAGAGCTCACACCACATCCTTGTACTTCAAAGAAAATTACAAGGTCATGAGTCTAGGCATGCAGCAACAGGATCGTCAGGGTAATTCAACTACTCCCATCAAGGTGCAGCTGAACAGGAGTAAAGGCTACAGAGACAACAGCCATGAGTCTCAGCTGGTACGAGCTGTGAGTAAAGTACTGTGATAACTTCTTTTGCCTACCATGCTTCGATGCAGGATGAAAACAGAACTTCTGGAGCCTTGCAACAAAAGTTGAAGTGAACAACAAAGGGAAGTGCAAGGTCCTACACTTGGGTCGTGACAATCCCAGACACACCTACAGGTTGGTGGAGAAGCGATTGAGAGCAGCCCTTCAAAGAAAGACTTGGGGAGGATGGTTGATGAAAAACTCAACCTGGGCTGACAGTGTGTGATCACAGCCCAGAAAGCCAATGAAATCCCAGGCTGCATCAAAAGGAGTGTGGCCAGCAGGTCGAAGGAGGTGATTCTCCCTCTCTACTTTGCTCTTGTGAGACCCCACGTGGAGTACTCCATCCAGCTCTGGTGTCCCCAACAGGACATGGGACTGTTGAAGCAAGCCCAGAGGAGGGCAATGAAGTTGATAAGAGGACTGGAGCACTTCCCCTATGAAGACAGGCTGAGAAAGTTGGGGCTGTTCAGCCTGGAGAAGAGAAGATTGTGTGGAGACCTCATAGAAACTTCCTAATATCTGAAGGGGGCCTACAGGGAAGACAGAGAGGGACTCTTTGTCAGGAACTGTAGGGGTAGGACAAGGGGGAAGGAGTAAAAATTGGAAGAGGGGAAATTCAGGTTAGATATTAGGGAGAAATTCTTTACTGTGAGGGTGGTGAGACACTAGAACAGGTTGCCCAGGGAGGCTGTGGAAGTCCCAACCCTGGCAGTGTTCAAGACCAGGTTGTACAAGACTTTGAGCCACCTGGTCTAGTGGGACATGTCCCTGCCCATGGCAGAGGGAGGTGGGACTAGATGATCTTTAAGGTCCATTTCAACCCCTTAAAATGCTATGCTTCTATGAAGGCTTGGATACAGCTGCAGAATTATCCATTGTTTAATTTCACAGCTACCAACCTTGCCCCTAAATGTAATGTTGTTTTGATGTAATTTTGTGAGAACTAATTTACATAATTAGCACTAATTATCAAATGACTAGGTGCACAAATTCAGTGTGAAAAGAAAAAAGAAAAGAAATGTTAAACATTTATAGTACCTTCTGTCTGTGGAAAAGAAGAAATTTCCAAGCCAGCACTAGAGCAATTCAGTGCAGTAATTAATGATTTAGAACACAGTATAGTCAGCAAAGAGTCAGATCTCACACTATTAAAAAGGTTTTGGGCCTGCAGCAGTAGCATACACTGTAAAGGTTTTTAGGTCAGTTAGGCAAAGACAAGAGATTATGCAGTATTTTCCATGGGAAAACAGTGTTAACAAGCACAAAGCAACACATACTGCAAGGGTTAAGATGAACTGCTTATGTGTACTGTGAGGTTCATACGATAGCTCAGACATAGCTATTCAAGGAGAAGGACTGGATATCAGCTACACAGCTCAACTGCAATACAGTGTTCAGTTTTGGTCATCTTAATTAGAAAGGGGAACAGAACATAAGGAGCAGGCTCAGTAAGAGTCAATGTAAAGTAGTAGAAGCAGTGAAAAAGCACAAAAGAAATTTTTCTGAAATATGTCTGTCTTAGTGAAGAATAAAAATGCATTATAGTATAAAAAAGTGCCCAATGAATTCTGGAGAGAAGAAATGGCAGAAAATTGTGAATCCCTTTGCCATTTCTTTTAGGACACAAATGCAGCTGATCTGCTACCAGTGTGTGTCATTCACTGAAAGAGGTTCTTGCCACAAAATATCACTAGGAGAAAGTTTTACGTTGAATGGCAAGGGAATATGAGGCTTACATGCTCTGAGACTACTTATGTAGCTAAATTCTAGGCAGAATTTTAAAGCAGAAAAGTTTGTAAAGTGACATTCAGAACAAAATATCAGAAGTGCTTATATCATGTGCCGGTTTTGCTAGATTCTTCCTGCTGGATTGTTTCACTCTGTCAAATACCGAACACAGCATTACCAGGTTAGGATTAGCAGTATAATTAATTAATAATGGTCTCCAACTATTTCTCTGATTTCTTAGCTTCTCTATTTCTATGATCATCTCAGATCACAACAGTCCTTTTGACACCATAATTATATATTAAATTGAAATGCAACAAATGAACAAAGAAGAGCAGTCCGTGAGTTGTAGCTGTTGATCAGGTTATAACACCTGAAAAAAAAAAATTCTTAATTTATTTTGAAATATGGAAAATGCTAATATAAATGACATACTAGAACTATTAAGCAATAGGAATCGAATTCTTTACTAAAATACAAAACAAGGACAAAAACAATGAAGTTTTTGTGGGATTTTTTTGAGAGGAAGGAGTTTTTGTGGATTGATGTCAGGTGGCTGTGTATTCTCTTCACCTCACTGACACAATTTGATCTGGCCAGCCAGTGCTGTAACAGGCTTTACAGATGATTTGTATGAAGATGCTAACTGGCCAGTTGTCAGACAAACCTCTTGTACTCAGCCTGTGACCTTTCACTCAAGGGAGCACTAATTTGAGCCTTCAACTTCTATGCAACAGGTTTTTTTCATGAAGCTTGTAGGAACTTAATAGCTTTGAGTCCTCAGCTATGCTTTCAAATTTGGTTGAAATTGGATACCAGATTTGAAAGTTGTTGGGTAGACTGACAGACTGACAGACAGATAAATGAGCATGGACAACATGATTGCATAAAACTTTCTTTTTAGGAAACCAGAATAAAAATAAACTTCCTTTATTATAACATCCAGTAGACTCAGAGTTGCTAAGAAAGCTTCCAAAATTACAGTTATAGCTCTAAGGCTGTTTGAAGGTATATAATGGTTATAACTGCTATTCTTGTCTGACTACCTGTAAAATTGCTGCATGTCACTCATTCCTAATGGCTGTTTAACAATTATTATTGTTGAATATGTGTCACCAACTGACTGGAGCTGGAATAAACAAAAAGCAAGACAAAACAAAAATCTCAATATTCATTTAGGGTTGTCTTCACCAGCATCTGTAAACAACACCTATTAACTCAGCTGGGAGCATGATAAACCTTTACAGGCTGTATAGTTCAATCCAAAACCGAACTCTAATTAGAGTCCCTTAGCTTGGAAAAGACCTTTAACCTGACACTGCCAAGGCTGCCACTAAAACATGTCCCCAAGCACCACACGTATATGTCTTTTAAATACCTCCAGGGATGGTGACTCCGTGGCTTCCTTGGGCAGTCTGTTCCAATGCTGGGCAACCTTTTTGGTGAAGAAGTTTTTCCTAGTATCCAATCTAAACCTTCCTTGACACAACTTGAGGTTGTTTCCTCTTGTACTTGTCAATTGGAAAAAGAGGCTGACCCCCACATTTGAGCTAGCTGTAGAAAGCAAAAAGGTCCCCTCTGAGCCTCCTTTTCTCCAGGCTTAACAACCCCGGTTCCCCCCACCACTACTCATAGGACTTGTTCTCTAGACCTTTCACCAGCTTTGTTGCTCTTCAATTACAAGTCACTTGTAATTATTTTGTGATGCTGTTTTATCAATTTATTTATATCTAGAAAATACTTGATTCTGAAGTACATCAGGAAAAGCTGAGGTCTTTTTGGTCATTTAATGTAATACAAAAAGCCATTAAAGTAAACTAGTCTCCTCAAATGAATATTTATTCATATCATGAAGTGGTTTACTTCAACCACTTCAAATTTTAAAATTCATCTTTGCTGCATTCCAATCGTTATTTTCAGCAAGCAGATTGGCAATTATCTGGGCAGAAGAATATTTGCCTGTAAAAATAACCCATTCTGATGAAAATTATCGAAGTTATAATGTATGTAGCATTCAACAAACGCAAGTTACCTTTCTGGAAATTTCCAAATACTTGGTCTGATTAGATTATTTATGTAAAAAAAAAAAAAGTAAAAAAAAAAGGCTTGTGTTCAACTCAACTGAAAGTGGATTTGCCTAGTATCTGCTTTTGTCAGGGAAAAGAAGCCCATGCTGGAAATCTCTCTCAAAACAAGCAGTAAGTTGGAATACTGATGGGTTTTTTACATCACTGGAGAGGCTTATAGTACCATAATGATCCTTTCTGGGCAAAATCAAAAAATGATGCAATATAGCTCAGCTGATATTATACCTGAAGGAAGTCCTCAATATTACAATAATCATCCTTATACTGGCTTTCCTGATTACAGAGGCATGACATGCATTCCTGCATTTAACTCAGTTCAGCTAGAGTTTTTGGATGAGTTTGCTACTAAGTGTAAACAAGAGACAAGATGCCAAACTTGAGGTAGAGACATTTTGCACTACAGGGCCAGGGGGAAGGGTTATGTGTCTTTTTTTATATATCTATTTCATCTCTTACTTGTATGCGTCCATGTGCTCCAATGGCACCTCAGTGTTTTGTTTCCCTTCAAAGACCTTGGAGGTGAGATTTTCTTTTTTGATGAAGGGCTATTCAGAGCTTAGTGTTTTCATATCTTAAACCATTCCATGCTGAAAATATATACCCTTTCCATCACATACCAAAAAGAAGACAATAAAACTGCCATAGTAGAATAAACTGTAAGGTAAGTAACTGTTTTCTAGTTCTTAAAGACAGCTTGTAAAAAGAAAATGGGCAGTTTTTTATAACTACAGTTGAAAGACTTGATGTATTTATCTTGAAACCTAGAAAAATTTTTATGTTATCAGTAAGCTCTGACCTATTGATCTGCCTTCCATCTGGTGACACCATTTATACTGATGCAGAACAAAATCAATAGTATAGAAAAACCATATTTTTCCTGTATTACAGTGATATTTTAAGTGACAGTATAGTTAAGGAAGAAGGCTTCAATAATAATAAAAAAAAATTAAAATAAGAAATATAGTTTGGAGTTTAATAGCTTGGCCATATTGATTTTTACTACGGTTATTTGCCATATTTTACCATCAGCAGGAGTTGTCATCTCTGCAAAAGCCACTTATTTTCTAATTAATTATTTTAACTTGGATAAGGAAATAAGAATACTAAGGCATTAGTGTGCTTTGCTGAACCATAAACCAAACTTTCTTACCTATGGGTTCTAGCAACTTTCTGCAGCATTTTCTCTGGCTCTTTGGGATCCTTTAAGCTAAACATTTTTCAAAAATGTGAAAGAATCCCAGTTCTTTTCTTAGTTTAGGCAGTGTAGACTATCATGCCACAAACAAAAGAGATTTCCAGAGATTCTCTTAGGAGGAGGTAAAGCAAAAGAATTCTCTTGTCTTATGCTCCAGCAGAAATTTAGAGAAACATAGGTTTTAGTTGATGGTCTTAGGTAAGAGCTGCTGCTCAGTATTGCAGAGGAACATAAAGAAAAGCCCAAAGTCTCCAGGCTGACCTGGAAGAGTCCTTCCTCACTTCAAACCCAGAAAGTAATGGGTCACATTACTTCCTGTCCACAACGTCTGTCTCATGGGATAAAGCTTACCTGAAAACACTGCTCAGGTAAATGAGATCTTGAATATATCTTCACAACCCTGACCAACTGTACCAATCCACTATATACTAGAAAATTAAAAAAGGACAAATCAACTTTTTATATTACTGTTGCCAAATTCATACCCTTGTGACGTATTTGGGGGCAGGAGAGCAGAGGGTGATAGAAATGCTGGTAGAAAATGCTAACTGGCCTTCACTATAAAGAAACTCAGGAAAATCGGTTTGGGCTACATGATTAGCAGGTATCAAATTTATTTTAGAAAGCATTAAATAGAGAAAACAATAGCCTCTGGGGAGACAGGAATAACTCTAACATAGATTTCCGACACCGTGAAGACTGAGCCCAAGATGGAAACACTGTGGTCAGGGGTCAGTCCACTAGCCACATATTGAAAAATTAGACTAGTGTCGTGCTCCCCCAGATCTGTGTACTGGTCAGAGCTGCACTGCAGGGCCTCAATTACTTGAGGAACAGTTGAGTGTTCTGAAACAGAATCTGAGAATAGGACTTATTACTCACCTTTTGTAGCTCATTAAATAAATTTATCTTTATGTGTCACTGAGTGGTGTGGTTCTGTTCTCATATCCATCAGATTCACATTTCCTGTAGGACAGTGTAAGAACAAGAATAGCTGGCATTTTGGTCCATTGGTTTTGCTGAATGTCATCTGAACACTGTTAGTGTCTTCTCTGGGGTTTCCTGCATTCATAAATGGCCAATATCTGATGCTCCAGAAGAAAGAGAAGGAAAAATAACACATAATTCAAAGCGGGGGAAAAAAAATCATTCCTCTTCAGTTGATTTATATTTTTATAACCACTCCCATCAAAATCTTTGATATTGTTCCCCTACAAAAGTGGCTGGCCTTGTGAACAAATATTAATATGAATAAGCATTGCCTGCATGAAATGCCTGTGGAGATGGCATGAATTGATTGATAACCTAGAGCATACACATGTGCTTTTAACCATTTGTTGAAGGAGTTTATAGCTCTATGCTGAGGAACTGTGGCTTCACACAACTCCAGAAGCTGTGCCTGTAAGATCTGTGCCCTGTCTTAGTCATTGCTTTCTTTGCTTTAAGAACAAAGTCAGAGAAACTGCGAAGGAGTCTTGCACAAAGTAGCTTGGCTGTGTCTGGGCCCTGAAGCAATCAACAAGTAGTGAAATACAAACACACACACACAGATAGCAGCAGTTAACCCAGTTACAAAATGGATACCTTAAAAGTTAGTGAGAAAAGAATTCTAATAGTATAGCTGATATTGGTCTAAGAACAATCCTTTGGGAATTGTAAATTCCATGCAAATTTCCCAAAAACTTCAGCTGAAAGATTATTCATCTGAAACCAGTGAATGAAGAAAAACACTTCTGGAAGGGTAAAAAAAGAGAAGTGTTTATTCTGCAATAACAATGATTCTATTAACTCTTCAAGGGAAAGATAATAGATGCTGTCAAGATGCTGCCAGATGCAGTACTTGTGCACTGCACAATGAAGGTAAGGCAGGTGTGGCAGCTGAATGTTTTGCAAGGCCAAAATCAGTAAGCAAAATTAGTTCTGTTACAATGGAAACACACGACATAAGCCATTGGGTACATTTCCTGTAAAATGGTACAAAAAGCAGATTCCATTCCAAGATTATTTGTTTCTGTTTTGTTTTGCTGGGCTTGGTTTAGAACTTTTGTTGTTAGGGAAGACATGGAATGAAATGGATAACAGCTTAAAAAACCACAAAACACAAAGCCAGCCAGCCAGTGGGGAAAAAACACAAACAAAAAAAAAAATCAACAAAAGCTCCCCATGTTTTGTCTGAACAAAGGGAAAACTGAGGTTTAAGAGTAATTTTATATGAAAGATAGGTGAAGGAAAGCTTTCTAGGGAATCTGTAGCACGTAGAAATGAATCAAAGCATGAAAACAACATGCAAAGGAAAGCAGGCCACAATAGAGAAGAAAAATTACTTGTTTATATCCCTGCTTAACTTGCATAAGTTCAGGGAGATTTCTGAGCTGAACCATGTTTTTTAGATATAGACACATTAAGGGATACACCCAACTGTCAGCAGGATTTATTGAAGTAATAGATAAAATTAAGAGTAGGAAATCTGCAAGACTGACTGATATTTATCTTTGTACTCTACAGAGACTTGGAGATAAAACAAAAAAATCTCAAAGCTCTCAGAAACACTGTGGAGGCAGAGGACTGACACATATGACATCAATTATTTCAGAAATCTGCTGGAGAATCCAAGGACTGACCAGTAGCTCAACACATCCAGCAGGTTAATTAAGTGAAACTGGCCGAATATGCCAGTTTTAATGTGCATCTGAATAAATATGAACCATTATGGTTCATAAATACAAAAAATTATGAAAGAGCAATATGGCTTTTCCAAAGGAATAACAGTTTTCACAAATATATAGTTCTCTGAAGTAATCAGCAAGCCTCCAGACTGAGGCAAGCAGGCTAATAAAGTGCACCTTGACTTTGAAAAGGTGTTGAACAAGATCTAACAAAGACTCTTAAAGAAATGAAGATGACTGTGGAAAAGGGATTAAAATGAATAAATAAATTCCTTATTAAGAGACAGAAAACAAGTGGTAAAAAATAGTTAGACTTTACAGGGGAGAAAGATTACCAGAAGAATGCCTCAGAGATTCACACTTGACTCCATAATTCTTAATTTAGTTATTAATGATCTTGAAAAGACACTGAGCAGTGAGGTGGAAAAGACTGTCAATGTTAGTAAATTATTTGGTACAATACATATAAGAAATGGCTGTGAAAAATGCAAAAGTACTTCCTAGTAGTGACTGTCTAGGTGACAAAATGGTGGATGTATATAGAGGAGAAAGCAGAAAACCGCTTCATTACCTTTAATTCATCTACTGATAAATAAAATTTACAGAAGGTCACTACAGAATTAAAGTCATCAACTCACTTCAGAAACGATATGGAAGCCTTAGAAAACTCTCCAAAACATTGCTTCAGTTCAAAATTAGTATGTACATATTGCATCTTTAAGTCTACAGATATTTTTCCCTTGATTTTCAGGTTTCAGACAGAATGGAAGAGACTGAAACGTGATTTATGTTCTATTGAATAAAATATCTGAAACTTTTGATGTAAAATTATAGCTTAATTTTTATCTTAGAGACATATAAACCGTTTGATATGTGCTTCCAATGTAAAGATCAAGAAATAATGTGTCAATTACTATTAGGTACTGTAAGTTTTAATGATCTTTTAAAACAAACATATTGTTTTATGAAACCAGGCCAACAGGTAGAGTATCTAATACGTATCATAAAATATCATAAAATAATGAATACTACCTAAAGCAAAAAACCTCAACTCCTAAGACTAAGTCTGAGAAACTTTTCTACACACTTCTCCCTCACAGAGCACTTCAATCAATATGAGTTCATAGAAACTGTTGTTTATGCATATTTTTCTGTCTATTGTTTTGGTTTTTTCCAGGACTGATAGAAGAAATACATCCTTTCTTTATACTGAGAAATTACAACTTTCCTATTTTATTATATCCTTTCAATTTTGTCGGTATTATGTATGTGATTGCTTGAAGGTGTTTTCACTGTTTCAGGCAGCAAGGTAGCTGTAGTAGAAAGATTTTTTTTGGTGCTCTCTAGTTCCTTCTTTAAACTTGCTTGTCTCTCTCTTTAGTGATGCAAGTAAAATTCAAACAGTTGTTAATTCTCATCCAATTTTTCTAAATGTAAGAAAACACTGTGATTCCTCATCTGTAGCAGAGATACGCAGTACTTTCATGTAGTTCAAAATGATGAGCACTAAAATCAACAAGATTTATAGAATCATGCAATCATAGAACTGTTTACATTGGAAAAAACCTCTAAGACCATTGAGTCCAACCGTATGTGAAGGAATAGTTTGTGTAGTCCTTGGAAGAAAAATAATCAGATCAAAAAACTGAATCCTCAATTAAAAAAAAGAAAAAAAAAGGAAATTTAAAATAATTTTAAGAAAAATTAACACTGATTTCAGTCTCTTGAGTTTTGACAATCTCAGTATAATTAATGATGCAATTGTTTGCATCTCTTGAAGATTTTGGGGACCCTGACAGTGTCTGACTATTATGTCAGATATATTATCAAGCTTCTATCACTAAGTTTTTAAAGTATTGAACATTTTAAACCTGGTTATGAAATGTTAGTATTTCGGGTTTTTATGGATCTTATCAACAAAAAATATGTTGTCTACAACCTTTCTAAAATTTATAATTATGTAAGATCATAGAATCAACTGGGTTGGAAAAGACCTCTGAGATCATCAAGTCCAACCCTTGATCCAACACCACCATGGCACCAAGTCCCACATCCAGTCTCATCTTAAAAACCTCCAGGGACAATGAATCCACCACCTCCCTGGGCAGCCCGCTCCAATGTCTGATTACTCTCTCTGTAAAAAATTTCTTCCTAATGTCTAATCTGAACTTCCTCTGGCAGAGCTTAAGATGGCTACAACCTCCTTTCTGGTAGTTGCAGAGGGTGATGAGGTCACCCCTGAGCCTCCCCTTCTCCAGACTAAACAATCCCAACTCGCTAAACCTCTCCTCATAGGACTTGTGCTTGAGTCCCTTCACCAGCCTCATTCTCTGGACCTGCTCCAGCACCTCAATGTCTTTCCTGAACTGAGGGGCCCAGAACTGGACACAGTACTGCAGGTGTGGCCTCACCAGTGCTGAGTACAGAGGCAGAATCACTTCCCTGCTCCTGCTGGCCACACTGTTCCTGATCCAGGCCAGGATGCCATTGGCCTTCTTGAAAGGCCTTCTGGGAATCAGACCATCTCTCCAGTCTCTCCAGGTCCCTCTGCAGAGCCCTCCTCCCTTCCAACAGATCAAGATTCTCACCTAACTTGATGTCATCTGCTAATTTTGCTAATGGTACACACAATCTCCTCATCCAGATCATCAATAAAGATATTAAACAGAACTGGGCCCACCACTGATCCCCGGGGGATACCACTAGTGACCGGTCGCCAGCACCATTCACCACCACCCTCTGTGCCCAGACATTATACTTGAGAAGTTGATTTCAGGTGATAGAATAAATATATGCCATAAATAAACCCAAAATAATAATTTTATCTTGCTTTATCTTTTCTTCTGTCTCTTTCTTTACTGAAAATACACCAGTTATAGTTTTGCAAAACTTGAATTAAACTATCAATATCTAATTTAGATGAATTTCCTGAAATGTAGTGCAAAAATACTAGAGGCCATCAGGTTTTATTATTCCCAGCATAATCAGCTTATTTTTAAAATGACTTTCAGTTCGAGTCTGTTAGTTTCATGAACGATACTTTTTCAACTTAGGTTATCTGTCAAATTCAGCAAACAGCACGAAAAAAAGCCTGGGCTATGGAAAATGTTGGACATTTTAAAAGAGGAGTTTAAACTTTAGAACTGCAATATTATTCATTTTAAGTCATCTAATTCCATTTTCTGCAAATAAGGTAATAAATATTGGAAAACTTTTTGGTGGGTCTCAGATATTAAAGAAAATTATTAAATTCCTTGATGGCTTTAGAAATGAAGGGTGCACTAGCACTTTTTCTGATTTAAAATTTTAATGTCAAATATTAATTAGCTTAGTTGGCTACTGTTCTTGCCCAAATCTTCTGAATACATGTTTATTTAAGTTGTTCAGAGCTTCTAGAAGTATATTTTCTCATAATTGTCTCATGATTATTTTAAGTATTGTAAGAAACAAACACATCTGAGTATAGCTGAATTAGAGCAGTCAAGAGTGGTGTCAGTGGTAGCTGCACTCATCATACCCTGGCAGAATTTCAAATCTCAAAGGATATGGGCCAGCTGAAAAATAGAGTCAGGACCATGAATTTTAGGATAGCAAACTCTCAGTTTGCCCAGAGAAATTGTGTATGTTCCATTCCTGGATGTGTTCAAGGTCAGGTTGGATGGGGCTTTGAGCAACTTCATCTAATAGAGGATGACCTGGCCCGTGGCAGGGTATTTTGACTAGATGATCTGTAGAGGTTCCTTCTATTTTTTATGACCATAAAGTGATGATTACAGTAGTTAGCAATGCAACAACTTTTTGGTTCTTTAAGATGAAACACAGTAGCATTGTAAATAATGAGATTTCCCGAAATGCTAACTTTTGTATAATCTTTCTCATATTTACCAATTACTTACTTACATTGTGCATTTCTAAAAATCTGTCATATTTTATTGCACTTAAAAATGAAGGAAAATAATAAAGGCAGGCTAAACAAGCAGAGAAAAACTAGATTAAGTTAAAAATAAACATTACCTAGAAAATTATGCTTTGAAGTAATAAGAATATTAAGAACACTTCTAAATAATAAAGGCAATGAATATTATTTAACAAATGTATATAGTATTGACACTTTCTGATCTGGAGCCTATATATTTTACCTTGTAAATGACACGTACATTTCTTCTTCCTTTTCTTAAGTTGATCTTTTCTCAGCAAAAATAATTTTGGTAATAAATGCTTGAAAAGTAGACCAATTTACAAAAATCATCTGCAGAATGTAATTGCAATCTAGTATTCCAGGCAGCTTTGCCCATACTTGGGAGAAAGATAAGGGGGACATAAAAGACAAACAATCAGAAAGAAGTGGCATTTTAGACTACTGAGAAGAAGAACTACTGCTATCAGTCCTGCCAGTTCATGAGAAACTGATCTGCAATTCATGAACATGACAAAACACATTCTCCTTACAAAACAATAAAACACAAAGAAGGCAGATAAATAGACAGAAGGAAAGGTACTAGCTGGTGGAAGTTGACTGTTTTCTATGTGTTGTTTTGCTTTTTTTTTTTTTGTAACAGTAGAGCTCCTGTGATTCTTTGTCTATGACTCTTTTTTTTGTCTGATTACTGCAAAGTAACAACATGTCTTTTTTGCATCTTAGTATTCCCATATCTTTAAATGCCCTGTATGGGAAATTACTTTTTCTTCTCTGTGTTGGAAAAGCAGGGATCTTGTCAAAACAAGATCTTCTGAAAGCAAAGAAAAGAAACTTCATAAATCAAAATGAGTAGATTTTTTATGATTCTAGCCATTTATAGATCAAGTCAAATAATACATGCTATGGATTACTCATTCAAATGCAAAAGCTTTATCAGTTTTGTTCTTCGAGATTTTTACTGGTTTTACATTCCTTTTCTTCCATGAGATTCATGATTCATTTTAAAACACAGTTGTAGGATTTCTAGCCCCCGGAAACATTCTGGAGTCTCAGTATTAACATGAGGGAGTGCGAGAATCTCTGATGGAAAAGGGCTTAAGTCAGATGGCCACCCCCACATGATATTGTAAAATCCTTATTGTAACATATATATCTATGCAATAAAATTTTTATAGAGCATGAAAGCACCACTGATTCCAGAGCAAAAGGTCTGTGCATTCTTGAGCATTAACACTTCCATTACAAGTCCTTTTCATCTTCATTTTTTCTCAACTAACAAATTCTTTCTCCTTCTTGTATCTGTATGCAGAACAAATAGGGGAAATATCTCAAAGGAATTACGGTAACAGATTAAAAGTAATGTGCAGGATCACAATTACATTGTACTTGTCCAAAATGAATAAAATAGAATTAATTTCTGATTTATAATCACAAGAAATGAGGCTAATGAAAGGCACTAATTACATTCCTGTAACATGATAAGCATAAAATAAGTAAGTGTGGATAACGTATTATGATTTTGACCAAGATCAGGAACACAGGTTTTCAGGAAAAGTTCTAGGCAATGGAGAAGAGCCTATACCTTTAAAATTAGTTAAGATGACTGGAATATGAGATTTTCCTTTTCAAACCTGCATTTTATATAGCTTAGGCTGTAAAACTTCAATTTATATTTAAGTCCAGGTAGAAAGTCCTCATTTTTTAACTTTTTTTTGGAGTACCTTGTTGATGATAACTTTGACTCACACTATGTTCATTCTTTACAAACATTTAGTAAGTTGTTTTTCTCCAAACACTGATTTTAATTTTGTATCTCAACTTATTCTGGAAATGTAGATTTTCATTTATTCAAGTAATGTTACAAGAAAATAATAAAAAAATAATCTGGTGTCCATGAAGGAAGTAGAAACACAAAACTAGACAAAGGTATAGAAACCTAGTCCATCTTAAAATTATGATACTGAATACTTACAAATAACAGCAAATGAAAGTAGGTAAAGAAATACTGGGGAAATCATGTAAGTCACTGCCTTAATGATTAGCAAATGAAAGGGGAAAATTAGATTGTTCTTGTCGTGGGTTTACTCAGGAGTTATCTCAAAACCTCCGCAGCTGCCCTCTGGCATCCCACTTCTGACACCAATTCTAATGTCGTGGGTTTACTCAGGACCATTTTTTCAAACTCCCCACACACAGTTGCTGCAAGTTGAGAGAGGTTTTATACAGACAAAAGAGAGTCTTGACGTGGGGAAATAATATTAAAATTTATTACTAGCAGGATAAAAATTAAGGAATAATATATATACGACAATTCTAATTAAACTTGCTTATCTTATTAAGAAAATGTTAAGTATTTAAAAAAGCATCTCTCCCCTTTGTATCAGTCCAGGACGAGAAAGTTTCTTCTTTCTGAAGCAATTCTGCATCAGTGTAAAGTTTCTCTTCTATTATCTTTAGGACGACAGTTTCAATGTGTTGTAACTGGAGATTGATTTCTCTCTCTCTCTCTCTCTCTCTCTCTGCCAGCTCTGCTGCATGATGACCTCTGGATTGGGCCTGTCCCTCCTCCATTCCAGCCAGGACCAGAGGCCAGGAGGGCACACCCAGGCTCCATGAGGTTTTCCATGGACTNCTGCACCAGCATGAATCCCTCACTGGGACTACAAGGTCTTACCCAGAACAACTTGCTCCAGCGTAGGTTTCTCTCTCCGTGGGCCGCAGGTCTCCAGCAGGACTCTGCTTCATCTCAGGCCTCTCAGGAGGGGCCACAGCCTCCGTATGTTCTTGTCTGCTCCAGCCCAAGCTCCTTCATGAGCTGCTGGGAGGTCTTTGCACCCCAGTAATCTTCTATAGGTGGCAGGGGTTTTCAACTTTCAGTCTTTCCACTGCTGGAGGGAGGGGGGGGAAGACTCCCCCCGCACTTCTGCTTTTTTCTCCTGCTAGACTGACCTTGGAGTACTTTGTTATCTCAAGTCCTCCTCTGCTCTCCTCCAGGGCTAGAATTCCTTCTGCAGCATATTTCAGGCAGGCAGTTTCTCTCTGGAGTTTCCTCTCCACTCTGTTACATGTCCTGGCCGGGAGGGCTTCAGTGCTACATCTGCCCCCGGCCCGGGGCCAGGAGAGGGGGTGCCTGGCACCCACTCGGGGGCCTGCCACTCCCCTCCTACGCCATGGCTCTAAATTTCTTCTGCGCAATCCACCTTCTCTTCCGTTTTCTTAAATATATCATTAGCAGAGGCGTTTCTAAAACTTTTGATTGGCTTTGCTCCAAAAATCCACCTGGACCTGACTATTTCAGCCCAGAGGGGCTGCTACAACAGTTCTTTAACCATTGTTTCTGAAATGTGACTGAATCAACTTTACATCAAATCCATAGTAGCTTTTCAGTTTGCAACACCAATCAATTGTGCCCGAAAGATTACCTCTATTGTAATTCTACTGTTATTTGTATATCTAGTATCTAAACTATACTTCCATAGTATTTTGTCATACTCAGAACTCAAAAGACCTCCCTGCAAAGATTATCTTCTGATCATTCCTAATTGTAGCAAACAGTTAGTCACAATTACATAAAATTGTCTGAGGAATTTTTTTTTTCTTGTGTTACCCTGTAAGCACTATTTATGCTACACTATTAATGAGTTTTCCTCTTTTATTTTTTAATTCATACAATAATACTGTTGGGAATCCTTACAAAAATATTTCTGAAATCAAACCATTTCTTAAACAGCCCTTCAGGTTTGTACCAAACCTTCCAATGCCTGTTATCCTTTTATGTGCAACGTTCTCCTAAAGTAGCAGATGCAGAGGTGAGCAGGAGTATTTTTGGTCATGTACTGTAGCCTGTTTACCTTTATATGTTGCACAAAAAGCAAGTTCTAACTGGCAGGACTGTTGCGCAATAGAAGAAAATTTAAAAATTTAAAAATTTTTAAATTATATGTTTTCAAGTTATTTTACCGATGCTTTATTAGCTTTATTTGACAAACAGAGGATGAATGATGAAGTTCTTCCTTTTTTTTTTTTTTTGACATTGTAAAACTAGAGCTGGTGAAATTTGGCAGGGGTATGTAGAAGGGAAGCAACAGCACCTCTATTTATGTTTCATTCTCTGTGAAACCACAGTCTCACAGCAGCTGTGTCAGGCATTAGCCAGTCTGCACGAATTGTAATGGGATAGGAGAGCTTCATCTGAAGTTGAAAGATAAGCTGCTGTATAGTTCATCTCAGGTGAAAACTTCCCAGGATGCAAATGATATCTCTGAGCCACATTAACACCTTTACATTTTCTGTCCAGCATTGAGGAGAAATCACGTTTGTGTAGCTCCCAAAGGAAAAACAGCTTTGCTAGGTGACCAGAAATGAAGACTAGTTAAATATATTTGAACTCTCATGTAGCAAAGCATAGAAGCATGGACTTATTCTCCCCATTGCCCTTCCTGACAGGTAAGGAACATGTTCCTTGAGTCATATCATAATGAAGCTTGTACTGGAGTGATTTGTTGAACTGATGCTTCTGGGTTCATTGAAAACCGATAAAGTAAATTAAAAATGTTGCATTAACATTAATAAGCTTCAGAAACTAAAATCCTATGATCTGCAGAGTATGAGCCTGATTTTACAGTAAATCGCCTCATTGCAGCTTTTGAGCTGAACAAATGTAATGAGATTAGAAGCCCCCTCTCATGGATATTTCTCATTTCACAATACAAATGGATATCTATGGCCTGTAGATATGCTCCTGTCCGTTGCCACCAACTAGTAATTCCATTAGATGTGTATTCTTCTTCTCTGATAATGCCTTGAAACTAGTTGGACTCCACTAAGCATGGCTTGGAATAGGTGACAACTTTAAGTCAGTACTTCCAAGAATAAAATTTTAAAAATGACATTTTTATTATTTCTGCACAGAAAACACCCAGATTAGACTGTGACTTTCTGAATGAAGAAATTTAAATCTTTGTAAGGAAGTGTTGACATGACAAAAATTCTGTTATTTCATTGATCAATGTCTTGAAGGACAAATTTGGCAGTATTTATAGAATAAAGAAGGAGAGAGATTACGAAAAATACAACTCTTGAAGGGAAAAGCTTCCTTTTCTGAACAGCAAAAGATCTTAGTGAGAATGAAAATCAAGCTCTTTGGCAAATAAAAACCTCATTAAGAACTGAAAGCTGGCAGCAAAAGAAAGCTATAAGCCAGGTTGCTCATCTTATCCATGTTGTGTCTTTAGCTGGATCAAAGGACTGGTTTGCTTTGAATAGCATGCCCTAAACAATAAAAAAAAAAACAACAACTATGAATATGTGCTCTACATCATTTTAGATCTACCCAGCAGAGAAAGGAAGCTGAGGTTGACAGATCTCCACTTCTAGCCTCACACTGTACCGTGTGGCAGACACTCAAGAGACAGCGCCCTACAGGAGATAGACAAAAGATTTCTTTAATTCCAAAACCCCTAGAGTGTTCTTAAATGAATGTTAAAACAAGAAAGGGGGGAAAGCAGCCTGCAGTTCCTGATATTGGGAAAGCTGTGGATCTCCCATTCCAATTTACCTACCAATATACCAGTTGTGCTAGATTATTTTGCACCAGCAGAGCATTGCAGAGGTATCCCACTGGAGCAGTAAATCTAGCCCAGCATATTTCATAATGGAAGGAACTGCTGAGACTGACATTTACATGACCTGTAAATGATATTGGACTCCCTTATTTCACAGTACACTAACCACACTGGATGTCACCTCAGGGTGAAATGGGTGTGCTTGGGTATATATATATATATATAAGTACAGTTTTGTGAAGGAATTCAGTACCACACATTTTGGTAGGAGAAATCTGCTCCTAGCTGCTCTGATTCTTGAAATAAGCAAAATTAACATTGAAAAAATCCAGATTCTTTTTTTTTTGGTAAAGCATATGGGATTTGACAATTGATCTTGGCCTATCCTGGAGATAGGCAATGAGGGGTTATTTAGGTGCTGGAGATCTAGCCCCTTTAATGTGCCCAGAGATATCTGAGAAATCTAGATAAGACAGACAGGGATAAGCACAGGGCTTGTTTTATTTCTGGAGTGGTAACTAGAAGCTAAACAGCATACCCTGTGCGAAAATGACACAGGAACCTACTGTCAGGTACCTGAATAACTGGTTCCCTTATTGTTTATGGAAGAAAACAGTAGCCAAAAAAAAAAAAATCAGATCAATAAACCCACACTTGTAAACTACCAGTCAAAAAATTTTAGTGTGCGAGCACTAGCACTGATAGAAGTTATGTAGTGCCCTCCTTGCTTCACAGCAGAGCCATCCAGTCTGGCCCCTCAAATGCTCAATGTGCACCTTCCTTTGGCCAGGAGTGGCTATGGATGTCAGGGTGTATGGAGGGAGCGAGTGTTGCCCCAATGCCCTGGGGAAAACTGGGCTGCCATTGATTTTCATTCCATCACTCCCACATCTCTCTTACCTGTTCATCAACTTGTCAGCCTTAGCTCCTACCTCCTGTTCCCTTCCATCCTCCTCACCACAAGTATACATCAAGGTTATGGCAAGGACTCTGTTTTCAAGGTCCAACAAAAAAATCTTTCATGGAAAGGACAAAGGCTGGCTTGTCATTTGCTATTTTGTCTAAAAGGATGCTGTATTTCAACAGATTAGCCTCTCCTGATGCATTGGATGGTTGGATACCACCTGCATAAGATAATAGATTCTTTGTAAACTGTTCATGGTTTATTTACAAGCTGTGCACAGTGATTAACCACTCTTTTTTCCCACATTTAGTCACCCTGACTTTTTGAACTAATTTTTCGTCTATTTTTATCTGGCCTTCTCATCCTTTCTTCTGCCTTTATCTGACTTCATGGATCCCTTTTCCCCTATTTAGAAAAAGGAGAATAGAAGAAAATTATATTTAATTCTTTAAATTCTTTAAATACCAATTTCTTAATTGGTATTCTCATTTATAAAGCTGTCTTATGCAAGCTGGTAAATGAGCATCCACGATATCATACATGGGACTCACGGCAATCCCAGGTGAATGGTAGCAGAATTCACACCAAAGATTATTTTTAAAAAGGAGAAGGAAAAGCAAACTTACTGTATTCCTAAACGTGAAGCTTAGTTTAAATTCATTCTACTTTTCAAATACTGGAGCTATCCAGGAATAACTATGGAGTCACTTTATACATACATGTTTATATGATACATATTATCAATGACTATGCAGCCATGCATACCTAAAATACAACATTTAAAGGAGATAAACATGGTTTATAATGTCATGTCCATTAAGTTTATGGAAAGATCTTTGATAAACTGAACTTATTTGAACACCATGTTTCGAAACTTGAAAAACAACTGAAATTTGAAAAAGTTGAAAAATGAAATACACAATTCTTCAGCCTCCCTATCATATTAAAAAAAAGATATTTCTCATCTCTTCTTCTTTGCCTGGAATAGTTTTCCTTTAATCATATGATCAATTTCAGTCCCTGTTTCATATTAGCATTATGTAAAATTGTTTTAATAGGTCCCCGTTTTCACTGTATGAATTTTACTTAGAAAATGCAATGCACTGTAATCTTCTGTATTCTACTATACTTAGTCATATACTTATTTAATAGCTATAAATTACTATGTAGTGGTAGATTTTTGTTAGTTGAATTTTCTCTGACTATCTATTGGTGGTAAAATCTTGCTTGCTAAAGAAAGTTATAGCAAACTACATAAAATTGTCTTTTATATTCTTCAGTTCTCCTAAAAATATTTTTTAGGTTGCTGGATAATTAGTCTTGCCCCTCCTAAGGTACAGACCGGAGTTCTCAAGGACCCACAAATAAATGTATCATAGAACATGTATCACAGAAGGAAAATGACATTACCATTCAGCCTTCTCTACTTCAGATGAGCCAATTATAAAATTTCAGTGACAACAACATTGTTAGGTTGCTTTACTTTAAGAGAAGCAAAATAACAAAGTGTTCCTTCCTTCTTAATGCTTTCAGATAATGCTTTCAGTTTTTTGAGAACACTAGATTTATGCTGGGTGCAGACTGAAAACTGATGAATTCAGAGAACTTTTGAGAGAAAGCAAAACATATTGGGGCTGTGTTGGAGACAGTGGAACAAAGCAGGGGTCAAATAAGTCAGTGGATCTATATGAATATAAACAGAACATCAAGAAGAGGAAAGACTTGGAGGAATCAGAAAACTGCAGAAGGAAAATTTTAAGAGCAAAGTTCTGGCAAAGGAAACTAAAATTAAAGGGAGAAAAAGACCTGATACAGCGCTAGGGGTGACAGACTCGGGAGATTAATGAGTGTATACTGAGTCTAATTAGTGATATTTTCAGTAGCTAAAAATTAGGTACCTCTGATCATTGCAAAACTAGGATTTTGTAAGAATTTGAGACCAAGTTTTAATAAAATAGAGGTAAATAGCCTCAAGTGAGTTAAAAAATGAAAATCAAAATAAGGAAAGAAAAATATCATTTGTAATACTTCGTTTAAACCTTATTTTTAGTCTGAGATCTCAATATATAATGGGTAGTCTACTTCATGCTCTATATTGCAGTGTAATACATGTCAGTGTCCCAAATGCATGCGCAATGTCCTAAATAAATAACACTGACATACAAAAATAGTTCTTCGCCAAGCCAAGGTAGGAAGCAGATCTGTGATCTGCATAACAGAAACTTATGTCTATACCATCTTTATGGAAAGACATAAATGAAAGTACAGTCAAAGGGACATTTTATTTAAATGGTTGATTGCCTAGAATTTAAGGCTTGTGCAAACTAAGTATTTTTTGGATAATACGTTGTAAAAATCTCCCAAAATTAGTATGTGGAGTTTGCTATAGAGGACTGAATCATGGGATGGATAAGAATGTTTATAAAATTATATGACAGTGAAAATGGTGGGTTAATAAGTAATATTTCCTAAACCTACTCCTAGAAACTTAATGCACATGTATCAGCAGATATCACATTCCTTGATATGATTAAAAAAACCCTAACATATTCCTTAATTAAACGGTGAAGACATAACAACAAAATATGATACTGGTTTTGTTATTTATGGGAGACAATCTTGCAAAAGTAATTCAGAAACTCTAGCTTATTAAGTCAAATCAGTCAAATCAGTTAGAATTTCAAAAAAACAAACCTTGAGAAATATTGGAAATTTTATAGTAAGGTTGCCTAAAATGATGAATTCAAGAACTTGAAATTCAAGAGGATGCAGAAAGCTGCTGTGACCAACATACTAACATCACTTGGTGCTTGAAGTTCAGGGGAAAAAATCCATTACAACCAAAACCCTGAGAGGCCAAGATTGGTTTTGCTCTTCTTTAATACCCTTGATAAAAAGAGTTTAAGAAAACCTGGTCATATGCTAAACTTTTAAAAATGTTGTTTATTACAGAACAGCATGTTCAGGGATTAAATATTTTACTAGCTCTTGATTCCTGCACATTTTCTTGATTAGCCAATTTTAAGGCTAATTTTCACAAAAGTATTGGTGAAAACTGCATGAAGGTTCATCTAAGCTTAGTTTTGACTGTATGGATTACAATTGCATAGAAAGAGTCCACCTGAACATAAAATAAAAATGAACTTCTCAAAAAATCTTTTCTTATAAAAAAAAAAATTGCTAAAAAAGCTACTTCATTGTCAAGGATATTCAGGGATATGTAAGAAAGAGGAATCAAGAGCAATTAAAAAAGACTCAGAGCAAAATAGTTTTACTATTACCTTTTTAAGAAAGTTCACATTCAAAGAAAGAGAAAGAAAAGTAAAAATAAAAGTTCCTTGCTATTTTCATAAGCCATCATTAGTTGGCTGCAGTTACTTGTATCTGCTAAAAGCAGTGGCTAAATGTGTGTTTATTTTAATGGAATCAGATTTTCAAAGATCCTTTGAAAAAGTCTGCCTGGATAGTCAAGGCAATTGACAGGCCTGGGCTGGAAAAAAAAAAAAAAAAGAAAACAAAATCAACTCAGCTTTGTTTACCCTGGTTGCACGTGTCAAATATCACACTCTAGGATCTCATGGAATACTGACACAGACACTCAAATTACTTGAAGTACTGTAATTAACACAGGAAAATCAGGGCAGCACATTCCCTGAGATCATTTGCCCTCCATTGTCCAGTACTGACATTCAGTATCCAAGAGATTTAGACACAACCACTCTATTGAAGTGTGCTTTTCCTTTTCTTTCTGAAGTTCCTATGCCATCCTCATGAAACTGGATACAATATCTTAGTCACTGCAGGGAATCTTCATTCTGAACTACTATTTGTCTTGTAAAATCTCCCTCTCTGAAACATCCGCTAAACCAGATGCCTGCCAGCTTAGACTGAGACATCAGAAGTGAAGTAATAGCTTGAAAATCACAGCATCCTCATGAAACCTGGCAATGCAGATAGCAACAGGAGATTGGAAACAGGGTGAGAACTCAGCTAACCATCTGATTTCCAGGCAGATAGTCTATGATATGCTGCATACAGCAGGCACGAGGTTGAAAAATTCATTCATGTTTGCAGAAAGCAGAAAAGAACCCAAAGTTTTCTAAGCAGTACAAGTATCCATGTTGTGTGATATCATGGATCATTTGCAGATAAACTAATGTAAACTTTCGGAGATGTTTTTCCCCTTCTGTTTGGGTTTTTTTTTACCAATGCACATTGCTACCAAATGAAAAATATGTGCCAAAAAAAATCAAAAAAGAATAAGAAGGATTCAGCGAATCAAGAAAGCAACTTTTAAAGCCACTACTTTTTCAAGACTTTTCTAAACTTCATTGTGCGAAGAATGGGTCACATTGAATGTGTCTAATATTTAAGTTTATCACACATGCATCAGAAATTAAAAAGATTGCCCCACATTGACCAAAACTTAAGATAGGTTCTTTACCACTTAAGAGTACAGCAAATCTAACCTAATTCCATGACTCTCAATGAAGTGCTACCTCTGAGTTTTTATCTCTGACAGATTTGTGCAGATCTAGCATGAACTAGATTCTCCTCCTGCAACAAATATAGACAAGTAGACTGGAAATATTAAAATTAAAGTACTGTGATGTAATCTTATGTACCAACATTCAACTGTCAGTGAACACACATACACCAAAAACAGAGACCATGATCTCTGGAATCACTCATACACTTTTAGCTCAAGTATGAGAGTTAAAGTGGATCTGTTTGCCTGTAAAAACTTTCTCATGTGCCTTAATTACTGCATTGCAAAACAGAAGTGTAATGACCATCATATTCTTAAAAAGAAATTTCTTGTACATCTATATTTCATATATTAGGGTTAATGATAGAATCCATAAATAACCATGTGACTCTCTGAAATATAAGATGAAGTTCCATAAACAGAATACTATTGAGAATTACTTTCTTTAGTTTACTCTGTGATATGATGAATTGTAAGACATGGCATGATCTTTAAAGATAACAATAAATCAATAATGTAATGTTAGGAGAAATGTGATTTATTTTTTACTTAATTTATTTTCCTCCTGCTCTTTTCAGTTCTAAAATATAAGCTAGTTTCAACCAAAATCTGCTCTGGGGCCTGAAGAGCTGCAAAAATATTGTATGCTTCACCATTCTGTACCTGTGAATGACTGTCTATACCTGAAATCCTGAAATTTGTGGAAGCAAAAATCAGTAAAAAACCCAGCTGAATGCACCTTCTTGACTATCTAACCTTGAAATTTATGGAACCTGAGTGTACTAACTTCTTGATGTGGTGAACAATATGAATCCCTGTCCTGAATTATAAGATTTTTACTTTTGACAAGGTCCATTTAAATGCTTTTTCTCCATGAGTGACCTGTCAGCATAAAACAATTGTTATATAGGTAATTTTGCTACAGTTGGCATTTTCAAATCTTCCTGAATTTGTAAGATATAACCTGAAACACTTTCAAAAGCATGATCACTCAGAATGGTTTGCTGTCTACTGCCAGTTTAAATCAAAACTATAATTCCAATTATTCTTACCTTTATTTTTTACTTCAAATTCTGGTTTCTGCTTTCTTATATGTTATTTACCATTGTGTGCTGTACTTAATGAACATAAACTGTGAGTTTTGAATTGGACTACAATTTAATTTTTCAGTTCTTAATATCCTGTTATTTTCAGGCAACAGGCATTTAGTAACTGAAAAAAGTAAGGAAGGTTCAGAATCCATATGAATCCAGACTAAACACAGAATGTGATTGCTTGGGGAAAAGGAGGAACATTAAAGATTATACACTGACAGCTAATCAGAATTAGCTGCTGACGGAATATCTGTGCTTTACAATAGGCAAAAATATTTTGGAAGACCCATAAAAATCCCAGTAAACCAGTAAAATTTTCAGAATTGCTATACATATGGGGACATTTTTTTCTTTTTTCACTAGAAAGTACAAATTCATTTAAAACTACCAACAAAAAAAAATTGAATTCCTAAGTAGTTTCCCCAAGAATAAGTTCCACATTAAGTAAAATCCATATTACAATATGAATATTTTAAGGACTGTATAAATTCAGAGTATCACTTGTGGGCAAAAAATAGACATAACATTATTTTCTGCTGAACGGTACATGCCATGCTTTGGTGAAGAGCTGGAATCATCATGGTTCTTGACAGTCTGCCAGGCTACATAATATGAAGCAGAATTACAAGAAAACGTAGTTATTTATGATTTAATTATTTCAGGTTGATAAAATGTAGTGCTGATTTAGCAAACCACATTTCAAGTACTTTGCAAACATTACCTAATTTGTTTATAAATATGTCTCTCTGGTTTGGGTTTTTATTTATGTCACAGTTTGTTTTGGATAAATGTGTTAAATTAAAATTAACCAATAAATGATACAGTAAAAAAAAAAAAAAAGAGAAGCAACTGAATGTAAGAGCCCAGAACCCATTATAATTCTAATGTAGCACAGAGCCCATTCTAATATTAACAACTATTATGTCAAAACTTAGGTTTTGAAAGCTGCAGTACTGCAGGGCAGACTATATCATTAAGGGACATTTGTGGAGGTGGCAGAGAGAAGCTACTGAAAGCACCGAAAAATAGCTTTTTCCCTAAAAGAGGTGTAGCACACACGTATCTCAGTCAGTCACTGAAGTCAAATAAGGACACAGTCACAAAAACACACCAGAAAATAAGAAAAGCTAGGGCTTGAGCAATGCAAAAGCTGCTGTAGCTAGTAGTTGTTGCAGATGCTTCTGCCTGATTAGAGCTGAGCATTTTCACATGTCTCTGCACACTAAAGGCCAGGAGGTTTCTAATGATACTCAGCTTCAGTCATTGTGAGACTTGAAAGTTTTCATGAAGTTTGTCATTTCATGAATTTACTTCATGTCACAGAGCAACTATAGATATGAGATTTAATGTATCCCATTTTAAAAACACAGTGCAAGTCTCAGCTGACTTAAATGCTTTCAGATCTAAGAATATATCTATCCATGAGGCCTGTTTTGTTTTACTAAAGTGTGTGAAGTATCTTATTAATTATATTTAATTAATAATATTCTTAGTATGAAGGAAAAAAGTATCTATCAAATGGATTATTCAAAGAACAGAACAATCCATTCACTTTTCAGATGTTTACTTTTAATTTCCATTAATTTTCAATGAATTTTGTCTAATTTTTCTTTAAAGATTGTTTCACTGACAAGAGGTATTTCTGCAATAAAGTTCTCATGATGGATCTAAAGTAATTATAAGGAGTGGGGGGAGGGAAAAAGAGGTATATATTTGCACTCTTTTTTTAAACAATATGATTCTTTGTCATAATGCAATTCAGATTTTAATTTACCCTATAGGTGTCTGCAACCAGGGTAGGCAGATTCTGACACCGAGGTGAACAGATAGCCTTCAAGTCAACAAAGCTTGCTGGAGCTTTCCTTTTGTTTGTTTTTAACTTGAAAGTTCTCCAAAAATACATATACCTAATTCTCTATGGCTAAACATTGAGAGTGATGACTCAGGTCTTGATCTGAGCAAACAAAAACTCAGAAAGGAAGAAGTAGAATATAAGGCTTCTGCAGGAATGCTTAAAAAACAGCTAGCGCTTTCAATGCGTTCAGATGCCCAGGATACTTCTCCAAGTAAAGAGGTGGCTGCTTCAGACCTGGGTGACATCAGTATTGCCTGAAAGCATTTATCCATTGGTATTTTGGTGGTTTGGATCAACTTTATGCAGTTTTCTACCTCTGGATGACTCTGTAGTATATATATGCATGTGTATGTATGTATGTATTCATGCACATATACAGTCCATATACATGTGGACATATACAAATACTGTGTATATAGCTATGCTTATCACTGAGCATGGGTATTGCTCCTGGAGCCTACTTCCTTAGCAACCTGTTAGATTTTGAGTCTTTTACAGACCTGGCCATCTCCTCCTAATGACCTTTGAGGGCCAAGACAGAAGCCCAACCATCTGACACTGAGGCCCAAATTTGAGGCCCAAGGCTTAGTTGTCAAAAGAAAAAAGAAAGACAGATTGCACCTAAAGCGTTTCTCTCCGCCAAGTATACATGCAGCGATAAGGAGTGCATTATGTCAAGCTTGGCTTATGAACTCATTTTCACTGATAGCAAGTGGTATCCCTGGGATTTGTTGAAACGACTAAAAGTGCCTTCCGGGAAAAGGAAGATGCTAAGCAAAGCTATATCATACTACATTTCATTTTTTGAGCAAGGAAATGCATCTTTTTCATGGTACCACTGCCACAAAAGTCAGTCTTTATTGCTACTTACAAAAAAGACTTCATAAGAATCTAGTTGCTACTCCGATGCATCTTTCTAAGACTGTCAGGATCTTTAGGACAAATGTGTGACAGCAAGTTACAGCAGAAGTACCTGCCTGCATGCATATATGAATCAGTATATTTCTATCTAGGTATACAGTAGTCAGTTTAATACACATATGTTGCTGGATATATTTTTGTTATTTACTTCTTTTCATTAACTGATGACCTATGAAAATTCAACTTTTTCTGTACTTTCTCAATTAATGAACAAATATAGCAGTTACCTATTAAATCTTATGTGTCCAATAAACATTTCAGAGCATTTTCATTACCTTTGACAACTGGAATATAAATAGCTATTTAAATCTTTAATAAATAAGTTCATAGAGAGTCTAATACTTGTGACAATCAGTTTATGTATTTCTTCCCTTGTTCAAACTCATGTTTTCTTTTAGAAATAAGAGTAGAGAAGCATGGGAATGACCATTTCAAATTTATCTAGACCAGCCAACACCCTAAACCTAGCAGAGGCCAATATCACATCTTGCAGATAGAAAATTCCTATCTCTGTTAGGGATAAATAAATAAATTATAGCAGTAAAATGGAAAGCATAAATATTGTGAAGATTACCTGACCATATCTGGCCATTTGAATTGGACAGTAATGCACACCAACTACTTGTTTGTACAAAAAAAGGCAGATCATAAAAATGTCACAAGGAAACAAATCACGACTTTCCAACTATGGAAAGTAGATCAGTTGAATTGTTTTATAAAGCAACCACATTCTATCCTTGAAACTGTTGCATTTTCTCACCCTGCTTCTTCCTGGAAAGATGGTTCCAAGTCTCATTTTTTTAAAGAACATGTTGTTAGTTCTGGTCTAAACTTACTTGTGGACAGCATACAACTTTTTTCTTTTTCCTGTATCAATATTTTCTTTTAGCTTTGTAAATTCCTCCACAGTTTTTCCTCTAGAAAAGTAGAGAGGAAAGTGAAGGTCTCTCACAGAGGGATCAAGTGTGTGTCATTCAGTCTTTGTTTAGTGAGATTATTAAACCAAATTCTGTTAGTCACTGTTTGCAGAAAATTTTGCCCTTTCTCTGAGCAGTCTCTGTACTCCTTTTAATATAAATTTCATTTTCTTGAATGTGGATGATCACAATATATATAGTACTCTTCATGATAATTTTCTAGGACTCTGCATTAATACTTTTTACTCCCCTGCCAGTTCTTCTGATATGTCTAATTATATTTCCTTTCTCTGGACCACATCACAGTGATAACTTATAACCTATCTTGATGAACTTAAACTTTTCTCCTCCACTGTCATTTTCTTTTCATGAACCTTTCATTTATAGAAAAAAAAATCTTTTATCAATTCTTATTAGCAAGGCCTTCTTTTTCTTGCATTTTATACCAATTTCTATTTGCCTCTCTAGTCTTAATTGCTTTTTCTTTGATAATATATTCTCAGTTTTGCACACTGCAGAGGTCAAAGTCATCTATTTGCAGCTGCCTAGATAACTTTTTCCTTCTGAAAAGTTACTGCTTCATGAACTATTTTTAATGCCTTATAACATCGGACTTTTAGTAAAAATCATTGCTATTAGACTCATTTGTGTACTTTCTTATGTTTCTATAGTCAGAAAACTAAAAACTGGAAATAACCCCTTCCACCATGTAGTCCTCTTTTTACACTGAGAACGTACCTGATGGGAATTTACTGGCCTGCTTAATTTCTCCTGTCATTTCACACTTAGTTTCCACTTCCATATGATCTGTCTCATAGCCATCTTACTCCTGCTACATATTCAGTATGGTGCCCCAGTCTCTGGAAATAGAAGCAGAATGCTAATTTAATTTAGCCACACATGCAGTTAATTTGACCCCTACATCACTGATCAGAATGAGCTTGATTCTGGTTAATTATCATCTTCTTTCTTAACTTTCTGATCATCTTGATAAGATTCCTTGATGATCAGTATTTTCTCAGGTTTGTTATATCCAGTTTCCAGTATTTTATTAGTATTTATTAGTATTTATTTTATTAGTATTTCAGCTGCCTAATTATCCAGCTAAATCTAAAGCTCTTCTCTACAGAATTTCTCTTGTTCTTGGCAACGAACTCCAAGTACTGTGTATGTTTCCTTCAGTTCATTCCAGAGCCTTTGACACATAGATCTTCTTGGTTTGACTTCTGAATTCCTTCATAAAACTCAAATCCAAGAGTTTGAACTAGAAAGCATGATTTAGCAGAATTTTTTTTTTATCCTTCCTTTTGATGTAAGCTGAATAAGACCTAGATACTGGTTTGGTTACTTACCATTTATCAGCCTTCTGGAATAGTTTATTTCTTGACATTGTAACACTCTTTAATGACAAAATATTTTAGCTTTCTCAAACAGATATGGCAGTGTTATTCTTCCTAAAAACTATTTCTGCTCTCATATCTAGGACATTAAAAATCTGGTAAGCGCACAATTATAAATACTTGTAATATTTATAATATAAAGAATCATGGATTCAAATTCTTGGAATCTATTGATTACTTTCATGTGGTTGCAGTGCAATTTTTTGCCACAAAATTAATTTGACCGGTATACTAACTCAGTGCCTCTTCTTCTTTTAACATGTAGCTCAGTAATGTTTGAGCCATTTCATTGGGAATATTTGCCCTTGACAATAGCAATTAGTATATTTTTCTTTGTTTCCATCAGAATCCTTCTTTTCACCTTAGATTCCACCTTTCTTATTCTATGTGGCAGGCAATTCATTTTTCTGTTCTTTGATTCTGTTTTGTATTTAGGACTGTGAGGTCCTAATAATCTCCACTGGAAAAAAATTAAACAGATTTATGATATTTCCAAAAGGCCCTTGTATTTCCCAAGTATCTCACTTTCAATCTTTTCTTACATTCTCTTTGACATCACTCACCTCTTGGGGGGATTACTGCCCTTATCTGCTCCCATTTTCTTCTTCCTCTGCTCTGATGGAACAAGTCTTCTTTCTCCTTTTCCTTGTCATCCTGTCTCTTACCTGATTCTCTTTTCACTTCTCCAGCAGAGCTGAGCTTGTTCCTCTGGGAACAAAAAGACTTGTTTATCTTGGGAATTAGCCAAGCCAGAAAGGGAGGAATTGTGAGCTATTGGTTTGAGCCTGCATTCAATAGCGAAGACAGCGAAATAAGGGAAGTTGCTGCTGGAGTGGAATGAAGACTACATGTGGCAGAGTCCCAAAAAGCAGTTGCTCTTTGCTTCTGCTTAGCTCCTGTCAGTCAGTTCTCATTAGTTGTCTTATTTAATTAACATTTATGCAATTATGGGCCTAAGTGTGCAGGCTTTATAAACTCAGCCTCCTGCTGAGTTTTCAAAGTGACTTTTCTCCAAACTTTTCCTTTCTAGACTTCAAGATCAAGTATAAGAGAAATAAGAGCTGAGTTTCTTTTCTTTTCTGTCTGGACTGATTCCCATATCACCTGTAATAAGCATTTTTAAACAATTTGTTCATGCTCTAAGTTTCCTTACAGAAGCAACATGATGAGTACCTTACTGGATGGGTTCTGCTTCAAAAAGAAATAAGGGCAACACCTGGCTAAGCTTTAGCAAACTTCCAGTGTCAGAAACTCCTCCAGAGTTCCACCAAAATCTTATTTCCAACTCCAAAGTTTAGTCATTGGCAAACATAGATCATGTTCATGAGATATAATATTAAGTTTCATATTTATACAACACTACAAAGATGACAACAATATTTACTTTTTATGAGAAGTTTCTTTTGGTCCAGATTTGACCTTTATTCACTCTATGTAGTCTACTGAATAATGGAGCAATTTCATGACTAAATTTCCCAGAGCATGGATCTTTGAGTGGCAGTGGAAATGACTATGGAAACTATAAGATTATTTAGAAATGTCAAGCCCAGTGACGAAGCAGCACATACTTCAATTTTTTTCAATTTTGTTAACTGTAGTATTGGATCAGCTTTACACTGAGAAAATAACAGATCTATTTCTGACGACTGTAATAACTGAGGTTCATGAGGTCTATCCCAGCTGTGAGATCAAGTGTTGGAAAGTCAATGAAAGTTTATAAAATGTTTCGATAACTGTTAATAACATAAACTGAGGGGGAAAAGTTAGCAAAGAGAGAGAAAAGGGAGAAAAAATAATCTAAGAACAAATGAAGTCTGCCTGTAGATACAATAAAAGGACTGTACTCAAACCATCTTTGGTGAAAAAAAGCAGTATGGAAATGAATGAACCAAAAGTGGTGTGTTGGAAACACATTCTGTTCAACATCTGCCCTTAATCACTGACTTTTTAATGGTTGTTAAATAGGCAGATTGAAAGGAACAGGTGGACACAGAATCCAACCATCAGGAAGGCAAATAACTGGTTTTTCCCTTCTGAGACTTTAGCCTTTGATTGTGAGTCCTGACTCACCTCCCTCAGGGTATTTCCAGAGAGGCTCATTATAAAGTTAGCAAAATCCTCTTACTGATTAATGTGAAGCCTTCCTTCTCTGTTATTTTCCCAGGATTCAGGGGAATGACTTTAGTGATAGAATGTACAGTGAATGACCTCCAGCCTTGGATGCTAAAAATCATGAAAAAAAAAAAAAGAGAAGAAAAAAAAGAGAAAATCATAGTTTTCCTCTGTTACCAGATATCACTTTCCCCATTTTGTGTTTGTTTTCTCTAAAAAAATAATAGCAAAAGTGTCATCTATCAAAGAACTGAAAAACAAAAATAGCCTTGTTTCTCCTACAAAATATGTCCCTATGACAACAAATAAGACTTAAACTGCTAGATTCTTACTTGAAAGGAAAGGTCTTTGGGGATTTATGGACATAGTTTGCAGTTTTGTAATCAAGTTTGGTTACTTTTGTTTTCTTCAAAATAATTATTTCTTATTTTAAGAAATATTGCATTTCCTAGATTCTGTGAAACAGTAAAAAAGTACAAGTATCTCTATTTAAAACCTATTTACCACATGGCGCGCCATTACAATGGAATTGCCACATGAATATTGATAATTCACTAGGCTTTGTTATCCTTTTGGAATAAATGCAGTTGCATTGAAGCTTAAGTATAACTGGGCAAATCCAATGTGATTCCAGATCTCCTCAGTCATACCATCAAACAAACTACCTTTCATGGGCTGTGGCAGAAGGTCTGATGGGTTAGCAGAGACTTGGCTGAGGAATAAAAGGACATCAGACCACAGAAACAAAGAACACTGTTAACACTGCAGCAGCTGTTGTCCTATCTACATTCATCCATTCCTGGAAGAGTTTTTGCCTTTGCTTTACTTGCCAGAATACAGCTGCTGCTGCTGACTAATGAATGCTACTCAGAAGAAGCACATTTTGCTGTAAGCAAACCACAGACACTATGCTTCCTTCATGACTACTGATGGAGAATGTAATTGAAATGTTGGTTCTCTTTGAGTAGCCCTATGATAGCTTAAAAATATTTTAATTTGATAAACAGGTGAAGAGGCTTATGGAGAACTATGTGTTGAATAATAATTTTTATATGAATAGTGCAAAACAGTGAGGGTCTTCTGGATCATGTCTAACCCAATTTCTGTAGGTTAAAGGAGATGTCTAATTTCTCAGTCTAGAAGGTTATCATGAAAAATGCCTCTTTTTTTCACATGTAGTGGGAATGCAGCACGAATACAATCCAAAATTAAATTATTCTAAAACCATATGATCTTGTTAATGCTTAGGTAATTTCTCCATGAATTATTTACAACTTGATGTTCCTTGGACATGTTCCCCACTGCCTACTGAATACATGATTCAGGTTATTTCACCTTTCTTTTGCACAATCATACACTTCCCACGGTCTTGCCACAGTCTTATTTCTTATCTCATTCAAACATTTATTATGTTTCATTTCAGACAGAATTCATTCCAGGGCATATGACTCAAATTAAGACTTTAATTATATGTCAGCAGGTAAAGTTTAAGAGTTTTGAGTCAGATGCATCACTTAGTAATTTTTACATCACCCAGTATAATGTCACATATTGGTTTATATGAATACAGAATTTTCTTTATTATGTGAATATATGGCTTATCTCCTCCTTAGATGAGACAACTATTTAAACGCTAAATTAACAAGGATTTAAATAAAGATACCTGCTTTACTATATGGTTGAAGGGAGTTCCATTGGCTGCTTGTTCAGCCATCATTCATCACAGTGAAATAGCACTGATAGTTACTGATTATGGAACCTTTCCCAAGCTGGATATACATTATTTCCTTACCAGCTGACACTATGATACATTTATTTACTAGTACATTTGTATTCTGAAAGTAATTTTACCAGGTGATTTGGTTTCATATTCCTGAAAGCATGTATTGCTATAAAATGCAAGTACTAACCAGTTATGAATTGTTAACTTCTTAATGTTTTTAAATCATTGTGAAAGTCGTTCTGCTGAAATGATTTAATTTTCCTTTTCAGCCTCTAATGCTCAAAATATATGACATTGTTTAGTTGCAAGAACTAAACTCCTTATTAAATGCTTTTATTTTAAACTTAGTGTTCTTCTGTATGTGACACTTGCAAGCTGGGGTAGAGTTAAATGATTTAACTGGATTGAACATAAGGAAAAATCATTCCTTGCACAATGACCAGCCACTGCCATACCTGAAGTTTATTGATAGTATTATCTCCTGCATACAACATTCTACAGATTTTTGTTCCTAACAATGCTTGCCAATATAAATTAATTTTTCTTCATATTCTAAGAAAAGAAAAAAAAAAAAGTTGTGCAAAATAATCTCCAAAGATCTTTGAGGTTCACATAAATGGAAGCTAAGGTGTTAGATCAAACAAAACAACATATTGATTCTCCACAAGAATTCCGATCTTTGATTTAACAGTGCACTCGCATGATGGTGCTATAGGAATATACTCATTCATGGATAGGGAACCTCAGACTTTTATCCATGTGGCTGAAATGAATATTATAATTGACAACATCATGTGTAGGAAAGAAAGGCAAAGCAGCAACCAACTGATTAAATACAGACGGGATCTATGCAGTGTTTGTAACAATTCAGATTATGCTACAAAGACCATCTGAATCTAAAAAACATGTACAGAGGGAGCCGAATGAAACCATTCATGTAGAAAACTCATTCATGATAGTTACTGGCTTTATTCTTAGTCCTTCTTTTAGTTTTAAAAACAAAGAAGAGGGGATTTGCGGTTAGCAGGAGAGGGACTGTCTTTTTGTAGGTAACGTTTCTATACAAGAAATAGCATTCATTAAAAAAAGAAGACACTTTTATTTTTTCTTAGGAAAATTGTTGGTATTTCCATTTTCTCCATTTTCAAGAACTTCTAAGCACTGTTGTTCCCATAAGGACGGGAACTCTCCTTTCTTTATACCTACAACACACAGAGATACACATGCATACACAAATGCACATCTGTTTATGCTTGACTGTTTATGAATAATTTCAGATAGGCTTTAGGTAAGTCAGGAGCACTGATATTCTAAGCACCTTTGGGGCCATGTAGTACAAACAAGATCCTTTGACAAACGCTGGAGTTAGGCATTACAAGAAAATGTGAGGAAAGCATTGGAGAGGCTCTTTGCTTAGTCTGAAGAAAACTAAGGAGAACAACCAGAGTTATCCTTTGCCATCTGTTAGGCATGGCCTGGAAGGAAGAATATGGATATAAAGCCATTCTTAAGAGTCATGCAATATGAGAGCCACAGTGATGAGAAGGAAATAAATAACAATAATGAGTGGATTGGACAGTTCATTTGTGAACCCTATACTAAAGCATGATGGTAGAAGTGTCAAGGATGATAGAAGCAGTGACCATTTAGTATGTCGCCAAATATATTTACTCTCACTGAAGAGCCTGGTCAGACAACACAAGAATGTCTTTCTCTACTTTTTTTCATTAGTGAGAATTATCCAGGTGGATAATGAATAAAGTGCATATGAAGGCTCATTGTCTTTTGGAGAAATTACCTTGTTACCATGAGAATTCCTTGTGACTTAATAAAAATGGTAGCACATATTAATTACTCAACAGGGAAAACATACACTTTGATCATTCCCAGTGTATGTAAGGAAAAAGGATGGTAGCTTCAACAGCAGAATACTAAAAAAGAAGACAGAACATTATCTATTATCTATTATCTATTAAATAACCTAGAACATTACCTTATTAAATAGCCTTGAATTTTAACTTTCCCATTCCTCCACCCTACTCCCCAGAACCTGATTTTTTTACATTGTAAACAAAATTGTGCATAAAAAGAAGAAAACTCTGAGTTTGAACAATATTTTTGTCTTTATTATGAGAAGATATGGTTTCACCTTTTTTTCCAACCATCATTTTATTGTAAAATTTTTGTCCTAACAGATATGGGAGAAGATATATGGAATTTGAAGGAAATGCAATGTAATGCAGTTTCTAAGATAGAATGACAATAACCCAATTTCTTTTCAGTCATTAAGGAATGAAAGATTTTCAATGATCATAAAGTAGCAGAACATGGGAATGAAATTTGACCTAGCAGAATATATGGAAACATCACTTGAGAATGAGGGACATTAAAGTACATCACATAAAAAAAAGAGACAGACTGCTTTACAGAGGAAGGAGAGATCAAATACATATGGAGATATTTGGATGTTTTAGGTGGCACTGATCTCTTTGAACAGTTGTTACTCACTCTTCTCTAGGTGAGTGGCAGTCAGTCAGAATATCACTTCTGGTCCAGAAGTCACTTTCGAACTATGCTGATATGTCAAAAGTAGATAATGCTGCAGGCTCCTAAAACTAATTTTCATTCACAAGTAATGGAATACTTTACCACGCTCCTACTTAGTTTTTTTTGTTATAAATAGACATTTCAAAAATCTGGTTGAGGTAATTGAGTGATAAGTTTACACAGTTAGGAAAGGATCTTGGGAGATCATCTCCTCCTAAACCCCTTCTTAATGCAAAGTCAACATTCAATACAGACCAGGCTGCCTTGGGCTTTGTCCAACTCACTCTCAAAAACTTCCTTAAAACTGTTTGAGACATCTGTGGTATGAACACCAGCAAAAGTGCTGTGAGAACTCCTTGGACATTTCCTTCTGTATTGATTCAGAAAAAGATTACCTCAGAGCTACTTCAGCAAAGAAGTTCCTCTGAAATTTTCCAAGGGATATAATTGTAACAGAACTGCAATGACACTTTTCCAGCCTAGGAAGTGAGAATAGGTTAACTGGTTCTACTATCTGTATTTGTTTATGAATCAGTGTTGAACACGCTGGTGGTGTGGGAGAAACATTCTGTTAGACACCTTTAATTTTATTTTGATCGCTAGAGTCTTTAGTAGGGCTCCTTTTTGGAATTTCAGAAATACTCACAGATTCTATTTCAGCAAGACACGCTTCCTGCACTGGCATCACTTATAGTCTGCTTGTAAGTATTTTGTTAAGTTGTTTTGAATCATAGGCTAAAATTTTAGGGAAGCAGTTCTTCCTCAAGGAAATGAACCAAATAAAATTGTCCGCTCGATCTTTATTTATAAATTGCAGATTGATGTTTGTTTTGGTCCTACCTGGCTTTGATGCTGTTAAGAAGTGCTGTGCTATGTCGTGTAAATACAGGAAATAAGTTGATTATATGAGAAAGAATTCATAATACATTTATGCTGCAGATAGAGTCACTTTCTAAGACATATTATTTCTTCTTAAAATATATTTCCCCTTACACATGTTAGATTTAACAGCTATGGAAAATTAAAATTGGTAAGAACATTTTTTTCGTGACATGTATGGCATCACATATGAAAGCACAGTAAAAAACAACCTATTAAGTGATTTTTCATCTCTGTGGGACATGAGATTACATCTTCATGAAGAATAAGAGTTTATGCTAGGCTAAGGCAGTTATAATACCAGCAAATTTTTTCTCATAGAAACACATGAACAAGTTTTGATTATAATTTTTTCATTGCTTTTCTCATTTTTTGAAATAAAAGTTTGACACCATTTTTAGAAAATGAAATAAAATAATTACTTATATAAAATGGAAATAATACAAGGAAAGCATTGAATTTTTTCAAGGATTTCACTAGTTTATATGAAAATTCTTGAGACGTGTTTAATTGTAAGACTATTTCTTACATATCAAAATGTATAGTTCTAGTATTTTTTTCTCCTCTATGAATCTTAGATCTCTTTTGCCTACAATTAAACTCCTTGAGAGCGTGAAACTGTAGCCTAATGCTTGTGCTTACAGGAAAGCAGGAAGTAATGTACGGAAGACACGCAGGAACTGAAACTCAGGACCTGCTCATTTTCAGCCTGTGGATTCATACTTCCTGTTATCTGGGTGATTTTGTTGTTTAGTTTTTGGGGGTTTTTTTAAACCTGGGAAAACCTGATTTTACTTTTGAACTGGGCAACAGCATAATTATGAAATGGAGTTCAGTGTCAGGGGGTGTAAGTATAGAGACAGAACTACCAATTTAGATACATACTTTAAATTTTCTTTATCTAATTTATGTTAGAGAAGGTTACACTTGTGAAAAAAGAATTCTTGTGAACAAGACCTGCAGTTCCTGTGCTTTAGCTACTGAGATGGACATTCAACAAATTTCATCAGGAAAACCCGCACTAATGCTTTATGCTTGCAACAGTGAAATGGTAATTCTATTTTCAGCTCAAGTGGAGCCTTATAACTGGATATTCTATTCAAGAGTTTCTCAATCTTTTTTACTCCTACATCTTGGTATATGCAATCACACTTTCCGTGACCCTACAGTCAACTCTTTCCAGCAACTCATCCTCAGATTCAGAAGTGTTCCAAGATATTTTCTGTGTGTTTTCCAGAGATACCCATGACCCCAACAAAAACACTCTTCTCTGCTTTGGTCATAGGACTAAGCAACTCAGAAACAGAGATCTTCTGATCTACAAAAAAAATTGGCAGACTCGATGAGTTAGAGGAAATGCTGAAATATTTCAAGACTTTATCTCTTAAAAAAGCAGAGGAAGAAGTGTGAAGATCCAACAGATGGAGGTTGTCAAAAGCCTTTATTAATGTTTGATTTTATGTATCACACTATATGAGGCACTTACACACTCAATCTTTCTACTGCTCCAGATATACATTAGATAGGATCTGTGTTGTCTGGAAAGGCTGATAAACATAAACCACCCTTTGTAATTGCAAGAAAAGAACTAGTAAGACTTATTACAGAGAAAAAAGATTTATAATGCTGCCACAGGGCACATTACAAAAACCAGGAAAACAAATAAACATTAAAGGCCAGAAGATGATGACTTTATTGTCTTTCAAGGTTTGCCCTTACCATATGGTCTATCTAACAATCTATGATTGTTTTTACCTTTCCCAATTTTTTATTGCCCCTTCATGTTACACACATAAAATGTTAGGAAAATTAACCACTGGTACTTTCTGATAAAGTGGTTTTCAAACATAAAACAAAAAACCTTTCAGTATTTTTTGCTTTGAAAATAATACTAGCTTCATTTTTGTGTCTAGATTTAAAACCCTTATTTGTTTTCCAGGAGCTGCCAAATACTGTCCAAAATGATAGCTGACTGTATCTTGCAATACAAAAATGTCTGTTCGAATGCAACCATGACTTAGTCTTGCCACTACATCTAAAATCAGGCCAACAAGAGGGGAAAAGGCCCTACCGCAGGCGTGATAGCAGCTCTTGTGCAGTCCGCATACACCCCACCATATGACTACATCCAGAGGACATATAGCAAATATTTCTATCCCAGCCCCTCTGCTGCCCAATCCTAGCTTGTTCAGCTTCTTCCAGTTACAGTCAGACCACCTACGTGACATGGGTGGTTCAGGTCTCTGTGTGGTGGGGGTTGTTTCGACTGCTGGACATGGGGGGAACAGTGTTCCCCTTTTCAGCCCTTCTCATTGTTTCCTGCTTTTCTTCTTGGCTACTGGTATCGTCTGCCAGTACCATAGAATCATAGAATTGTTTAGGCCAGAAAAGGTCTTCTAGATCATCAAATCCAACTATCCACCCAGGACCACCACCATATTCTCCACTAAACTGTGTCCTCAAGTGCCATATCCACATGATTTGTGAACACTTCCACTGTGTGGTGACTCCATNTGTGTCCTCAAGTGCCATATCCACCACTGTGTGGTGTCTCCATCACAGTCCGATCTGTTTTACAAACCTTTCCATGATAAAAGATTGCTAATATCTAATCTAATCTAATCTAATCTAATCTAAAACTTCCCTGGCACAATTTGAGGCTGTCTCCTTTTGTCCTATTCTTTGTTATTTGGGAGAAGAGACTGCCCTCCCACGTCCAGTTACAACTGCCTTTTAGTTGTCCCTTGAGTTTCCTTTTCTCCAGGTTAAACAACCCCAGCTCCCTCAGCCATTCCTCACACAGTTTACTCTCAAGACCCTTCACCAGCTCTGGACACGTTGCCCTTCTCTGGACACGTTGCAGCACCTCAATGTCCTTCTTGTAATGAGATGCCCAGAACTGAACACTGGACTGGAGGTGCAGCCTCACCTGGGCTGAGTACAGGGGGACAATCACTGCCCTGGTCTTGCTGACCACACCATTGCTAATACAGGCCAGGATGCCATTGGCCTTCTTGGACACCTGGGCACACTGCTGGCTCATGGTCAGTAGTATGAGACTGGGGAGCCCTGGCTCAAAAAGATGAAGGAGGAGAAGACTTTCCAGGACTCTGAGGAGGCACTGAGAAACTTAACTTGCCTAACTGAGGTGCGTTTCCTCCTTCCGCTTTCATAACCAGATGCAGGGTAAAGGATTTCCAGACCCCTATCTTGCCATTGAAATAACTGGAGAATGTCATTCCCAACAGCAACAAACATGTTTCCCTATGTCTTCCTTCCTGGCGTTTTAGATGTTTGCAAGCGTGTGTGCTTGCATGGGTATTGGCATGGGTCAGGAAGAAACAATTTTGACCCTCATGGCTTTAAGAGACATTCATCACAATAGACAGAAGAGGTCAATGAATGGACGATTTACACCCTTTCTTGGCTCACCCTTTTCCTCTGCCTTGTGACAGCAATAGCTGCTGACAGTAGCAGATAACGTAGGTGCTACCAAAAACCAGCCTGGAGCACCGCCTCTGCTCTGCCTCCCAAAAGCAGAGCAGTGACTAGCTAGTGACTAGCTTCCCCTGCATATTCTTTGAGTGTATAAGTAAGAAAGACTAGAATCTAAAGCTTGCCCATTTTCCTCTCAGTCAGTGCTTGTGGGAACATTGCTCTCTATAAAGCTAAGCTCTGTGAATTTGAAATATGTATTCAACCTTCAGTAATATAGCGGTTCTTTATGTTCTTCTCAGCATGGGAAAAGCTTCATGAAGTAGGAGCTGGAGTTTGAGTTAGAACTGTTTTGTGCAATGGCATGTTCTCATGAAATGATAAGGAATTTCTCTGCACAAAAGCAATTGCACCTCTTGAATCAGGCATATCAGAGAATCAGGCACATTAAGACTAAAGATACTAAAGATTGTTGGCTACGAGCAGGCGCTGTAGTGCTATGGGAGTTTCACTGCAGATCTCAGGACATGGAGGTTTCACGAGTTCTGATGCAATCACAGAAGGATGGGAGCTCAGATTCAACCCTCAAAATCTTTCTTCTCAAATAAAATGTGGCAGTATTTCACAGCCTGAGTTGTGTCACGCAGACGTTCCTTCATTGACCACTGTTTGCACGTATGGCAGCAAGAACTTGAGATCTTTTATTTCCTTGCATATTATTTGTTAGATCCCTTCTTTTTATAGAGTTGGTGGTCATATTTTGTCCAGAATTAACAGAAAATATTATTAATTACAAAGGACCAAGATACTGAGCCTTGTTGGATGTCACTTAGTGCATAAACACTGACACTATTTAATGCTTTCGGTATAAGGGGATCCACACTTGTCCAGCAATACTGAATTATGCAATGTTAATTATAATAATTCTTACAGGCTGTAGTGACAGTTTCTAATGAAGGAACAGCTGATCTGCTGTAGATGCGTCAGCTGCCAGACTGAGTCAACTTTCAAGCCACAATGAGCTGATGAGTCCCGCTTATGTGCATGTGTGTGTAAGTAATCAAAACAAAAACAGTCAGAAACACTTATAAATAGAAATGGCAGCATTGTTCATAGCTGTAAATTCCTGCTCATGTAGTGACTCAGTTGGTAATTTGTTAGGTGTTTCTAGGTCTTGTCAAATGCCAGCTAGTATAATTGACTACTATTAGCACTGTTTGCAAAACAGAGTTATTGAACTAGTTGAAGGTTTATAAAAGAGGGTTTATAAAAAAACAGGTGAGAGACAAAAAAGGCATTAATGCTCTCCTAGACAAGGTTCTTGTATTAATCTTAAAATTTTAGTCGATAAACAACAACAATACCAATGACTCTGCATGCTATGTAAATTAGATATACAGCTGATTTAGAAAAAGCTAATTCACTCTGTATCAGCTATATGTCTCCCTCTGTTAAATTCGTATCCATCAAATTCACTCCTGTGTAGGCATCACCTGTTCCAAAGAATGTCGTGTTACACACGACTTTTAAGCCAGAGACATATTTTCACACAATCTTATAGCACAATGAACAGGAAGGACCAGAAGCAATCAATTTAACTAATGACTTTGCCAGTTACTTCAAGCAAAAGAAGAATTTGGGAAGGGAAGTAAAAATCAGATTTCTAAAGATAATACAAAATTACATAGGTAAGCATGTGGAAACAAAATACCAAGTCATAAACCCATGAAATCAACAAGACGTATCACCATAACACATGCACAGCATGCTAGCAAAAGAGTAGAAAAAAAGTCCCTGCTCATTACCCAACAGAGAAGAAAACTACTAACAACTAAGAAAACCCATGCATTTTGTGCCCTTTTTGAAACTTGCCTTTCCAAAATTCCCCACCTATGAGCACCGATTTTCACAATTTTTTGCTTCACACTAGTGGGATAAGATCTCAGCTTAGAGCAAAGGGAAAATAGATGTGAAGACATCTTGGTAAGATAAGCTGGCCATGATACATTGAATTCCAAAATATTTATGGAAATGGCTGAAATAAATACATTCATTAGCAGTTATTTTTGAAAATTCATAGGGACAGGAGGAAGCCTAAACGCAGGCTAACCCTAAGAATGGTAAATGGAAGTGAGCTGGAGGATTTCATGGGGATTTTACAAATTTTTCAGCTTCATTGTGGACCCCGAGTAACCTTGATACAAGTAACTAAACCATTTCCAAGTAGAGAAGAGACTGAAAGATTACAGGATTAATAACAGCTAATGCGGATTTGTAAAAAATTAAATGCATCAAATCAATATAATTTTATTCTACAGTGGGGTAATGAAACTTGTGGATAGAAAGGAAACACAGGAACAGAGAAACATGTTTCATATCACAACAAAAACTTTGAATGATGTCTTACATGATACTCTATAAGCAGGTTAGGGAGATGTGATATAGACAAAATTTATTACACGATGATCTGGATAAAGTCTGCTACAGTGTGGGTGTAAATCTTGTTGGAAACCTGTAATCCAAAGGGTAGCTATCAATGCATTGCCGCCCACAGTACAAGAGGTCTGCTGAGAATCTGTTTTTACTTAAATCTTGTCATTAATGAATTTGATACTAAAGTAAAAACAAGCTTATTAAATGCACAGATGATGGAAAACCAAGTGAGGCTGCGGGCATGTTGAAAAAAATTAGAACTTAAAGTTACTTTGATAAATTGCAGAATTGATCCCACAAAACAAAAAAAATTCCATGGTGAGAAATGCAGTGTGCATTTCTGCAAGTAAAAGGTGAAAAGCAATCTGTTAGAAATCAGTCCTATGGGACGAAATAAAATATGTGAGCATAAAAAGTTTATTCTCAGAGGATAATTTTTGAAAGACAGCACAGTTTTAAACCATCCATGTGTCTACATTGTGCACCTGTTACCTAGTTCTGTTCTCCAAGTACCAGCAAAGAAGGAGAAATTTTAATATCAACTATGTTCACAGTGTTTTAGGTAAGGTAGGATTTAATTTGGGGTATTTAATGGTTTTGAATACAGTTCAGAAAAGGATGAGATTTTCTCTATGGAAACCTGGGACTAGGGGACAATAGTTTTCTAGGCAATAAGTTTTCTGGACAATAATTCTTCTTTGCTATTGCTTCCAGAAACAACCACTTCTTTCCTGGGTTTTTCAAAATGTACCTGCAGTAGAGCTGGTGGATATTTTGATTGGCTGGCTGTCTCAGCAGCTGGGGATGGAATTTAGAGGGAAGTTACCTCAATTTGTGAACTGTTAGGAATCCTCAATGAATAAAATCATGACCAATTTCTAAGAAGATATGTTCTTATCTGTGTTGTGCTATGTAAGATGCAATACCAATTCTTTCCACAGCAGTTTTAAAGGTTTGTAGGCTGTAACAGCCTATGCCATGCTATTCAGAAACCATTTTTATTCATCCATGTATTTTCTTGTATAGAATGTAGGATGCTTTTTTGATGTAATTCTTGGAAAGGCCAAAATGGCTTTAAATCCCACCTCCCCATTCTCTCACCATTTTGAGCTCTAGATCAAAAAATANTCTAAGAAGATATGTTCTTATCTGTGTTGTGCTATGTAAGATGCAATACCAATTCTTTCCACAGCAGTTTTAAAGGTTTGTAGGCTGTAACAGCCTATGCCATGCTATTCAGAAACCAACCTCCCCATTCTCTCACTGTTTTGAGCTCTAGATCAAAAAATTCTATCACATTCATAGTTCATTCAAAAATCTGAGTACCTCAAGGTGAAGGATCAGGTCTGACTTGTGTCACTTGGAGACACAACAGGGAAGGGTAAGCTGCTTCTGAGAAGGGGTTGAGGTATATGAAGTATCTTGGCAAGCTTTCTACAACAAGTAAAATCTTTTTAATCAATCAAAATTGAAACAATTTTTTTTGTTTGTTTTCTTGTACTTTTTCCCTAACAAAATGGTTTGTGTGTCCTCTTTCTGTAAGAGAAAAAGATTATTGAAAAGTTTTTTCAATAATTTCTGATTCACAGCTAAAGAACATCATGTGAAATGAAGTCTCATGTGCAACTTGTCACATAGGGCACTACAGCAGTAAAATTACCAAGAAACAGCTCAAGATGATATCTTGGGAAATGCAGAGTGTTGCAGCTAAAATATTTTGGCTTACCATTTTTTGCTGAATACTAGGAGTTCTGTGAAGAATATGCAGACTGTCTCAGTTGCTGTTGTAAAAAAGATGTCAAAGGAGCACTAAAAGATCTGAAGTTTATTGGGTATTTTAAAAACCCACAGGACTGGAGTTGTTCTTGAGTCTTCACGTTAAACTATTATATAATCCAAGTTGCTAGTTATTTATTGTTACCAGGGGTGTTTTTGTTTTAATATCAGTGCACTTCTTCTACCAGTAAAATATTGTGTAAAAATCAAATTATTTCTCTGTAGCTGTTGCTCTCTTCAGAGTCTGCGAAAAACACGTCATATTGCTTAGAAGAACACTGGGTGATGTTATCCTCTAAATCCTGTTAATAAAGGACTCAAACAGAGAGGACTGGCTTTAATTATCTCTTTTTCGTCGGTGGTTATTTTTTTTTTCTAGATCAGTTTTCTTAAGAAGATGAACTCTAGTTGCTCAAACATGGTGTTAATATTAATAAGTAATGTAAGGTTATGTGGAAGGTAAAAGTTGTGAGAAATGTAAAGGATATGTGACACCCATAATGTAGGGACATTTCTTTAAAATATTGTTGAAAAAAAACCAAAAAGAAGACACAGAAAAAGTAATAAACCCCACCAAGACACACAGACCCTAAGGAACAAGAGATAACAGAGAGAATTTCTATAACCAGATCTCTCAGCTCACCAGTTGAGTGCACACAACTGAACAAATCACTCAAGGCCTTGGAGGGTCTCACCAGCTTTTTGTAACTGATAAGAAGGTGTGCAGAGAAGGAAAAAAGTGTGTCACAGGTCTCACAGGAAGAAAGGCAAATTTATTCTCAGAATCTTTAGGGGGCATTAAGAGAATGAGTGAAACTTAGTATAGGATGTTAGGGGTTAAAAAACAAAGGTTGACAGAGTTGGCTGAGGTAGACAATAACACTGAGAAGAAATCAGGTCATCATAGGTCTATAGAGATAAGGAATCAAGAGCAAAGGAGGCATCTGTGATATAGTAAGTGAAAGAGCCTTACCCATTGCTCTGGAAGGCTAATGAATCTCCACTGCCTCTCTGATCTGAAAGAGTTGTCAGGACTGTTACTATAATGGTTAGGAGCATGTAGGTTTAGTCATTATTCACAACAAAATATAGTAATTTGCAGCATGTGGTGGGCAACTTCACCTCTTCCAGTAACATCACGTTTGTTTGCCAATTACTCTTAAGAGGGAAAGCTGAGACTGTCTGACAAACCCATGGGAGAAGAGGAGCCTACCAGCCATAGTGCAGTCTGCCCTTCACAGAAGTTCACATTGTGGTGGCTCTTTGTACTTGCCCACTCTGGAGTACACTGGCTGTATTTGGGGATTTTTTCCTATCTTGCTTCTATGTTGTTCCTTATCCGAAGACCTCAGTCTACTTTAGTGTGTGTGATAACCCCATTAATATGCGAAACATAGAAACCAGTTTTATGGAAGTTATGGACATAGCCTGTCTCAGTGAAGATCTGTAACAGAGTATCCTAACCCTCAGTCATCTGTTCTAATAACTGCCCCAGATATAGACTAAAAAAACCACACTAATGGTCTGCTACCTCTATCACTTTGACAATTTTGAGATTGTTATTAGATACATTAAAGCTCCAGATCACATTTCTTACAATAGACTAATGCAATATTATATTTGAAGAACAGGTCACTAAACAACCGCTGATTAAATACCCTTTATTTATCAAAGTATTTTTCTTCACTGTAATACACTGATCATTACTTCTGTACATGAAACTTAAGTGAAAGATAAAATTATATACTGTTGAAATTAATGCTTGCCATTTTAATGCTTATAAATACACAATGCATTCTATAAAGCAGCAAGGAATAACTGGTAAAAAATGAAAGGTGGTAAAATTTAGATTAGATATTAGGAAGAAACTCTTCACTGTGAGGATAATGAGATACTGGAACATGTTGGCCAGAGAAACTGTGGATGCCCCACCCATGGAAGTGCTCAAGACCCTTTTGGATAAGGCCTTGAACAAACTGGTCTAGTGGGAGGTGTCTCTGCCTATGGCAGTGAGGTTGGAACTAGATGATCTTTAATGTCCATTCCAATCCTGAACATTCTGCGATTCTATGATTCTTCTTTCTTTTGAGCTCTACGTACAAAAACAAACTGTAGCTTTTGAAAAGTGAGGGCATTTAGCTACTCTGGACTACTAAAATAATGTGGCAGAAAGATAAGATCCCTTAAATTTTTGTTTTGTAGCTTAATAACTTTTTTACAAGAAACAGCTACCTCAAGAAAGTGCATTCTAGACATAAAATTCATACTAAGGGTATGAAGATCAAAGTCTACTCTGTGTCACTAATACTGCTTGATGCAGTATTAGGTTAAATTGGCAATTACCTTGTTGGTTACTCACTGGAATAAGCAACAAGAAAAAACTATCCAAAGATGGATAGTTGCTCACCTGTATTTTTCTATGGAATATGTTTAAACTTCCAAAAGCACAGTACTATTCTCTGTTGCTTTATAACAGCTGAAAAATCTCCCAGGCATCACAAAATAACATAAACATAGCCAAAGGTCACTGAATCTAATACAAGTTTCTAAATTGATATCCTAGAGTAAAAAAGGAATAGATTTGCCATCTGAACTTTGTATATGACAACAGTAACTTACTTTAGGGACACAGTTGACATGGGAAATGTCAAAGATTTTTTGTAACTCAGTTAAAAGGCTTTACCCCTTTAAAAGGATTCTTGCTGCTGAGTTCATGACAGCTGTCACAGCACACTTTTAATGTCTCTCCAAAAGGACTGATGCTGGGACTGACTATGTTGCTTTTGAACACCTGCAGTTGTTCTTATAGTGTACGGTCACAGGAGAAGTTGTGGAAATTCCAAAATCCAGCAAAAATAACTGACTAAATAAATGTAATATAAATCTATTTTTATTAAGTACTTGATAAATAATAATAATTAAAAAGCTTTACATTAGTATTTAGAAACATCTTATTTCCCTTTTAGAATTTTTTACTACCTTACAGCTTATTACTTCCATTTTTATTCTTCTTGCACAAGAGGTAAGAGAATATTCAACTCAGTTATATTTTTTAATTTAAGCAGATGGTGCTGATAAAATATATCTTTCTTTTTTTCATTAAGTTAAAAATAACACAAGGGAGGTCAGGTGTGTAGTAATACAGAGATTTAAGTAACAGAATTACATGAGAAATAAGAAGTTAGTTTTTCTGCTGAAAAAGCAAAGGGAAGAAGCTCAAGTTTTCCTTCACCAACTGTTACCCTGAAATTGAAAGAGCAGAACGGAACAGAAAATGAGGGAAAATGCATCCTGTCCTATGTGCTCCCATATTTTCTTGACATATTTAAAAGCTGTGCTGAAAACTATCACAAACAATACAGAAGGACAGCGAATGCCTTCAAGAAAAGTGTCAAGCTAATAAATTTATTTTTTATTTCCACTTTTACAACATCACTGCGAAAATCTAATGTCCCAGATAGAAAACCATGATATGTAAACTTTCATAAGAAAAAAATCAGTATTGTACTCCTCTATTGCACAGTCAGCCATTCTACTCTTAGATTAATGGCTATTTAAACTGAAGCAATTGGTTCTCCTTTGTTGCTGAAAATTATTCTTTCTAAACCACAGAGATTTTAGTAAGCTTACTACTGAAAGCTCTATGGGATGATGACAAACACACATCTTTGTAGTGCAAAGCATGTATAGGACCAGATACATCCAATAATGCAAGACACCCTGTTCAAAAGAGTGGCAAAACTGATTAATAGGCATGAATCAGACGATCTGACACAGTCCAATGTTTTTTGAGATGTACTAATTCTGAGGGCTGACAGAGGCAATTGTCAGGTCAAAGTGTGAGACAATCTGCTTCACAGCTATGAAGTACATAAGAGTTCAGTTGAGAAAAGAAAGTACAGAAAATATACAGGACACACTGGAGGACCTTGCATCTACATTGCAAACAGTGCTCTCCAGACAACCCCCATCTGTGACTTCAGCTTTGGTGCTACTGGTGGGGGAAAGGCTTTGACGGCACCAAGAGCATCCCTAAGAAACTCCAGGTATGGATGCAAGGAATATTACAATGTGTCTTCCTGTACGTTAAAACATTAATGCATATGCCACATAAGAAGGGAATTCTTGCAAGGAGTCCTTGATAACTATTGTGTACCCATGGAGATTCAGAGGTCTGGCTTTTCACCAGAGTTGTTGCTGTAACTATCAAACGAAATTGAGAGTAAAGTTCTGAACAGGTGTCAGATGAGAAGCTAGTCTCCTCAGCATTGTAAAAACAGATCAGCAATCTTCAGAAATTTAGAACCATGCTGGCTGGAAAAAGTGGAAGTGTATAACTTTTGGAGCACCATGTTGATGGAGTACAACAGTCAAGCAAAACTAGCTTTATCTTTCCTGATGCTGACTAAATATAATAGAGCAAAGACTAGAAATGACCTAGCATTCCATAATTGCAAGATATGCCAAGTCACTAATTTTGCTTTCAGAGCAGGTAATATCTCAGTCTTATGCAATATGAGGTCTAACTAGATGCTCTGCTGGTTCCTTGAAGTCTGACAGTCTTTGAAACAGTGGAAAAATACATAGTAAAACTCACACATAATTGGATTAAATAAAAGGATAATTAGTATAACAAGATTTCACTAACTTTTATTCACACAACACCATTTTCTGTATTTGTAGCAAGATTTCTACTTGGACTTTTGCTGGATGGTCTTTTTTTTTTGTTCAGATGGATTTATTCAATACACAAGTACAGTGAAGAGGAAAAAGAATCCAAAAGGTACAATACAGTTTAGTAAGTATGGTACCTTAATCCTAAATATTTCTGTAGCTCTTAATGTACTGAGGGATGCATCCTGAGAATGTCTTCTCATTTCCATTGACAATAAAAGGGATAACAATGTTTTGAATGATTAAAACCAGATTGTAATTTGCAGCTAAGTTGACGTCAGACTGCTCATAATACTGGGTGACATGAAGATAGATTGAGATTACTCTCTTTCATGGGATTAGGGTTGAGAATTTATTTCAGAACATTCAGCTCTTTGTGTAGCCTGTGTACAGGATATAAAAATCTACAACAGCAAACTTTCTTTTACTGAATGCTGAAAAGAGCAATTTTTACTCTGCATTATTTTTCATTTCAACTTATAGCATTCCATCTTTCAAATGACAATACCCCAAAAAGTCAAACAAACAAACCAAACTGAAACCCCTAACCCCTCTTTATATCAGATGTGTTTAAGGGAGAGGAATAAGCAGCTACATTCTCTCTTAACCCTCTTGACATGTCCATTATGGTTTTCCTTGAAGTTAAGTCAAAATCCAACAAGCTTGTTAATCAGAACACTCAGATAAGTTTAATTACTAAATAATGCAGTCCCCCTACTATACCTTGAATAGGAATGCTGATTGATTGTGACTGACACAACAATTGGATTCAATTGAATTTTTAGCTTTTTGTATAATTTTTTGTGAAAATCCATCATGCTCAAAATGCCGAATATCTTAGGAAATTAATGGCAGCTACTAGCTAAAAAATTTCTCTTAAAATGATTTTTTAAAGTTGAGTAGGTCCAAAAAACATTTTAACCCAGCTATTTCAGAGAGATTTTGCTCATAACTGCCTATGTGGTCGTCAGTGGATGAAGCTGGGAATAAGAAAATCCCAGTCAGGTCCTAGGGAACCAAGAGTTGTCTTCAGTACATACAAACCAACTCTCCCAATGCAAATATAGATTCATTTACAAAATCCTCAGGTACTACAAATTCAATTGTATCTTCCTATTGCCAGTCAAGCTTAGCACTTCAACACTAATTTACTCATAATCAGACTGAGTCAAAGCCAGCTGTGCCTCAGAGTAGAAAATACCTTAGATTTCTTCAGAAGACTTCTGCAAAAAAAAAATATTTCCATGAAATCAGGACACGAGCTTATGCAAATACAATCATGCAAGCCTTCTGTTGTCATGTCATTGTTGGGGCATAGAAAGCCAGCGTCATCCCAGGATTTACATGTACTTTGTTACTATATAATATTGTGCAACAATTTAGAAGAAATGGAAAATACAAATAGTATTACTATAATTCAAAGATGATGTGACTTTTTAAAGATAATACCATAGTCAAATAAAAGAGAAGAAATTTGGATCAGTTATTTAAATTCATTACCAGCTTAGTTTCATTAAGACACCATAGTGTGCATCTCAAGAAACATGTTCTTATTTGAAATGTAATTCAATGGATGTTGTCATCTCCTTTGAATAATTGCACCTTTATATAATTCTTAGAAAGGGATAAGACAGTAATTGCAATAACTTCTATGAAATATTCCTCTAAACTTGAAAAACTAATTATGCTTGGCTGATTTTTTATTTTATTAAAAAGGGCAAAAAACATGCTTTCCCAATTGTATTCCAGATTTGCTGAAGATTGCCTGAAACATGAATCTATTACATACACCTAGTTTTACCCCAGTAATATTCTTAGTATGGAAAGTTCCCACTGACTTCAATGTGACAAAGGAAGTTGCTAGATTCTGACCACTACAGAGGATCTCAACAATCTTCATATGAAGTACATAATTAAATTTAAATGTAATCTTCAAGTAAGAAAGTCAAACCAGCCATCCCTTCTATCCAAACTTTGAGGAAACAAGCTCCCAAACTCTGTTCCAAGAAGGATTAAACTAAAATTAAATATGGTTTATGTTGAGACATAAACAAGCAGGCACAACTAGAGCTTGTATCTAGGTATCCCATATTTTAGATGCGTTGTCTAACTGTTGACTAACGGACTTTTCCTTGTGTTTCTACACTGCGAGTTTCATCCTTTACCTGTAGATGAAATTTTCCACAAAGAAAAAGTTATATTTCTAGTTAGCAGGATGGGAAGAGTATCACTGGCAACCAGCTATAGTAGCATGCAACCCTTGAGCCTAAGCTTAAACAATTTGTAATTGCTGTTATTCTTTATAACACAGTCATTTAGAAGACTAATTATCTGAAAATTCTATCACTGGATTTAACTCCATTCATGTCACTACTTTTTTTTTCTGTTTTCTAAAATTTTTACTTGTCGTTACTTTGACCAAATAGACATTAAGGCCTCAAGGGCCTTTGTAAACATAACCAGCAAATATAAATGGCAAAGATGGTTTTAGAGCTTCTGTGCTTGAAAATATTGTCTTGACATGATAATAATTTCTTTTCCTTTTCCGACCTTTTTCAAGAAAAAAAGAATCAATAACACACAAAAACTAACTCAAACAAACCCTCAAGAAAGTTAACCAAAGCTTAGGGTAGATACACCACTCCCAGGCACACACCTGAGAAGTTTGAGAAAACAGACTGTCTGTATTTGAGAAGGCTGGGACTGACCAAAAAAGTGAAGAGCTTTCACCTACATATGCTTTTGTCTTGTCAGAACAAGAGGCTTAGTCACCGGGAATGAAGTAGGCAGACAGTACCTACTATAGATGGGGCAATCTCTTCCAGAAGTCAATCCCACTCATTTTTACATTCTTACCCCTCACTGCTCTCCCTTACCCTTCCTGTGTGACAGCAGCAGTAAAAAGTAATTTCTAAAAATCTGATTTATTTCCCTTGCCCTATTTCTCCATATCCATAAACAGTGCTCAGTCCTGGCTCCTTCTCTGGTGTCAAAGAATATTGAAAAGGTGATGCAGGGAGCATCAGGGATGATAAGCAGGAGGAGAAGCTTTGTGAATCCTGTGACACGTTAGGATGAACTCCCCGTCATGTAAAATAATGGTGGGAAAGAGGAAGTCTTGTGAGAGAAAAACAGATTTCTTCAGACACCTCCCAGATTCCTCCAAAACGCTTCTGCCTCCAGCCCTCACTTTCCCTACAGAGGGTATACATTATTATATACCTTTATTGCTACTATATTTAATGTCCAGGCTAGACTACTCAGATCAGTATGGCTAGCTGGGTAACTATTACAGTATGGGGAGAATCAGGTGTCTTAGGTACATTCTTAACTAGCACACACTGTTCATCCCACAATTAGGCCAGATGTGTACAATCCCCAGGGTCATGAAATGCCCCTATTGCATGGCTGTATTTCAGGGGGAATGAAAGGAGGACATGGCCTGCTTCTAGCTCTTTTAACTCTTTTTCCTCTATTGACAGAAAGACCTTTCAGCTCTGAAAAAGACGCGACGCTGAGCTGCAGAAGGTGGATCACATGATGCTATGGTGGATCTAGGATGGTATAATACTCTGGTGTCAAATTATCAAGTACTTTATTATCAAGTATTATCTTGAGGTTTAACAGTAGGATAGTGGCTCTAGGTAACTACTGGGTTATAAACTACTTTCAGTTCACAATTAGAAGCCTGTCTCAGGCTGGGAATCACAAACCCAGGGTCTTGGACTTAGGAAGCATTTTATTCTTCCTCCAGATAGAGGTGATGAGCTCCTTTTGTTTTTTCACTCTCCCTATTGCTGGCTTCAGTGAACCGTGATATTATCTAAGGTGAAAACTAACTTTTGGCCTAACCAAACGTTTGGGCAATGGACTAGTTGGTCGCTTTTGTACTCAAGTCAAGGGCAAGACTGTTATGTTCTGCCACCAGCAAGCTGGTTGCAACTCAGTAGGTGTTGAGAGATGGAGATGCATGCCATACCAGTACTTGATGGTTAGGTTTGGGGCTTACTCCAGTTTTGAACCTAGAGTTGCTCTGCCCACAGTAGTTGGGCAAAGTCTGGCTTGGCATTGAGGGGTACTGCCAGACTGAATCACTCTCAGTTGTAACTTACCGATTTTGACACAGGTGGATAGGCCCATCTTCACTTAACCCAGAAAAGGGACATATATAGTAGCCATCTATATGGTCCAATAAATGTGGAAATAAAACTCCCCAAAAAGGAGACCTCAGGCCGAAAGCAAGGCATTCTGGCGCTAGGAAGATATGTAGCCTTTGGCCTTCCCGTGAAACGAAGGGAGGGGTAGTCACCTCAACCAAAGCCTCGGTGAGGTGAAGAGGGAACTTCAGCCAGGTGCAGCTCCTTCTCGCCGGAGAGTTTGGGCAAGCTGCGAGAACGCCAGGCGAGAGGTGGCAGCAGCGAGTCGCCGTGCAGCCCGGCCGCGACGGTCGGTCAGTCGGTCCCGCTGCCGCCCCAACTCAGCCCGGCGGCAGGTCCCGCTGCCGCGCCCGCGGTTGTCCCTGCGGAGCCCGCCATCACATATCCAGGGCGGCGGGCGGTGCTGGAGGGGCGCGGGGAGGCCGCGGGTGAGGATGGATCGGAGCGCCGTGTCCTGCGGGAGCGGCCGGCATGGCAGCCCCTGGAGCCCGGGGCACATGCGGGTCCCCTCCCTGCGGGGCAGGTGCTGCGGCCGCGGGCTCGGGCAACAATAAATGACCAGCTGTAGGTGCTGCCCTGGCGCCTCGGCCGAGTCTGTGGCTGTCCCTGTCGCCGCGCTGATGCTCAGCCTGCTGTAAGCTGGAATTAGCAGCAGTCACCCCAGGCAACAACCCCAAAAAACTGGTGGTTTTGCTCAGGTACCAAAACTCTGAGCAGCGAATTGAAAGGAGCCCTGGAGTGGCAACTTTTAGATGAGTGCTGCAACTGCATTCCACACAAGTTTGTCAGTGGAGAATTAAGGGTGCACAGGAGTAAAACATGACTTCCATATTCCTTACCCCCTCTGCTCTCAAGCAGACTTTTGAAAACATGGTAGATTTCCCACCTAGGTTTCCCAAGGATAGGAAGAGAGAACCGAAAGAAACACGACCCGGGAAACGAGCTCTTGCTTCTCTGTTCTGTTACCGCTTTGGCTGGCAGACCTCAAGTTCCCAACCCATGACGGCAGGAGCCGCGGTCACTGCCGAGGGGCTGCTCC
>VYXB01008907.1:166701-353595 GCA_013397135.1 Pachyramphus minor | reverse complement strand
TTTTTTTTTTTTCCTGAGAGCTCGAACTCATTGTTTGGCAATGGAAAGAGAAGGCAAAGATTTCATAATATGTTGAATCTAAAGCACTGACACAACCACCCCCATGAACACAAACAGCAGGTACATCTTGGGATAGAGAAGGAATAATGTTCCCATTGGAAGTAGGAGAGTATTCACACTCTTCTACAAGCCCATGTTGCACCATGTTGGGATTTCCCACTTCTTCAGGCTGTTCACACCCAGGGACAAAATTCATCAAAATCAGGCAAAATCCAACCCTTCTTAAGTGATGAGAAGGAAACAAAGGCATTTATTTAGCCCAGTAAAATGAACGAAGGCTGGGTTAAAACTTTGAAACACTAAACAAGGTGGGTGCAAATATGAACAGGCATTCATTTGCTACAGATAATTCAGAGGATGCAGTGTGTAAATTTATGTTTTACATTCATATTATTATCACATTAAACAATAAACATGTGTGAAAGAGCCTGTTTCTCTATTTCAAGTAGGTCTAAATACAAGTTACAGTCCTGTCTCCCCACAACCCCCACCCCATTCTTCCCTGCAGCCAAACAGCAGAGGCAAACTGCCCTCTTAAACTATTTTCTTATGCTAAAACCTTCCATCTTTTGCAAGTAACTCATCTGATTTCCATGATCACAAAGAACTGGGTAATATTAAATTGTAACAACAGCAATCAAAGGCGTGGGGAGCAAGAGGATCCTCGATTGCAGCCCCTGCATCACTCAACAGCCCCACAGAAGAAGAGATTGAAAAGCACATTAATTCACACAACTTCCTCCCAGTTCCCATTGTCTTTTTCAGTTCCTAATGATGCTGAAGTGCCTCCATGATTAAAATTTAAAGGTTTCCCAGTAACCAAGTAATTTGCCCAAAACTCCTTATCTAGCACTCACCATGAAGACTCTGATTTTAATATACCATTAATCAAGCTCCAGCCAAGTTTACTACTGATACTTTCAATTACAGGGGAGCTAACTCTGTTCTTCTCAGTGTGTCAGTGAGAGACCACTTCCCTGATTAGCCAGAGATCCTAAAACCAAATGGATAACAGGGTTGGGTTTGATAAACTCAATAGAAGGGACTATTTGTTGGGAATTATGATTTAGTAAGAGCTATTTGTTGGGAATTATGATTTAGTAAACAAAATTGGATGACTCTGCTGCAGGATAAACCTCAGTCAAATTTTGAGCCCTACATATCCTATTATAATAAAAAAAACATCAACTGATTTCAAGTTTTATGGTGCAACAATAATCTGTGCTTTGATTAAATGGAAATGCATTGATGAAGTGGAAATGGGTGCAACGGTGAATCTGAGGGGCGAGTTCCAAATCCAGGCATATTCCCCACCACAAACATTTCCCCAAATGCCCCAAATGATGTGTGTTTAATTTGGGCACATGAATAGATCCACAGTCTTCAATAGGACATCTCATGCTCGGAGTGATGCACGTGCACCAGTGATTGCAGGATCAGTTCTCACGAAATGATCCCCGGTACAATTTCTAAGAATTCCAACAGATTGCAAATAGCTCTGATTTGTCACACAACATCTGGTCTCTCCTCTCTGCAATCAAATGGACAAATGGAAATAACAATACAGGCTGGGAAATGGCAGCTTGTAAAAAACAAATAGAGGGAGAGGGACCCACACCTTCCATCCCTGCCGGAGCGATGGAATTTGCACAGAACCGCCCGCCTCAGTAACAAAGAGTCAGAGCTGGGTTGAGCTTCAGTGTGATTTCCACTGAAGAAATATTGAATTCTTGTGTTATTTCCACAGCTACAGTCAACACTTCAGGCACAACAGGGTGGATGGTCATGTTAGTGCCCCAGCAAGCCCAAAATCTTCATCTGTCCTGCAGGACAGACCTCATGTCGAGATGGGTGAGGGGTTTTAATGGATGTGATTCAGAATCAGGTGTTTCACTTAACAGAATTGTTATGTTTCACTTAAATAGATCAGTATTATCAATTTTTTTATATATTAGTATATATCAATATATTTTTTAATAAATCAACCCAATCATTTGGTTCTGAATGCAGTTGACCATCAGATTCTTTTTAATTCAACAGCACTTCCAGTCACCTTCCAAAACTTCAAGAACTCTCTCCACAGTGAAATCAAAGGGACAGTCAACAATTAACTTGGCTGTGAATCAGAAATATCCATCACAAAGCTCAGATCTATGCAACACCATTGAAACTGAAAGGATACATGTAAAATCTTTGAGGAAACAAAAAATAACGGGGTATAAACTCTACAGTAACAGCAAATGAGACAGATTTTCATGGACAGCATCACTCAAAGTGTCTGGATGGCACCGTCTGCTGCTAAGTCTGATCATCTGATGGAAAATAAGTTTGATATTTAAGAAAAGAGCAAGGAAACATCTGCGTTTGCTGTCATTTAAACCCAGTTTTCATACGAGTTGAGATGCTCTGTGTTAGTTAAATTAGTCAAGTTTTAGTTAACTTAGTTAAGTTTTAGGTCTTATGTGGAATCCTCTTTTACAAGGAGAACAGAGATTTGGGCAAGGTAACAGAATTTCTTTGCATTAATGTTGAAAGAAATTTGATATTTGGGTGTTTTTCCTTTGGAAATCTGTTCCTGTGGATTGTTTGAGCTCACCACAGACCTCCTCTCTTGTAGAACCTCATCACAGCTCTGCAAGCAGTGAAGTCGAGACAACATTCAGGTAAAGAACATCACGTTTTTGGTATCCACCCAAACCAAAGTTCCTGGATTTCTGCATCTTTCTCCTCTCTTAGAATTCTTTCCTCCAACAATAATCAACTGTAAAAAAATAACAAAAAACCAACCAAACAAACAAAAAATCACTCCAATTTTTCCTGAAGTTGTCCTTTATCCCAAGCACGGTCACACCTTTCTGTAAGATTCACAGTGTTAACCAATTCTTTCCTGTCAACTGGCAATTTTTTTTTTGGCAGATCCCTTTTGCATGATTCATGACGGACCAGTAAAAGGCTAATTGTTCAAATTAATTTGCGTAAATGACTAAGCAAGAGATAACAAAATTACATCTGCACTTGTTTGGCAAAGATTCAATAGCAGCGGCCCTGGACTGCCAGCTGCTTCCAGACAACACTCTTGCAGAAATTAAAAGCTACAAATATTAATTAATACACTTTTTTGGTACGTTAATTTGCACTGAAAGGTTCCGGAGTACAAAACTGCTGAGAAGATGAACCATGATAATTAGAATTAATGGGATGGATGCGTGTTTTTTGCAGCTGAAGTTTTAAAAAACCCATGAATGGAACTGGGAACTCGGAACTGACATTCCCATAAATCTCTGTGATAATGCTGCTATTAGTATTAGAAGGATTAAGTGCTGTGGCTCCAGCGTTATCCATCACATGACACGTTGTATCCCATCTGTCACCGCACGGCTAAGACGTGATAGCTGTCCTTGAGGAAGCTTTGGGAATTCAAGGAATTGTGGGGCTGAGGAAACGAATGGTTCAAACCTCTGACTCCCCAGCAGAAATAATGGCCAGTGCTCTGTACTTGTCAGCTCAGGGCTTGAACAAACACCCCGACTGGGGTGTCTGTATTTAAGTTAAGTTAAGTTAAGCAGCCGGAATTACGGATAAATCAGCCAGGGAAAAGGAACAGTCAGATGACACAGATTTTTATCCTTAACTCCTTTCCGTTGGATACCTCTGGACCCGGTTTTGCTGGTGTTCACCCCATTAATTTTGCATATTTTAGGGCAGTCAGCACCACTGGAGCACTTCTTGGAAATAAGAATGGATTTTTTCATGAAGTCACTAATGAGACCATTCACCTACTTCCCAAGGTTATCTGCACAGTAACAGGATGCAAATCCTCTTCTCCTGGAAATGATGTCACGAAAAAATGAAATTTTAGATGTGTCCTGCCTTGAAACCTCACCTACCAAATTAACCTTAAATTTTGCCTTGGAGCTTTCCAAACTTCTGAAAAATTATTCAAATTTTGTCTCAGAGCTTTCCAAACTTTTGAAAGATTATTTAAATTTTGTCTCAGAGCTTTCCCAACTTGTGAAAAATTATTTCATTTTTCATTCCAAAACATGTTGGAGGGATGCAGAGACAACAGGGCTTTGCTGCCAATTTCACTGATTAATTCTTCAATGCTAAAAAAAAGTTGTGGAAAAGGAATTCTCAAGCTTTCAGAGGTAAGAAATTCTTAAATAGCACTTTTACTCCTGTTTTTAATGATACCTGTGTACACTTGAAGTGTAATTGGTGAGAAGGTCGAACCAGAAGGGATGTCTGAGAAAGACCAGAGGGTGGAGAGGTCAGTGGAGATTATCCTGGGAAGGAGCAGCATCCTCAAACTTCCCAAAAAACCCTACAAAACAAGCCAACAGTAAATAACATATTTAAACAGAGTAGGTTGCAAGGCTCCATCCAGAATATATTGCCCTTGGATAGTTTGGTAGGAAAAACCCTCAAAATTATGCCACAATTTCTTAGACTTCCAGAAAACTACTTTTCCTACAGAGGATGATCATAAAATCCCGTGTTTTTTAGAGGACAATCACAGCTGGACTCAACCCATCCTGCTAAAATTGTGCAGAATAACAACAATTTCAATATTTTCTAGTGAAATTTGTAGAATAATGCCAGCAAAGCAGATGATCAGCAATGTCATTTCATCCCAGTTTTCTGGCATAACATTTTGCCAGGATACCAAGGCACATGGTGGGATTTTGGGGCTCTCCTGTGCAGGACCAAGTGTTGGATTCTCATTCCTTGTAGATCCCTTCCAAGTCAGGATATTCTATAATTCTACTGGTGTTATTCCTTTACTCTGAACTATTGGATCATTTTCCTCTTCTGCAATAACTCTGGTCTTATTCTGCTTTTATTCATCTGCGTGGGCTGAAAAAAAAATAGAACAGCTTTTTGTCCCATCTCTGGTGACATCATGGAACACAATAAAACACTCTCCTTGACCCTGGGGGTTGTTAATATTGTGCAGTCAGACTGTTCACAATCTCACAGCTCTCACAAAGCCAAACCTTCCCATCCCTGGGCACCGGATCAAACCCGGATCACACCAAGGGTTGACGCTGAGAGATTCTTCCTTGCTCCCCAAACATGGATTTTCAGTGCCCCATTCAGCAGAAAAGCCTGGAAAACACAAGTTTCGGGCATCTTTTAGAGCCTATTTGTATCACAATAATAATAATTTATTAATTACTGTGAATTAGAGTACATAAATATTTTTCCTCACCAGTGGTGTTGGGTTTACAGTCCAAAGTGTTCATCCAGGGGGGTAACAACCAATCAGCCTCAAAAATCAATACATTTTAATTAATATGTAATTAATTAAAGATAAATTAGTATTTTTTCCATTTGTGCACTCTGAAGACATAAGTGTTTGCCCCTCCATAGAGACAGAATTGCTCAGTGAATGTACAGCTGCCACATGGAGTAAAACTACTCAAAGATTAAAAATCAGTGATTAATAAGAAAACTGAATAAATTCATGAACCACAACACACAGATAACGCAGGAGGAGAAAAAAGGAGAATGAAGAAAACAGGGCACAACACCAAATCAGTTCCTGACCACCTAAATTGTTAAATATAAAAGAAAAATGCAAAGAAAAAATATAATAGACAGCATTTTGCACTTCTGGAGCAGAAAATCCAAAGTATGTTATTGATGCTTCTGTGGGTTATGGTCTGAACATTCACAGTGGGAAAACCATCACCACCACAGTTTGGAAAACCGGAAAAAGCAACACAAAGAGGATGAACTTTGCCCAGAGCACAGGAAATCCCAGTTGCAGAGGGAGGCAGTGCCTCAGCTGGATCCTGGTGCTGTCCGGGATGCTGGTCCAGAACATTCCATCAGTGGCACCCAGTGGGCAGGAAGGACCTGGGAACAGGGTTCTTTCTTCTCGTTGAGTCATATGGAACTGGAGACATTGCCAAAGGCCACCAGGAGCAAACAGGAGTTTGGTGCCCAGGGAATTTCCCTGGAATATAATTCTCACCTCTATGTGGTCTCATTAAAGCTCAGAGTAACTATGGGGGCTGTTTGAGATCTAATGTGGATTTTACTTTTCCTCTCTGTCTTTAATCAGCACATTGGACTTGAAACTTCACAAACCAAATGATTTTGGTAATTTTTGGTGCATAATTTTGGCAAAGGTTTGCCTTTTTTGATGATGCTTCTCACTTGCAGCCACATCATAAAATAAATTCCTGGCCATTTTTAACACTAAAGCTCACACTCAGAGCAACTTGAACATAAGGAGCTCAATTATTAATTAAATTAACTTCCTTTAGGCTGTAATAAGAGATCAGAATTCCTAAAAAGAGCCCTAAATATAAAAATATAAAATATAAAATAAAATAAAATAAAATAAAATAAAATAAAATAAGATGCAATAAACCACCCCCAAATTAGAATATCCTTGGCTCCCATCTCGTTTCCTGCCAGTCTCCTGATGACTCTCAGAAGCAGCTCCCGGTGGCAAAGGGGTGGTGCTAATCCAACCTAAATTCAGATATGAAGAATTCAAAGATGGAGAACTCAGATATGGAAAATAAGAAGCATCTTTGAAGACCCCATTTATACTCTTCCAGTGGAAGGTTTTGGCTGTGGTTTCCCCTTGACTGAAAAGATTGGCCTCCAAGGAGCAAGCTTCTTTGAGGACCATTTCCCCATGGACATGGCAGTGAACCTCCCCAGGATGGTTTTCTTTCCTCACATTCTTTTATTTTCCCCTTAAGTCAAATGAATTACGACAGAGAAACCTGAAAACACACCACAGTTGTGTTCCTCCCCTTTCCTGTTACACAGCAGTGCCTGTTCTTGGCTGGTTTACTGGGATTTTATGGAGAACCCAGGTGACCCTTTCATGTGTCCTGTTTGTTACCATTGTCCCTGAGCCACAGGTTGTAAATAAGACATTTATTCAGGACAAACTACTGATGTCCTTCTGACAATCACAGAATCTCAGAACGGTTTGGGTTGGAAGGGAGCTCAAAGATCATCTAATTCCAGCCCCCTGCCCCAGCTCAAAGAGCCCAGGTTGCTCCATCCAACCTGACCTTGGACACTTCCAGGGATCCAGGGGCAGCCACAGCTTCTCTGGGCAACCTGTGCCAGGGCCTCCCCACCCTCTGAGCAATGATGGAGTTTTTAGTGATGGTCTTCCACCACTTTTTAACACAGACATCTCTGTATCCAACATGTTCTCCTGATTTCCTCACTCATTATTCCAAGAGAAACCCCACAACATCCCTTGGCAGCAAATGAGTGTTCAGGGTTAATGGTCTCACCCACCTAAATATTCCTGCCGTGCTTTGCGTGTTTCGGTCGCTGCCATCATGGAAACAGGTGGAAAAAACATGGAAAATGAAGTCCTTGGTTTCTCCAGGGAAGAGATGCACTGGGTGTGTCCGAGGGGCTGCCTTGATCTGAGCATCTCACGCTGCATCAGCCCCTTTTTGTTTTTCAGGACCACGTCAGAGGGTGGTGAGGAAGAAGTGATTTATATTTGTGCGTCAGGCATCCTAATTCCCTCATGCACAGTTTCAATGGGAAGAGACACCAAGAGGTTTAGAAATGTGTGGCTAATTATACATCTCATCAAATGCTCAACACTTACCCTCGTGATGAGCACAAAGCACTTGTCTGCTCCACCACCTCTCCCCTGCCTGGGTTGTCCTTTTTAACCATCTCTCATGTAAAGAGAGCTGGCTGCTTAAATATTTGAAGTCTGCTGGTTTAAAAGATTTAAAGTATTTTTAAAATGCAGAATAGATTTGGGGTTTGTGTGCTCTTATCGTTCAAGAACACCTTCCCTGATAATTTTTTTTTCTTTCTTTTTTTTTTTTTTAATTAAAAAAATCCCTTTGGGCTGTGAATGCCAAGTTTGAGCCCAGAGGGAATTTTTATTGCAGATATAAACCCCTGGAAATCAGAGTACGTATACATATAGTACCAAGCCTGATAAACCCTTGACTGTGACACTGCTACTGAGGGCTGCTATAATATCTGGTGACAAACCTGACAGATTACTTCTGATGAGAACGTGGAACCCTTTTTGTTTTTAACTTGACCCTGAAGACATGTCATAACATTTGTAATATCTGCAATAAAGTGTCAGCTATACTGCTCTAAGACTGCTGGAGCTTGGAGTTAAGCATTCAGTTTAGTGCTCCTACAGCTTTCAATTTAAAAGAAAAAGAGACTCTTCATTTCCTTTTGGACAGTCCAAACCTGGTGGAACTGCACTGATTTGTCTTGGCAAACATGAAGCGGTGCTGAGGAACGAGGGGACTGGAGAAGGAATCCAGAGCAACAGACAAACCAAATAAAATAAAAATATCAATCAATCCAAGATTTGCAGCTCAATAGGAATAATCTTGAGAGGGGATGGCAGGAAAACAAGTGTCAACGAGCACCTTAGGAGCAGGAGTGACTTGTTTTTAGCTGAACGTTTCACTTTGACCTCCAAGCTACACAAGGTCTATGAAGTGCTTTAAGACTGTTCCAAGAGGAATAAAAATGCCCATAGTATCTCCCATTCCATGCAGTGCTTTGGTCACTTGATCAGGGAGAGGGATCCTCCTGGGCGGGTCTCACCAACCCCCTGATCTCCCATGCACCGTTTTGAACCACATCAGTCACGGAACCACGAAGGCTGGAAAAGACCTCCAATATCACAGAGTCCAGCCATCAGTGATGCCCATAAAAAGCCTGATCTCACCACAGATGCCACATCTCCCTTTTGACTCACAGGTTGTGCAGACTGCAACAGAGAATCCCCCCTTCTCTGATAAACTTGTCCCAAAATTAATAGCTTGATATAAAAGTAAACACCGGGCACAAGCCCGTGAAAGACAATATTTTGCTGCCACTAACAAGGGCTGATTTCTTTGTCTAAGTGTACAATATAGTCAAACTAAGCTTTATTTCCCAAGAGATGAAATACTTCATTTATCTGTGCAACTTCCTCAGACTTTATATTCCTGTGCGTTTCAGGACTTCAGCAGTTGCCTCCTTGTAATATTTCAGCTTTTAAGCTGTTTTCTTGCCTCACTGAACTCACATAAGATACATCTGAAAGCTTTAGTACAAATTTACTTCGAATAAAGTCTTCAATTCATTTTCATGGCACCAAAAAGACAGCTTTAATAACTGCAATGACAAATAAACTGGAAATCATTCCAGGCCTTTTCACTTAACTGACAAGTAGAACGCTCTCATAATGAGCCGCAGGTTTTACGTTTTCTCTTTGACCATAATAGCTTCATTTAAGAGCGTCAGACCCTGACACTTCATCATTTATCTACATTATTTCTCATCTTCTTTCAAATAAATTATGGAATACTAGACTGAGCACATAAAAACAAAGTGACTTGTTATCTGTAAACAGCAAGATAAATTGTCCAGAAGTTCCTCATTTAGTTCCTTTTAAATTTAAGGGCAAGTTATTGGTTGTACCTTCTTTTTTTTCCTCCTTTTTTTTCTTGTTTTTTCTTCTTTTTTTTTCTTTTTTTTTCTTTTTTTTTTTCCTCCCATCCCAATTTTTTGCATTTTTTTACAGCCATCTTATTCTGTTGCCAGTGGCCTTTGTGCAGCCATCCAGAGCCTGATGATAGTGCAAAAGGCATAAAATAATTCCATTATCCCAAGGTTGGACGGGGTAGCACAGAAAAGGGAAAAAAAGAAATACTGAAAAAAATCAAATAAACAACTTCACATGGATATTTCTCTCCATCTGTAAAATTCCTTGTCCCTAATACATCTTGTCATAGTAGCAAATGTGACACATCCAGAGTAATGAACAGTGGGGCTGTGGCTGTCCTCGCTCTCAGAAAGATATTTACCCTCAACCAAGCCCCCCTTCCCTGATGGAATACATTAATTCCCATCTTCCAGCCCTCTGGAACACTTGGAGTTCACATTTGTTTTAAAATCACGTTGTCCTAAACGCAATTAGCAAGACTGTATTTGTATTTTAATTATTAGTGACGGATAAAATTAAGAGAGGTTCAGTTTAATAATCACACGTGTTTCCATCACACCTCCCCCTGGGAAAAACCACTGGTGCATCTTCCTGATATCCTGGGGTGTGGAGACCCCCCTGGAGCACAAGCCAAGTCCTGAACTGAAATTTGGGAAGCCCCACCAGCGTGTTTAACCCTGCCCAGGGAGGGATTCTTTGGGAGACCACACTGTTCCTATTTTAGGGACGGGGAAATAAAGACATGGCACATCTCCAGTATGATTCCAGTGGATAAATCCCACACTTTCAGCTGCAGGTTTTAAGCCTTATGTTTCAAGACAAAGACGAAAAAAAAAAAAGGTAAAAAGTAGGTAGGAAGGTTTTCCAGACTTGTCCTTCTTTTCAGTTTGAAGGATTTCTTTAAAAAATACAACACAACTACGATGTCAATGGATTCTCTCTGTGTTCCTCATCCCTAGAGAGACTCACCATTATCCTTGGGAAAATAAGGAGCTGGAAAGAGCATGAAAAACTGAAATCAATGGCAAGGACACCTCCCCCAAGTGATCCAGCTTGTTAAACTTTGGGTTTTGGTGGCAATTTGAGAGGGAGTCTTTATTGCCCACCAGCTGGGCTGAGGCACGAGGACATTCCCTGGTGTGGAGATTTGTGTGATGCTCAGTTTGGGACAAGCTGGGCAGTGGAGTCACAAGTTTTATACCCCAGGTTTTTTCTTAATCCTGGCATAAGTCACTCTGAGCCCACAGCACAGAAAGGAACCCACACATCACTGGACGTGTAGAAGTCCCCAGTTCCTTCACCAACAGAACGGTCAGGAGCCCATTTCCATAGGATTCCTCAGCACATTTGAGTTCATACCTTGACCTGTTCAATTTTTCCAGGTAATTTTCCTTCCAAGCTCTTCCTTTCCCTCCCTTCTCCAAGCTCCTGAGGGCACGGAGCCATCCTGCAATTCAATCACTTCATCTGTGCAGCGCCGGCAACAATCAAATAAAGACCAAAATAAGAGTTTAAGCTGAGGTTCCCATCAGCTGCAATTCCATATACATAACATTTTAATTATATCTCATCTCCAGTGGAATAGTTAGAGATGTCATTTGATACAGCTTTTTTTTTCCCCCCTTTATTTTATTTTATTTGAAAAATTAACTCTAACTAAATTAGCAAAAATCAAGTAGTAAAAGTTAATTGGGAATTATCTGCTCCAAAATAACTCTTACTGGTAAATGCTTTGTGTGGTTATAAAAGGCTGATAAATATAATTGTATTTATGTAATGAGTATCATGTTTAATTTACTGTACTTGGTTGTTATACACCATTTTATGGAGGCCTCATAAGTGAGCTTCATATTTAGAATTTAAAAAAAAACACCCAAACCAGAACAAAACAAAACCACCATCAGATGTAGCACAAGGGAAACGTCCAACAGATTCCAAACAAGGTAACGATGGGCAATTTGTCCAGAGAAATATTCGGGATGAGCTGCATCTGCCTGACCTAAAAATGAGTGTTTAGCAGCACTGTGATTCTGCAGGCGGATGGTTCATGCCTAAGTGGCTCCACACAGGGCTCAGCCCCTGGTTTAAGGGGCTGTGATGTTTAATCTCCAGCTGGAAGGGCAATTCCAGCCCAGTGCATGACAATGGAGAGATGCTCCCTCTTGGTAGCGCCGGAAAAAAGGGAAAATTCCTCCTTTTTTTTTTTTTTTTTACACTTATTCCCCAGTTAATTCGATTTTGGTCAGATGTTTTCACATCCCACGAAGCACAAGCCAAGGCAGCTGCTGATTTAGTGGTTTTCTCAGCCGTGTTGGTGTGACATATGTAATAGATAAAATTCCTTTATTATTTGCTACAAGTGTCACAGAGCACCACGTCTTGCACTCTCCTCTTGGTCACCACAGGATTATATCCTTTATCTGGACACATTCCTGGCAATCTCCTTGCCCCCATTTAAATAAAAAACCAACAAAAAAAGAACTCTCAAAATTCCATAAAACCACTCAAAACTTCATAATACCATAAAAATAATCGACATTGAACTTTCAGATTTTCTTTTAGACAGCTGCAGTTCACAGGGCAGCTGGAAATCTGAGATTCCCATGTAATTACAGCACTGAGGTCTGAGCACCACATCTCCAAATGTACATTGCAAATTCCAAAGAACACGTGGATTTGGAAGTTCTGGCTTTTAAGTTGCTTTCAGGTAAAGAATCCAACGGAAAAAATCCCTCCTTTGGAGCAAACTGATTGGCAGCAAGTTGGCAGCAATGACTTTGGAATACCAGAAAATCACCATACACTTTTAATTAAAGAAAGGGAATGTTTCTCTTCAACTCCCCCATATCTACTCCAGCTTGGCCTGGTTTCTGTTAGTTCTGTTGTGGAGAGAGCTGCAAGATTTATTGTATCAGATTAAAAGTAAAGGCTATTAATGTCAGATTCCGTGGGGATTTTTCGTTAAGGCTTCTTGGTTTTACTTTATTTATAAATTATCATCCTGAGGCTTGTAAAAAGGCCTTTCCCCCCTCTCATTCAAGTGACACTGTAATTTATATTGCTGGTAGTTCCATAGGAGAATTCAATTAAGAATTACAATTTGTTTCCTTTTAACAGGAGCTAAACTGGGGCTGTGCTTCTATACATGAGCCATTAACAGGTTTTACACTGGTAGAGAGCCAAAAATTAATACATTCTGCACCAAAAACTAAAAAAAGTCAGTCAAGTCATTTAGTTTGTATGGCTCACAAATATGGTCACGCAGTTTGAATGACATTTCTCTCCCTAACCCAGGATTAGGGACAGAACCACCTTGTACTGAGACTTCTCACAGCTCATGATGAAAGATATAAAAAGTTCCCTTGACCTGATCTTTCTCTGCTCTCATTTGAGGTGACCTACTCTGATACTGGGGAGAAATTCTTCCCTGTGAGGGTGGGGAGGCCCTGGCCCAGGTTGCCCAGAGAAGCTGTGGCTGCCCCTGGATCCCTGGAAGTGTCCAAGGCCAGGTTGGACGGGGCTTGGAGTAACCTGGGCTGGTGGAAGGTGCCCCTGCCCACGGTAGGAGTGGAACAAGATGATTTTAAGGTCTTTTCCAACCCAAACCATTCTGTGATTCTATGATGTCTCAAGCCTTTATCACATTTTTACATTCACTGTAAGGTTCTCTGAACAGAAAGATGCAAAGTCATTATTCCTTCACAGGTCATAATATCACAGATCATAATTATACTAAACCCCACAAGGTGGGTCTATAATCTCAATTGCACCAAATAACACCTTTTTTTAAAGTTTGGATTCAGAAAACACTGTGCTTATGTTTCCTGGACTTTCTGCATCAGCAGAGCTGAGATATTTCATGGCATGAAATTACTATTTGATACAAACATAGAGGTTAATAATTAACCACAAGCAAAAATCCAGCAGACAGAAATCACTTAGGAAAACAGAGAGGATGGATCTTGCCCCAGACAGTCTGTCCTCTCTTCCAGCTCAGTGCACCAGCACGAGCCTGTAACATCACCCAGCTTTGAGGGCACCAGCAAAGGCCAGTGAACACAGAATAATCATCAAGTGGGTCATAATTACAGGAACATCTGCTCCAGATGTTTTTGTTGTGCTGTGCAGCACCATTTTTTACAACAGCCTGCAAAAGCTTACATTTTGGATCTCCAGCAGGTTGGTTATTATCCTTACTGTTCTAAGTAAAATTAATGTTTTATTCTTACTATTCCAAGCAAAATGGATGTTCATTAAAGGGACTGGGTGACAGTAAAGACTGAGAGCCTTCATTTATTGCCAGACAAATAATATCATGGGCATAAGCAGGGCAGATTTCTCAATCCTGTACACATCTGCACAATATTATGGAATTTTAATGCCCATGGTTGGACCCCCCCCCAGGAACCCTGGAAATGGTCACACCAATACACAGCTTCACTCAAGTGCTGGTGTGGGGTCAATCACATGTTGGCTAACCTGGAAGACAAAGAAATGAACATGCTGATCACTCCAGTTCTACAGTAAAACCAATGATTCCAGAGAAAATTATGTCCTTAGAGGGTCTTTAAAATCCTTTGGAAACACAGCATTTCACAGAACCACTGAGGTGGGAAAAACCTCCAAGATCATCGAGCCCAACCTGTGACTGGTGCCCACCTTGTCACCCAGCCCAGAGCACTGAGTGCCACTTTGTTCCTTGAATACTTCCAGGGATGGTGACTCCAGCACTTCCCTGGGAAGCCCATTCCAATGCCTGACAACCCTTTCAGCAAAGAAATTCCTCCTGATGTCCAACTTAAGGCTCCCTTGAGGGGCCAGTTCCTCTTATCCCATCGCTCATTGCCTGAGGGATGAGACCAACCCCTTGATACAACAAACATTAGCAGTAAAATTCACCACAAGCATTTGCAATAAAATCCACACACACACAAAAAACACTGATGTTTTTCTTTTTGCCTCAGTCACAGGTAACTCAGACACCACAACAAGGCGGTGAAAAATAAACTGATTAAGTCAGGATGAGCTCAGGAAGGTAAGTGATCATCAGTTTCCTTTTTCCCTTAAAAAGCTGTCACATTCCTCCTCCTTTAAAGGATCCCTGTGTTTCCTGGAGACAAAGGATGGGCTCTAAAACTCTGTCTTCTGAAGTGATGAGTTAAAGAACACCGCAGGAGTACTTGCCAAATCATACCACCATTATTAATTCAGGCATGATGAAAGTGTTCATTTTAGCTGTAATCATGTAATTCATCAAAATACTGCTAGAGCATATCACTGGCAACTATTACACTGATATAGCACCTTATTGCACCTTCCCCGAAAGCAGGAAATGTATTTTTTGATGCTTATCTGCTGAAAAGCAATTCAGTTTGGGATTTTGGAAGCTCTATCTCACGTTACAATAAAAAAAAAAAAAAAAAAAGGACATTTCAAACGTATTTTCTTGTACTTGTATGATGTTGTTATTATGTTTTTGGGTGATTATCTTCAAGGGTGAAGTTTAAAAATGTCAGAGCCCTGGAACAGGGTGTTTATCCAGTGCTGAAGGGACAAACCATCAGGTTATGAATTTACAATATTACATGAAATTTAAAGGTAGATTTTCAATATGCCTGCTTTTTAAAATAACTTTAGAGGCCAAAATCTGTCTGCCACAAGAAACTTTCAAAAAAAGGGGGTTTTTTTGCAGCTTTTTCAACGACAGACAATAGTTGTAAAACAACTGTGTCCCTTGATAAATCTCAGGGTGTTAAAAGGAATAACGGCGCCTTGGGGTGCAACAGAACCAAAGATCCCCGTGATTGCCCTCTCACTCTGCCTGTCTCCTCACTTTTCTGAGCAAAATTACAGGGAAAAAATGATGGAAAGAAAAGTGAATTCAATAAATCCTCATTGATTCTCTCCACGGATGAGCAGTGCAGCCCTTGGCACGGAGCCGGCGGGCGCTGCAGCTGTGCTGCCTGCCGGGCCACGCACCTCGAATTCCCAAATTCCTCCTTTCCTAATTTCCAAAGAACAAAAAGTTGCTAATTGTCCACATCAGGAAAGCTTCATTATTGCAGATAGAAAAGCAAAAAGTTAGCTGTTATCACCCTCAGACAAAATCAAAGAAAACAAGATGAACGCATGCGAAACACGTAGAGGGAGACTTTTAGAAGTGTCCAGCACCCCTTTTCCTCTCTCCCTTTTTCCCTCCCTCTCAGTTCTTGCATGGATATGGGCATCCATAATAAATCAAATCCAGTAAATGGACATTCTCCTGCATGGATATAATCAGAATTTGGGGATTGGAGGTGTATAAAGGAGATGGAACAGATACACACACACCTGAGCTTGCCATGAGAAGATGCCCAATGGGCCCCTCTTCCCCTACACAAATAAGGTGCCAACCTCTCAAAGTTTAATTTTTATATCTATTTTTCATATGTACTGTATATTTTTATATAAAACATCTTTTAATCTAGAGCAAAACACCCTCAGCAAAGGAATAAGATGTAAATTCACAACTAACATGAAAGCCATGAGCTGGAGACAGATCCTTGCACTTCAGACTGAGGTGAAGGACCAGGGCTTGGAGGAGGAGGAAATCATTTCTGGATTGGCCCTGTCTATTCCAATAATACAATAAAACTCCATCCTCTTTCATCCTCACCACTCCACAGTGGCACAACAGATCCATCAAAACAGACTCAATGTTTTTAGTTGAGAGTGGAAGCAGAAAACAGAGAGAAAAGATGTTATTACTCTAAAGAGTGAGGAATACAAGAATATAACCAAGTTACACACAGGGAAAATTCAGCAATATATTAGAAATTTACCTTTTAGAGGCAGCTCAAAACACAGAAATGGTTGGAAATGTTGCTCTAATGGAAATCTCACTGTTTAAAGTGAAATTTAAAGATTGCCAGAAATGGGCTGAAAGAAATGTGCAGGAATGGAAATTTAAAATCTTAATGCACTAAATGCAGTGAATTAAAAGGCCTTAAAGAGGTGAGTGGAGATGCAGCATTAAAAAAATAATTGTTGTTATTTAAAGCTCCATTATTTGGTGGTTGTGGGACCACAGGATTGGCTATTCCAGAGTTCTGAAGCAAAAAATAAAAAAGAACAATATTAAAACCAGACATTTGATGGAAAATATATATTTCTTATAAATAAAGTCCTCCTTTTGAGACATTAGAATTTTAGAATTTTTTTGGATATTATCCCATAAACTAGATGAGGCTTTTATTCTTGACAGATGAAAACCCAAACCCTTTTCTTTCAGGAAAAAAAAAGGTATCTCAGGTCAGTTGTAGAGGGCAGAGACATGTAAAAACTCTCTGAAGATGACAATGAAAAATAAATTAAGCCACTAATTCAGGACACACTAATTATCTCCTTCTGCTATTCATGGACTCCCAGAATGGTTTGGGTTGGAAAGGACCTTAAACACAATCCATGGGCCCACAGTGTGCAGGTCTCCTCCACAGAACCCTCCCAATAATTTCATTTATTAAGGATATTTATTTCCATTTACTATTTATTTATTTCATTCATTAAGGGTGTTTACAAAGCAGCCCAGTTTTACATGTGTATATATATTAAAGCTGAAGAAACAGTAAATTATTGTCGGGAGCAATCTTTTATGCTGAATATTAAAGCAAGCTAATAACATTTACTATTCTATTCAGTAATTATTTGAGAGTAATTAGAAGCTAATAGCTACCAGTTTATAGCTATTAAGTCTCTTCAGCACTCCGACTTGGCTTTTATATGATCCTTTTGTTTATTTTCGTTGTAATTGTCTCTCATGCAAACACAAACCCCTTCTTCTCCACTTCTAAAGGTACTTAAAACACAGGGAAATTAGTTGGCCACAGGAAAAAATTATTTCCCTTTCAAGGAAGCTCCTTCTATTCTGCAGCTGCAAAAGTGATTAAATTGAAGCGTGGGAGTAATTGTATTTAATTTACTGGGATGATCAGGTGTATGAGGTACATCCATATGTACCTGGCTCCTCCAAGATTTTATGGATCATAAAAGATGATAAAAAAGAGAGACTAAGGCTTCTTTTGTCCCATTTCCCAGTAAGAAATGGAGGCTGTTCCACTGCTGGAGCAATCCCACACTGGGAGGATGAAGCAATTTCACAGCATGTAGGTACAAAATGAGCTTTTTTCACATGATTCCCTCTGAGCAACTTCCTAAATGCTACAGTAGATCCAAGATTTTCCGTTTCTTAAGGAGTTGTTGTTGTTGTCCATCAGTAGGTGAGTCAGCACTGCTGGTTTAACACAATCAAGGTTGGTATAAATTTGCTTTAGCCACAGCTTCTCTGGGCAACTTGTGCCAGGGCCTCCCCACCCTCCCAGCCAGGAATTCCTTCCCAATCTCCCATCTCTCCCTGCCCTCTGGCAGTGGGAAGCCATTCCCTGTGTCCTGTCCCTCCAGCCCTTGTCCCCAGTCCCTCTCCAGCTCTCCTGGAGCCCCTTCAGGCCCTGCAAGGGGCTCTCAGGTCTCCCTGGAGCTTCTCTTCTCCAGGGGAACCCCCCCAGCTTTCCCAGCCTGGCTCCAGAGCAGAGGAGCTCCAGCCCTGGAAGCATTTCCGTGGCCTCCCCTGGATTCACTCCAACAGGTCCATTTCCTTATTCAGGGGGTGCCAGAGAGGGATTCAGTGCTCCAGGTGGGATCATCATGAGTCAAAGTGTCACACGGTGCCCATCTCCTACAATTTGAAGCAAGCATTAAAATGTGAATATTCAGTGCCAGTTACCTTGCACATGCTTTTAACTGGGAAATTCTCATTCCATTCAAGGAAAACTTCCTGCAAAAAACATACAGTAGAAAAAGCTGGAACAACTATGTTTTACAAACCCTAACTTTGATAGACCAACATTCACCTAAGACCATGTTTGCTTCTTTAGATGGGATGCAGCAAAGTCCTGCTGTGCTTCCCAGGCTTTTCCACACCTGTATCCAGAGGAGGAGCTGCAGGAAGCAGAGCTGCACCTTCATTCATCACAAATTGTCCTGGGAAAAAGCACAAAGGACTGGAAATAGTTGAATAAGGTGAGAAAAAAGGGACCCCAAAGCATCTCTGCACTGACAGAGTAGAGGACAGCAGCCTCTGGGTCACTCCTCATTTTCCTGATGCTGGAAGCCATCAACAAGGTGACGGGAATAAGCATGGATTTAACTCCTGAACTTTTTATCTAGACTACATTTTGCTATAATATAAGCTCACTTGTTTTGTTTTTAATCATTATCTCAGCTCATAAGTAATATTTCTGAAAGAAGAGCCTGGTAGATATAACAGAATAACGATGAGAATCTCATTTACTTAATAAAATTCCTTTGATTTTAAATCAAAACTGATCTCCATCCATTTGAACTTTAACTACCTAATTTTGTCTTGCATTTCAGACAACACATAGCAAATGCAATTTGTCATCATAAACGTATTATTATTTAATCATATGAAAGTTTGGGTTTATCTGGAGAAAATATTTATGGTAGTTTTAATACACGGGATCCGTTTTTGACAGAAATGATGAAACAGATTTATCACCCCTGACAAATTATATTGCAAAATGTCCTCTCCTGACTGCTCACACCAGGAATATTAACAACACACACACAGAACTGGAACATCACCTTGATCCTCAATTTTTTTAGGCTGATCCCTTTTCATGGACACCACGCAGCACTTGGAATGTGAGTTCCTTATAAAGACTAATTCTGTGAGTGACTGAAACCTGTAGCCCTTTAAATCAAACTAAGTAGTGTTTTATTAAAGTGCCCAGCAAATCAATCTAAATCCAAGGATAATAAAGCCCTAATCAGGTGGTAGAAAAAATAATAGGTTGTCATGCATGAGGAAAAATAGGCAATCATGGAATGTTTTCTTTAATTAGGTTGTGTAAAGTGGAAGGACTGAGTAGGAACTGGCAAGACATTCATCATGAGCAAGGTGGGAAATTATTTAGATTACTGAGGAAGGAGAATTGAGTGTGAAATACTAAGATTTGACTGGACAGAAAATTAAAACTGGTTTGCCATTCGTGTCACTTGCTTTTGGCAACTCCTTGGCAGGTGTGGCTTTTCCAAGGAGTGTGAATCCAGAGGCTCCTGGAGTTTAAAGTCCCCAATAGAACTGGTTCTAACTTTTAATGGCATTAATGTGGGCAGGTTCTGCCTGTGCCTCCCAGAGAGGCAGAGTGGAAAGTCATGTCCATCGAGTTTTAGCTGGAAAAATCACGTGGATTCAACTCCTTCATTAAAATAAAATGGTTACTCTTATCATCCCTGGTCAATAATATGTTGTATAAGTACAGTACTGGAGCTCCTTTACAAATTAAAATCACACCAAGAAACATTATTTTACAGTTAAATTAATCTCCCAAAGTTAAGGAAACTAAGTTGCTGTTGTTATTATTGTTATTATTACTACTACTCCTATTTTTATTTTGGAGCCATCCAATGTTGAATTCACATCTGCTATATGTAAAAGCATCAACAATATTAAGAGCTTATAAATATCCTGAAAAAAATAAAATAAAAATATCCTGGAGTCTTTTAGAGACATTCTAATTAGGGAAATTATAATGCACTTTAATTTGGTCAGTTTTTAATACCTGTCCTAAGTTTTAGGCAGCACAGAACAAACAGAGGACTCCTGACTTCATCCCAGCTGTGAGAACATTTCAGTATCGGACCAAGAGATGGTCTCTCTGTCTTCTCTCTCATTTCATTAAGAGGTTAAAACAATACCTCAGTGATTATTTTGGAATTCCATAATTATAAATGTTATCAAAACAGAGTGTTTGTTGTTATTGGTTTATGAGAGAGAGACATCTTGGCTCTTGCTGGTCCCTTATCTCACCGTTAGGTTTGATGGTGGCTTCCAGACCATAAATGCAGAGAACATTTCTAAACATCTTTAATGCTGATCTTAAAAATCAAAGCTGCCTCCTCCTAAAATCAAAACAATAACAAAATCATTTTAAGCTTAAGCTGATTTCAAAACCATCTTTTTTTAGGTAGAGTTTCTGCTTCATGAAGATTGTACCAACGTCTAAGAGCTCCAAAAATTTTGCTCCACTGAAATCTCACTATTTCCTGGTAAAAACTGCGGCTGAGGGATATCCCTGAAGGAATTATGGTCAAAACTGCAGCTGAGGGATATCTATGAAGGAATTATGCCCTGCAGATTTTCTTGGAGTGATGGATGCTGGAAGTTCTTCAGTGAGGGGTAATGGAGATGTTTTCTCCATTTTGGGCCAATTATTCCAGGAAAACAGACACAGCAGCAGGAAACAGGGACTGTCACATAGTCAGCAGATCCCAACCATTTCTAGAGGGATGCTGATGGAATGGCAAACTCCAGATCAGGAAATGTTTAATCAGAAACCCTTTAACCAGATCTATTCTGCTAATCCTCTGCACAAGGGAGAATGTATTTGTACACAAAATTTTTCTACAGAAAATCTTCAGAAAAATAGCTAAGTTTGAGTTTAAAACTTGCTGTTGTTCCTCTCCAAATGATCTTGTCTGGTTTTGAGCAGCTCATACCTAAAATGGTGTGATAATTGCTGTGCTGTGGTAATTGATAAATGGGGCTGGTTTTCCCTCCTCTGTTATTTTAAGAGTAAATAAAAACGCTTCAGAGAAGAATTTTCAGATCATTAAAAAAAAAAAAAAAAAAAAAAAAAAGAGTTCCAAGGTGTTTTTCTCCTTATTAACTTGCCCTCAGAAGTGGCACTGAGGATTTTCCAGGGAGGCTCCTGGGCTGAGGGAGGATGTGAGGGACTGCCTGCTCTGGAATCACGGAATCACGGAACCGTTAAAGCTGGGAAAGACCTTTGAGATCATCAAGTCCAACCAGGGCCACCTCCTGAAGAACAAACCCACAAATCACTTGGCACCAACTTTGATCCACCTTGTTTTCAGGTGGTTTCCTCTCTGTCTATTATTCCTGCCAAGAGACCCGTGAAAATTAAATCCAGCCCCCACCTCTGCCTGAGTGACCCAGTGCTCCATCATCCCACAACGTAATGGCAATAAATCATTTCAACTTTAATCTATTGTTATTGATGAATGTACAATTATTTGTCATCTAATATGCTGAAAATGATGACCAAAGAAATAGATCAACTTTTTTTTTTTCTACTTCTCCCAAGTAAGGCATTGATGGATTGTATCCCTAAGCTGTTATTACACTTATAATGTACTCTTCTGCTATGACAGCACAGCTAGTTTTTTAATCATTCCATAGTAATCAACTTAAGACAACACAGCAAGACTCATAACTCATGTTCTTTTCAATTTCTGGCAGTGATGGGAAATGAAAATGTTTTTATTCTTTTGAAATAATCCTTACCTGACTAGGCTGGAGATTGCTTTAAAATTGTAAATAAATGGTTGTTTATTGAGCTGGAACTGAAAAGTGACACATTAAAATGCCCATTTCTGAAGAAAAAATAATAATTTAGGCCTGAGTAGAGTCAGAGATAGTTAAAAAAATGCTTTGTTTTTCACTTAACTGGCTCAGAGCTAACTTTATAAAATCTGTACTTGCTGGTTAAGTACTACAAGCAAGACTCACATTTAAGCCCAATTTAAGAGCAGATTAAGTCTGTAAAGACAGACTGGTTTAGTAAAGGAATCTCAGGGTGCATTTTTAAAGAGCTAACTTTAAAATCTGTGGGTTTGGGAGCCACTTTCCACTTTCAGTAGCCACTCAGAGATATGATCTAGAAGTTGTCATCAACTGCTTTTTAGTGGTTTAATTGGAACTTGTAAAAATCTCCTGGAAGAGGAAAACCTCAGTTATTCCTCAAGGCACTGTAAGGATTGGAAGAGCAGACACTCTTCTCCAGGAGTTCCCATGTCCCTGCAACATGGATGAAGTATAAGAAAAGAAAATACTCCAAGAAACTCTTTCCTGATTAAATAAAGTAAGTCTGGAAAAATTTGGCGTTGCAACAATTCCAAAAAACATACACTGATAACAACTATTTTAAAAAAAAAAGTGTTGAATCTGTTCTGCTGGGGTTTATATGAAAAAAAAAATAATAAAAAAAGGTTTATCCTAATTTCAGACTAGTGAGAGGCCTTTGAAGTATTTTGTTGCCCAGCAGCCCCAGACAACCTTTGCACTGCCCAAAGCAACTTTCCCTCACCTTTATCTTCACACATTTCATATATTTGGGAGTCCCTTCCCAGGGACACCCTCCACCCATAGAAACAAACTGCAGGGTTTATTTTCCAAAGCAAGACTTTGACAGTGATATTTGACATTAGTTTTGTTTGAAAAAGGTTTGAAATATCCCTTTATTGTTGTGGCTTATTCCCTGGGGCCGTTTAGGGACAAACAAAACAATATCCAAATTTTCTTGACAATCATTATGAGCAACAATTTCCTCATTCACCAAGATTTCTCTTTCTCATTCCCATTAACACAACTTCAGTAAAACAACTGATAGGGTTGAACGTTGGAAAAGGACATTCCATTGATGAAGCAGCAGCCAAGCACCTTCAAGAAGCTGATTTTCAAGGATTCCTAAGGAAACTGAGAACTCAAAACTGACTTTTCTGCACCTGGACCCAAACTGGTTCAGAAGGAACACCAAATCTTTGAAAACCACCTGCTGCTGGAGGCCTTTGTCTCAAACCCAAGCCCAAAACTGCTCACCTGCAGCGGGAGCGGAGGAGTTCCCTGAAGCCACGTGCCTGAAGATGGGTATAAATTATTGCTGATCCTATAAAAATGGATCATTTATGGCCTCCTCTGGATCAAGGTGTCTATCAGCTGTTTCCACCCAGAAGTGAAGTGATCTGGGTTCACAAGTCCTCCCCTCAAATGATTCGTTTCATGGAATCACAGAATGGTTTGGGTTGGAAGGACCTTAAAGACCTCCCAGTTCCAACCCTGACACCTTCCACTACCCCAGGTTGCTCCATGCCCCATCCATGCTGGCCTTGGACACTTCCAGGGATCCAGGGGCAGCCACACCTTCTCTGGGCAACCTGTGCCAGGGCCTCCCCACTCTCACAGCCAAGAATTTCCTCCTAATATCTCATCTAACTCTACTCTCTCTCAGTCTGAAGCCCTTCGCTGTGTCCTGTCCCTCCATCCCTTGTCCCCAGTCCCTCTCCAGCTCTCCTGGGGCCTCTTTATGCACTGGAAGGGGCTCTCAGGTCTCCTCAGAGCCTTCTCTTCTCTGTCTTAAACTCCTAAAAATCCTTTCACACCAAACAAACCCTTGTTTCTGACAGACACAAGCAATGTTGGCCAAAGAAAGCCATGGTGAGCTTCACTCACTGCTTGCAGCTGGAAGGGAAACCATCTCTTGGCTCAGAGTCAGGCAGCCCACTGGTGTCCAGACAGCTTCTCAAATCCATAAAACCCCTCTGGGTCCAACCCTCAGGCCACATGTCCAAGAATTTGATTTTTCAGGGAAGTTCAAGTCATTCCAGGCTGTGCCCAATGGAGCAGCAGAGAAGCAAAGTCATCACTTTACAGACAGCAAAAATACCCCCTGTCTTGGGACACAGGGAAGTCAGGAGCTGAGTGCTCATCTTCCATCCTAAAAGAGCCATAAGTACCATAAAATTCCCAACAAACTGGAAGGGGCTCTCAGGTCAGTTAAAAAAGCTGGGAAAAATCAATGAAATTCTGTTCTGAGAACAGAAATCTAATCAATGAAGTTTTATTCTGATAATAGGGATATACTAAATGATAAGACTGCAGCTTGCAATGTAATTTTTAAAAAGGAGAAAAGGGATTTTAAACAAGCATGGGAATGTTGTTTTAAATCCCTTCAAGCACAGCCTCCATCAGGAAGCTCAACCCTGCTTCCAGGATTCTCATTAATCGCTCCCAAAACGGACGAGCTGCAGAGGAAGAGATCCACTGGTGGGTTTCTTCTGGATCTGGGAAAGGTCAAGTCCTCTTAAAACTATTTTATGGGGGAAGTAGAGCAACAATTCCTATTCATGAGAGATGCAGGCAGCAATTCCAAGATATTTGGTGGCTCCAGTTGACACCAAGGCACACAGGTACCAACCCTCTCCATAAGGGAACAGGATTCCATGGGAAATAAACTCATTTCTGTTTAACATCTTTCCAACAAACCATTTTATTTTCTGATTTCAAGACTGTCCCATGATATAAAACACATCTTTCTAGAATAAAGAACATTTTCTTTCCCTTAAGATCCTCCATCCCCTGCCTGGTTTGGTTTTATTCCTCACTCCCCACTTGTTGCAAATGCCTGCAGCAATTTTCATTCCATCACCTCTGCTGCTCATCACAAAACATTTCTTTATCCATAGTGATCAATAATATAATAATATATCAATATATCAATATATTAATAATAATATAATAATAAATTGATCCTGATTTGTCTCACTGAAGCAGCAGAGACAGACTCAATGCCTCTTTCCCAACAAGAAGGACTGATTCTGGAATATAAACTGTTACACTTTCCTCAAAAACACACAATATTCAACTCCAGAAATCTGCTTTCAGTGGCTAAATTTGGGGGCACCATCAATCATGTCCTTTTTAATGAGAAATGACTAACAAATAATAAACAGAGAAAATGTAAAAACAACAAAAGACCAAAAAAATAATAACTTAAGTGCTGCCTGTTTAGTTCCACGACAGACTAAGCTCTATTTGCTTTTCCACTGAATTTATTTCAGGAATTATGAATGTTGCCAACACTTGCTTGGATCTCCTTGCCTTTAGCCATCATTATCAGTTATCTTTAGGGGTAATCATTTTTCTTAAAATCATGACCCATTTGATATCTTAAAAACAGCAACATTAATTCTCATTTGTCACAGAGCAGGGGATAAATTGGCTAAATGATAATAGCATTCTTCTTGAGTAATCAGTTCTACATGATTAACCTAAAAATTGCCAAAATATTGTTTACTATTCATTTGTATCTGAGGCAAAGGAGAGCCACGATCCATGAGTTAGAGGAGGATTAATTTGGGTTCTGATCTGTATTAAAACTTGCCACAATGATTCATAATCATCTGACTCGATATTTATCCTGACAAAAGTGTTTAATTCGGAGAGCAACTCATCAGATAATAATTCTGCCCAAAAGCATCACTGTTTCCTCATGCTTGCACTTTCAATATACACCACTGAGAGGTAAGTGTGTTTTAGGCAAGGGTTTGGGGTTGAATTTGGGGTTTTTAACACACTCTTAACTTTTTTCTCTTCTTTATTTAATTTTCTTGATGCAGGAGGATAAAGTCGATGGTCTTTACCACCATCTAGTGGATCTAATTATTTACAGCAAGACACACTGATATCGAAGAATAGGGATAGAAAATATTTAACCTGTTATATATATATGGAATTTATCCATCCTATGGTAAATGTGGTCTTATTTGTCACTCAGTGTGCATTTATGTGTGTTGCAGGCTGTAATAAAACACCACTACTTCACTAAAAATGGAGAAAACAAAGTCCAGGGAGATAATGCTTAAAATTGTGTGTATATATATATATATATGCATAGGAATAAAAAATGAAATAAAAATAGAAATAAACTTAAAAATAAAATGAAAATAAAATTAAATTAAATATAAAAATAAATAAAAATAATATAAAAAGGGATACAGCATACAGGCCATAATTGAGCTCAAAGTTATTATTATAGAGAGATTTGGGATCACAATGTTAGTGTGGATCTTAAAACATGAACAGTGCTGAACAAATGATTCTCACAAACAGGGCCTGGAGTATAAATGATTTCTCCTCTGAAGATCTGGTTGAGTTTTTTGGAAGTTTACAGATATATTATCAGTTGTTTAAGTAGCAGAAAAGTGCCTTTATCAGACCCCAGGGTGTGTTTCTGGAGAGCATTTGGAGCATTTTGGCTCCAGGAAGGACAGGCAGAGCTTCCCCACCCAGAGTGGGGAATGTTGGGTGTGGACTTCTGCACAAGGATCTTCATCCAAGGCATTTGGAGCAAAAGAGCATTAAAATCACACAGCAGAGAGAATTTCAGGTGTGAAACACCGATACAAGAAACAGGACAAGAGGAAATGGCCTCAAGTTGAGCCAGGGGAGGTTTCAGTTGGATATCAGGAGAACTTCTTCATGGAATTTCTCTATTTCTTCATGGAGTCCCCATCCCTGGAGGGATTTAAAAGCCCTGTGGACCTGGCACTTGGGGACAGGAGTCAGTGGTGGCCTGGACAGTGCTGGGGGATGTTTTTGTGGTACCTGACAGGTCAAAAAATGCACCAAAACCCCCCAAAACCAAATTAACTTGAGATTTCTTCCAAGTGGGTTTCAATGATGAGCTTTTTCCTCCTCCAACCCCCTTGGGTAAGGCTGAAACCAATGACAACTTTTCTAAAAATGCTTCAGGTTCCAAAATTTTCACCTCTTCTGAGCAAAATTTAAGGATGATAATTAAGGTCTCTTNTTCTTGATGCAGGAGGATAAAGTCGATGGTCTTTACCACCATCTAGTGGATCTAATTATTTACAGCAAGATACACTGATATCAAAGAATAAGGATAAAAAATATTTAACCTGTAATATATATATATATGGAATTTATCCATCCTATGGTAAATGTGGTCTTATTTGTCACTCAGTGTGCATTTATGTGTGTTGCAGGCTGTAATAAAACACCACTACTTCACTAAAAATGGAGAAAACAAAGTCCAGGGAGATAATGCTTAAAATTGTGTGTGTATATATATATATANTATATATATATATGCATAGGAATAAAAAATGAAATAAAAATAGAAATAAACTTAAAAATAAAATGAAAATAAAATTAAATTAAATATAAAAATAAATAAAAATAATATAAAAAGGGATACAGCATACAGGCCATAATTGAGCTCAAAGTTATTATTATAGAGAGATTTGGGATCACAATGTTAGTGTGGATCTTAAAACATGAACAGTGCTGAACAAATGATTCTCACAAACAGGGCCTGGAGTATAAATGATTTCTCCTCTGAAGATCTGGTTGAGTTTTTTGGAAGTTTACAGATATATTATCAGTTGTTTAAGTAGCAGAAAAGTGCCTTTATCAGACCCCAGGGTGTGTTTCTGGAGAGCATTTGGAGCATTTTTGCTCCAGGAAGGACAGGCAGAGCTTCCCCACCCAGAGTGGGGAATGTTGGGTGTGGACTTCTGCACAAGGATCTTCATCCAAGGCATTTGGAGCAAAAGAGCATTAAAATCACACAGCAGAGAGAATTTCAGGTGTGAAACACCGATACAAGAAACAGGACAAGGGGAAATGGCCTCAAGTTGAGCCAGGGGAGGTTTCAGTTGGATATCAGGAGAACTTCTTCATGGAATTTCTCTATTTCTTCATGGAGTCCCCATCCCTGGAGGGATTTAAAAGCCCTGTGGATGTGCCACTTGGGGACAGGGGTCAGTGGTGGCCTGGACAGTGCTGGGGGATGTTTTTGTGGCATCTGACAGGTCAAAAAATGCACCAAAACCCCCAAAACCAAGTTAACTTGAGATTTTTGTCCAGGTGTTTTTCAATGAGGAGCTTTTTTCTCCTCCAACCCCCTTGGGTAAGGCTGAAACCAATGACAACTTTTCTAAAAATGCTTCAGGTTCCAAAATTTTCACCTCTTCTGAGCAAAATTTAAGGATGATAATTAAGGTCTCTTTCAACCCCAACCAGTCTGTGATTGCCAAAGTGTCACCATGCACTGCAGGCACTGGTGGCTTTCCCCACCTTCCCCAGTCCAGGATCACCCACTTTAGGAAGTACTTGGATGGACAAGTAAAGGTTTATGCTTTGCCAAGACATCAAAGCCTTTATCTCAAACTCACACTTATCTTGCTGCTTTGTAAGATTTGAAGGCAATACCACAGGTTTGATTCCCACATCCCTTTCTCTGGCTCTGGACCTGCTGCCAGGGAGGACACCCAGCACTCATCCCACTGTCACCACACTCAGCTGGGTGTCCTGCAGATGAAATGGTATTTTTTTAATCAAAATATCTCTGTAAAGGACCTGACTGCACCCAACAAACCCTTACCTTCCCTAGCACACACCACAGAACTGTGCAATCACAGAATCATGGAATAATTGGGGTTGGAAGGGACTTTTAAAGGTCATCCAGTCCTGCCATGGGCAGGGACACCTTCCACCAGACCAGGTTGCTCAAAGTCCTATCCAACTTTACCTTGAGAACTTCCAGGGGTGGGGAATCCCCCAACCCCCTGGAAAACCTGTGCCAGGGCCTCTCTACCTTCACTGTAAAAAACTTCTTCTTTATATTTAATCTAAACTGACTCTCCTTTAGTTTAAAATGCTGAATTTCCAGCAACTTCCTTCCCAACTATTCAAGGGTTTATTTTAAACTCTGACCTTTAAAAANCCAAGACATCAAAGCCTTTATCTCAAACTCACACTTATCTTGCTGCTTTGTAAGATTTGAAGGCAATACCACAGGTTTGATTCCCACATCCCTTTCTCTGGCTCTGGACCTGCTGCCAGGGAGGACACCCAGCACTCATCCCACTGTCACCACACTCAGCTGGGTGTCCTGCAGATGAAATGGTATTTTTTTAATCAAAATATCCCTGTAAAGGACCTGACTGCACCCAACAAACCCTTACCTTCCCTAGCACACACCACAGAACTGTGCAATCACAGAATCATGGAATAATTGGGGTTGGAAGGGACTTTTAAAGGTCATCCAGTCCTGCCATGGGCAGGGACACCTTCCACCAGACCAGGTTGCTCAAAGTCCTATCCAACTTTACCTTGAGAACTTCCAGGGGTGGGGAATCCCCCAACCCCCTGGAAAACCTGTGCCAGGGCCTCTCTACCTTCACTGTAAAAAACTTCTTCTTTATATTTAATCTAAACTGACTCTCCTTTAGTTTAAAATGCTGAATTTCCAGCAACTTCCTTCCCAACTATTCAAGGGTTTATTTTAAACTCTGACCTTTAAAAAAAAAGAAAAGGATTTAAAAAAAAAATAAAATACAAGGGAGGACAAACCCCCAAGCAGGTTCTCTCACTGATACCCAGTAGGAGAACTGTGTCCTTCCTGGAGGGACCTCCTCTGATTTTGCACCTGATTAAATAGTAACTCAGGGTCAGAGTCAGGCTCGTGGTGACTCAGTGATCTGGTTGAGTGGCTGACAATCTCCACAGGGTAGAGTACAATTTCCTTGTGTGCCCCAATTAGCAGTGCTAATTGGGGCACAAAATCTGTGGAAATTTATTTTTTTTATTATATTTTTTCTTATTATTTTTCTTTTTTAAAGTCAAAATCACCGTTCTGGGAATGGTAAGTGGGAAGAGAAGCAGGAGGGGCTGATCTGTCCCTGATTTGCTCTTCAAACGTGCGACAGAGAGTGGGGAAAGTACTGTCAGAAGGTTTGTGGCATCATAAAATTCCAGTGGTTTGGGTTGCAAGGGACCTTACAGCCATATTCCAGCTCCCTGCCATAGGCAGGGATGTATTCCACTCTCCCAGATTCCTCCAAGCCCAATCCAATGTGACCTTGAACATTCCAGGGATCCAGGGGCAGCCACAGCTTCTCTGGGCAACCTGTGCCAGGGCCTCCCCACCCTCCCAGCCAGCAATTCCTTCCCAATATCCCATCCAAACCTCCTCTCTTCCAGCTTAAATCCATTACATGTGGATGAAGGCAGAAGTTTTCTGATAATATCACATTTCACAAATTTTTCTCAGAATGATTCATAAATAATTCTATTAAAATGTGCAGGGAATCACATGGGCTTATATACAATTATTCCAGCTTCATCCCAGACACTACAGGTATTAAGCCAATGTTTGCAACTCTTTTAACATCATAATTCAGGTATTTTTGTACAGAAATGACACTTCAGATTCCTAAATGCCATTAATACTTTTTTTTTTGCATCCAGAGTTTGTACATTTGTTTGTGTAAAAACAGGCAGGAAACCATTTACCCACTTCTGCACCCCAAAAAATCAGCTCTTTTAAGATCAAGTGATACTTTACTGGATCAAGGCTGGGGCTGCTCCCCCCAAGCGAATCCCAGATTTAAATATAAATATTTATCAATTCAAAGAGGATGCAAAATATGCAAAATAAACAGCCTAGAAAATGAGATGCTTTTTGCTTTTTTTATTATGCCATTTGATAAGACTGTAAAAGAATTACTGTAACTTCTCCAGCTAAAAACCTCCCCCTTTCAGAAGCACAAGCTGGTTTTATTTTGATCTATTATAATAATAAAAGAACAATTATCTCTTCCCTAGAAGCTTCACCTCATGTGCTTAACTCAGGATGCTGTGAAAAACTGCAGTGTTAAGGAAGGGCCATCTCACATTGCTCCAGTCAAGCACCAAAAGGGATAAATCCAGGATTTTTGGAACCTGGACTTGCTATTTGTGAGGGTTATTTGAGGGCCATAAGTGTTACTGAAACAGCACCAGAAAAAGCACTTTATATATGGGAAAATTGAAATCTTCTGTCCCACCAAAGGCAAAACAGGAGATGGAGGAAGAGTTGTGGCTAAAAAAGTTAGGTAATTTTAAAAGCCTCTATTATGACACTTTCCATGAAAAAAAAAATTCCATGAAAAGCGTATTTACCTTGAAAAAATAAAACAAAATGAAATAAATAAAAGAGAAGGAAAGGGGAAAGGGAAAGGGGAAAGGGAAAGGGGAAAGGGAGAGGGAAACACCTACTTTTATGGCTCTATAAATTATCCTTCCTATAAAAAGATTAATCCAGGTTATGTATCCATGCCCTTGACCCTCCAGCTAAGCCAAAGTCTGTCTTTCCAGTGGATTTAGGAATGAGAGAGTGACTCCACATCCTCCCTCTGAGCCAAGAGAAGTGTCTTTATCAGGAGCTCAGCAGGACCATGGATCTGGCCCGTTTTAATCACACACACAAACACAGCCAAATGCTTTTGGAGCTGCTGAACAACAGTTTTAAAACAAATACAGGCCAAAATCAAAATCAAAGATAGATAGGAGGCTTTCCATTGGTGGAACTGCTTTGGTCCCAGCAGATATCTGTCCCTTACTCTGGATCACACTCAGGAATTGAGGTTTGTGACACCCACACCACTTCCTTTGTCACCCACACATTTAACATCAGAATGGCACAGGATGGTTTTTAGGCAGTCTGGGTGAATTATTCCCACATCTTTGCCTGTAAAACAATTCTCTGTATTTGGTCAATACCCATGTTGCTGCTGCAGCCTTTGCAGAAGGGATAAAAGGAACCCTCAGCTCCAAAGTTTTATCTCAGGATTCACTTCCCAACCATCCCAGGGGGGTCTAGAGACAGAAGCAAGTAGCAAAGGAATTTTTCAGCAAATGTGTCTCTCCCAGGACACTAAAACCCACCCAGTTTTATCACCCAAAATGAAAGCAGACTTTTTGCCAGTCTTCCCATACCTCCCTTCCCATCCTCTTCCCTTCTTACCTGCAGATTTTTCTTCCAGAGCCCAAGATATTTAAAAATGTTCCAAACTAAATCTTAGCCTGGGCTCATCCCAAAGTGAGGTACAAGCCCATACTCCCAAATGCTGGAATTACACAGCAGCTCCCCTGTGTTTTCACTGTCCCCTTTGAGCTCCTCTAAAATCCCAGCTCTTGTCTTTGTTACTTTGATGCTTCACCACTTCCCAGCAAGCCCCTTCTCCTAGAAAGGTCTAAATCTACATCTCTCCAGAAGTTTATGAAGTGACACTTCTTCCCATATTTCTATTTCTCCTTTCCCTTTGGGTTTTCACCTTTCCAGAGGCATCACCTTGGCCCACTGATTCCCAGAGATCCACTTTGTCCCTCGGCTCCAGATGGGTTGGGAGACAGGAATATATAGAATTATTACAGATTCATGAAGTGCTTCGAGTTGGAAGGAACCTTAAAGCTCATCCCATTGCACTCCCTGCCATGGGCAGGGACACCTTCCACTGTCCCAGGTTGCTCCAAGCCCTGTCCAACCTGGCCTTGGACACTTCCAGTGATGGAAAGGGTATCCACAACTGCAGTAGTATTATAAAATAAATTTACATTAAGAACAAAACTTCCAGTAAAACCATTTCTGAACTTTTGTTGTTGTTGTTGTTATATTTTTCCTCAAAAAGGATGGAGTGTGATAAAAAGAAAACCCCAAAGAGGAAGAAGTGTCCATCTGGGAAGGAAAAACTTTGTAACATTAATTAATATGGAAATAATCTCCCCCCACCCTGCAGAAAGCAGGACATATGTTGAGGTCACACTGTTGCTAACTCAGAAAAGCTTTTCTGAGATGAATCCTTAAAGGAGGATGATTTAAATTAATAGGTGCAAATACCCTCAGCTTCCAAGAGCAACTGCAACTAGAGGCACAGGCCAGGAGGAAGAAAGATTGGACAAAACATAGTTTGACCCAACAGCATCCTCTGGAGGCACAGGATGGGATTTGGGGATTTTGTGCAGTGCCAGGAGTTGGGTCCCTTTCAACTCAGGATATTCAATGAGAAGGGCAATAGGAGGGTGTTCCCTAAAAATCCTATGTATGGACACAGAGATGGAGGTGGGAACTGTAAAATCAGTAGTTCTATGCCTGATATTACTGGTGGAGTATATCTGGGAAGAGCAGAGAGGAGTTATAGGATCAAACACTTGGAGCAGGCTGGGAGTGACCTCTTCCCAAGGTGACCTCCCTCCCAGGTGACCTCCAGCCACCACCACTGAGGGCACAGACAATCCCAGTGGACCTGCACGAGCCAATCCACCCTCCTGGTGACTCCAGCACTCCTTCCTGGCAATGCCAAACTCTGCCTTCAACACAAAGCAGAATTTCCTGTGCAAATCACACCTGCCAAAATCCTTCCAACGGGACAGAGCTGATCACCGACAGCAGAGCAGAGGTGCCTGAGCAGCCCTTCCCTGGATCAGCCCCCCCTTTGGGGAAACTCTGGGCTGCAAATAATTCATCATTAATTCAGTAAATAATTAGGTATCACCAGAGAACCACTGATTAGACTGCACTGTTGTCGTGGTGCATATTTTCTCTCTCTTGACTTTGTCACTGGGGTCACCAGACCACCCCAAGCCAAGGAGGATACAGGGAGACAGTGGGAGAGAGAAGCCTTTCCCTAACCTTGCTGATCCCTCATAATTTCATGTGTCAGCAGCTAATCAGCAACTCACTGACTTCATCAGGGGACAGGGAGAAAGGATCTCCCAAGGGACAGATCACTTGACACAGGAGAAAATCTACACTTACACCGGGACGCTGTGAGTGTTTTGCAAATAAATAAAATGGTTCTGCATTATAATTAGTGTTTAAATTTATGTTTATACTGATTTATATATGGAGATCACAGTTAAAGGAGACAGTCCTTGATAGTCCAACCCCTTCAGACTTTGCCTCATACTTTGTCACTTAAAAAAACATAAGAAAATCATCTTCTTGCTGACTTCTAGTGCACAGTTTCACTGAAGTCACTGGTTTCTCAACCAGAAGAGGCAATACAAGAGCTGGATTTTAATCATTTTGTATTTACTTAATACTTTTATCCCAAAAGATTTTGTAAATCTAATCAACACAGCAGTTAATTCATCTACAGCCAGCACAAAGCAGGCTATAAATGTATCTTTAACAGTGTGTGTGTGGTACCAAAAAGGCAGGGCAGATTTGGGGGGGTCACCCCCATCAGCCTGGGGTCTCCAGGGCATAGAAAAGATGCCTGGACAGGGCACTGTGGGATTACACACCTGAATTTTAAAGGAATAGCGTGGGATTCACAGGGATAATAGATCAACAAGCCCAGTCCCTGTAATTCCAAAGGTCTCCCACATCAATGTGAGGAGAGAAGGAAAGTCTGAGATGTTGGTGAACATCCCTTGCTCTGCTCAGGAGCAACAGGAGCAGCTTTTTTCCTGACAGTCCAGCCTAGATCCTGCTTTAAATGTGATTTTATGGGATCACAGCCTGTGCTGCTGGAGCTGCAGAAGTATTTCCAGCACATGGTGTGGATGGGAAGCATCACACAGCTCATTAATACTAACAGATTAATTAACACCAATAGAAGGCACTTGCTCATAAGGAAGAGGAAGTCAGGGCCCTCATACCCCAAAAAAACCCCAAATCTTAAAACCCTGCAGAACTTTGCATGGAAATATCTGTTATATTTGGAAATAGCCATCCTACCTGGGTGTCCTTCGCAGCACAGGCTTCAGTTTAACACAGCCCAGCTCTGAGGTTTAGGGTTGGGCTCCATGATCTTAAAGGTCTTTTCCAAATTAGCTGATTCCATGATTCTCTGATCCATTTGGAAAGTCAAGGGACGTTCTCTCCCACGCAGGGCCAAGGACACACCTCTCACAGTCCCTTCTTACACTGTCCTTAGGACCAACTCTGTGTCATGAGGCAATAAACTCAAAAAATAACATAAAATATAGATTCCTTGGTTTTGATTATCTCATGGATAGATGGATTTGTGCAGCTGGACCTGATTTTTCAGGATGCTGGATGTCTTAAATCCTTAATGACCACAAGTGAGCTGATGCCTCTGTTTCTCCATACACCTACTGATCATCCAGCAGGAGAAATTCCATGTCCCCATACAGAAAAATACTGGAATTATATATGTATAACTACCACATCACCATCAACAATCCAAATAAAGATTTTTTTGCCAGGTGAGTATGAATGTGCAAGGATGACTTGTATCCAAAAGAGTATCCAAAATATAATTCCATGAGTACTTCAGGATGGTTAAAGTGCAGAAGAACCTCACATTGCAGTCTTTCAAAATGGAAAAGTGGACATTTCTGCCCTGCACTGACAAAGAATTTTGAAAGAATACATTTCTAGGAAAGAGATCATTGTATATTTTTTTTTTAAAAAGTGTGTGAAAAACTATGGAAACAAATAATTTTGGGGGTACAGGGATATTGTTGTTCAATTCTATTTGGAACTGCCCATGTTATCCTACTGGAATAGATACTGGAGCAGATCTTACACAGAGTAGATCTCTATTTATTTTTCTATATTTTGGATGCTTGTGAGGTAAAAAAATCACTCAGCAGAGGGACAGTTAATTAATTTTACACAGCAATTGCTTAATAGTAACAAAACACTGACAGTCCAAATCACTGAATTAAGTAACTTTATAAAAACACACACTCAGGTGAAAATACGAACGTTAAAAACACCCCAAAATCAAAGCTGAAATAGAGTTTTCCTGGTCTTGGGAATATTTTCTCTTCAAGTCAAAGGTTATTCCTTCCATGATTTCTGTGAAGCAGAACATCCTCGTTGGAAACTTTTGCCTTTTTTTTCCCAGGTATGATTTTGACATTTGTTAATTAATCCGTTCCTTCATTTTTCGTTTCAACTGTGTCGCAAAATTCAAATTCTGAATAAAACACACAAAAAGTTGCATTGCTTTAAAACTGATTGTTTTTTTCAGCATGTCATTGATTTATCATTAGAATATGATAGAATATAGAATATTAGAATAAATATATTTATTAGGGGTTTTTTCTCCCATCTAGTTCTTGTACAAGGTTCATTATAAATACAAAGTTGAATTTAACCCAATTTTTACTTAAATTTAATTGATATGTAATGGAGAATAAGGATTTTTGAAGCCAGGGACAAAAAACTCCATTTTTCTCTCTGCGACCTGAGTATAATTTTTAGGCCAAATAACTTCATTTTCTCTCTGTAACCTGATTGTCATCTTCAGGTAAATCACCTAAATAACCTTAAATGATCACATCCTCAACCATAACTTACAAAAAAACCCGGGATAAGGGCAATAAATGTAGCAAAATCCAAACCCAATGCAAAACAAGTCTTTTCCAAGGGTCATTTACAACGTTGCCTTTTTTTTCACTATTTTCCACCTACCCCAAAGTTACCAAAAACCTCCTTTTTTTCCTTTTATCCACCTACCATGAAGTCACCAAAACCTCTTTTTTTTCCTGTGTTCTACCTACCCTGAAGTCACCAAAAGCCTTTTTTTGCTTTTATCCACTTACCCCAAAGTTACCAAAACCTCCTTTTTTTCCTGTTATTCACTACCCCGAAGTCACCCAAAACCTTTGGTTTTTTTGCTGTTTTCCACCTACCCTGAAATTACCAAAACCTTCTTTTTCCCCTGTTATCCACCTACCCTGAAGTCACAAAACCCTTTTTTTTTTTCCCATTAGAGGATTCAACCAACCCTCTAATTTTAATTTTCTCGAAGAATCCCCGTCAAAGAGGCCTTTTTTTTTTTTTCCTTCGAGCTCCCCAGCGCTTTATTTTCCTTTCAAACCCATCCCTAAGAGCACAAGCAAGGCTTCAATAACTCCTGAATGTCAGCACATCCCAGATTTCCAAAAATATGTGGTTTTAGTGAGCGATACTGGAGCGAGGGGCCCCTTCCAACGCCGGGATAATGCCGGCATTAATTTTCACTTATAATTGTTTCCTCCTCCAACAGCCCCACGGAGAGGGACTCACAGCCCTTCATTACACACAACTTATCACAGCATTAAATTTGCCTAAATTGTCCTCCAGTGCTGCCACACTGCTGACCCTCAAGTCTGTAAACAAATACATTTGTTCTCCAGATATTTATGTTTTGCCTCCTAAATGGTGAGAAAACGAGCCTGGAATCTTGGTATTGTAATTGTATCATCAAAGCCTGTTGAGGATACGATAAAGCAACCAGAAGTTAAATTATCAATAAGAGTCATTTATTTTGCATTTTTATTTTAAAGAATACTTAGGAGAATTGTGATAAATTAGCAGTGACAAACTACTTCTTGCAGGCTGATTTTGTGTGGAGAGTTTAATTAAACATTGCAGCTGTTTATCTCTATGGTGATTAAATTTTCATATGTAAATTACATGTATTAAGATCAAGATACTTATGTAAATGTCACTTGCCTTAATGTTTTGTGTTACTGTTATTAACATCTAACCATCAGCTTGTAATCTCCTTGTATTGCATTACTCTGGCAAGCACTACATGACTAAAATAAGGAGATTTATATCTTAATAACAAACAAGTTTTTAAAAAGAACATCTTACTATGTAATTGAGATGTAGATTAAAAATAAATAAATAAATAGAAAATGAACTGTTGAGGGCGAACTGCTGGAAACGTGAGGAGCCCGTTGGTTGGAGATGTGTTTGTGGCACTTGGGGACGTGGTTTAGGGTAAAATCAGCAGTGTTGGGGGAATAGTTGGACTTGATGATCTTAAAGGGCTTCTCCAACCTGAAAAATTCCATGAGTGCTTCCCCTGTGTCAGCAAACCCCTGCTCCAACAGTGCTTAAATGGGAAGCAACTGTTTTAGATACAAGGGCCAAGTACAGGCCCCAAGGACAAGCGTGTTGCTTACACTGATGGCAGAGAACAGAGGAATTTCATTGCACATAAACCACCCACACAAATTTTCCCTGCACATCAGGGATCTAGAAATCCACTTAGAATAACCCTCCCATCAACCCTGCAGCAACTGAGCTCATAATGTTTTATTTTGTGTTGTCCCCACCAAGCAAAACACATATTATCAATATGATACAAACACTTGCTAAACAAAAACAAGACAGATTTGTATTTCAAGAAGAAAGAAATGCTCGAGATCCACCCACATCCACTTCCAACAACCAAAAGAACCCCCTAACAGGTCACAAATGTTTCTTTAGCAACAGAGCTTTAAAGTCCTGGATCTTTTAAAGAGTCAAAAGAGGAAAAGTGCTGAGATTTGCCATTTACTAAATTTTCCAGCTATTTTTTCTACTTTCTCTGTACTCTCATAAGCATTATTGTTATTCCCTTTGAAGGGAAAGATTAGCAACAACTTGGAGTGGAGAAACAGGGAGATCTGCCATCTGATCTCAGTTATTAGAGAGAGGGGAGTTCTTAACACACAAACTTACAATTCCAGTGCAAGAAAGACTCTTCATTATGCCAGTCATGCTTGGAGCCTTCTGAAAGTCAGACACTCACTGATAGCAGGAAATCAAATTCATCCTTTGCAAAAACAAATTAAGAGCCCAAATTGCAGCAGGCAACAAACACACAGCAAACGAGATAAAACTAAAACCTTTAGGTTTAGTTTCTTTTGAGGAATCTATAGGTTATATGTGATCTCAGAGCCTGCATTTGCCGGTGGGATGTGCAGGAAGAAAGGAAAAGATCCCTGGGAAGTGGGGGCTTCCTTTTGTGCCATTGTCATCCAGGAGGCAAAGCAACTATCAAGCCAGAGCACGTTATCTTAACCATCTACTCCAAAGCAACGAAACACTTTGAAGATGCCCCAAATAAGTGTGTGGATGTTCTGCCGGGCAAATTGAAGATGAGCATTGTCTGGCAGCTCAGAAGGACTTCAATAACTCTCTCAGCAACACAATGTGCTTTGAAGCAAGTGCATTCAGCATAAGGAATTAGCAGTTAGTTATTTTAATGGGAACTATCCCTCAGTGCTAATAACTTCAGCAGATGACAGCCTGACTTTGTACTCGTAGGGTGTCACACACACGTTTCCCTCGGCAGCTGTAATTCCCTAAATTCATCCTGAGTTCCCTTTTTCTTTTAGACTCTTCAGTTACACCCCAAACACTCTTTTGGGATTGATTCAATTTACTTAGAGAATTTTTGATTTCCAAATGGAATGTATCTCCTTTAAATCTACTCACACGTTAAACTGCTGGAAAGGTCTCTTTTCCCAGCACCAGATTTCAGGTCTTACCAGAGGATGTTTGCAATATCCTAATTGTCCTAAAGTCCTTAGCAGCTGTTTGATTGCTCACAGACATCTCAGAGTCTCTGCTCTCCCTTTAACACATTATTCCACAAGTCCTGTCTTCACTTATTAGGCTAAAAAGATGAGAGAAACATTTCGGAGAGTACCTTCCACTAGGGAACGTGGTAAGTTCAAGAAAAAGAACAGGTCTGGGAGGGTTTCGTGCTGTTTCACTCTCTCTACTCATTTACCCTGAACACCATTGAAAATTTACCCTTAAAATTTTGTTTTCAACTTAAAATAACTCATACTAAGAGTTTTGTGGGTTTGTTTTTCAGTGAAACATCTGGGTTGGCAAGTGCTCCTTCCCACGGAAAAGCTGCTGTGGCAGAAGAATAAATCTGTCCAACTTTTATAGATAGCAACATCTTCAATTAATTGGAAATAGACCCCTGGATAGCATAACATTTTGTTGGGTTTGTTGTAAGCTACTTTTTAAAGAAAACTGTTTCTCAGCAACTCAGCACCAGCGACAGCACCTTTCCTTTCCTGCACAGAGTCTTTGATGGGAAACTGCAACCTGTGACAATTCCCAGGCTGAAATGGGGCAGTACTTCTGCAGCTGCAGCAAGACCTAATCCAGACATAGAAAACTGCTTCCTAGTGCCATGTCCAACACGGGAGAAACCTCAAGAGGAAAGACAAAGACCACCAGCTCATTTCTTGGATTATTCTTCACCAGCAACTCCGTCCTCCAATGGATTTGTTGGGTATTGAAGTGACCCTCAGCATAAGTGAGGAATTTGTCCTTGCACCCATAAATGGATTCATTTTGTGTTTCTGTGTTTGCAGCAGCTCAGGTTGGAGTGTTTCAGTTTATCACTGTTACCACCATGGGATAAAAAATGGAGTGTGGGACCATAAAAAGACGGAGACAAGAGGAGCAGGATAATTATGAAGGAAAGAGCTTGTGCTGCTCGGTGCAAATCCCACTAATCAACAACAATCAGGGAGAAAGGGTGAAATACTGTTTATAGGGGTCTGTAAATTACTGCATTATCATAAAGATTGCCTGGATCTCTCTGCAGCTCTTAAACATGGACAGATCATGATGAAGTTCACCAAGAGACATTTTTCTTCAGCAAGAAAAAACCTTCTTGTGCTATTTAAGTTTAGTTTGCCATAAAACTTCCTCTATTCACTGGCTGAGTGTCTATAGGAAATAATAACCCTGAGTAATGATCATGGTTGGGATGGTTGGCAGCAGATCCACTACAATTACCAGAAGTTAATTAGAATTATTAAAATAACAAACACGAGGCCACCGATATTATACATCTACATTTAATAACAGAACCCAACAGTGCATCTGATTCATGAACTACATTTATTATTTCCAAGCTTTTTCTTTCTTACCAAATTAAATATTGATGGATTGTCCTCTCTGAATCAGTTGGTGGATTGAATTCTATTTATACAGGTCCTAAAAATTAAGCTGTAGAGCAGAACTATAAAGAGCCTCTTGTCTCCCTGAACAGTGAAATAACTTGCAGTTCATTTTTGCTTGTTGCTGCCCTATCCACAGTGTTCTGTTTGGAAAACAAGATCCCAGACTGAAAACCAATTTGCCAGACAATTTCATCCAACACAGTTTCACCTCCTGTTGCTGATTTAATCCGAATTTATTTAAGACCACGTTTCAAAAAAAAAATGAAAAATTCAAGTTCAAGTTGTCAACATCTTTGCACCCACGTGAACCCTAATAATTTTAACATGCTCTATATATGCACAGCCTCTCACAGCTTTAATTTTCAAGGGCATTTCAACACCTCTCTGCTCTCCAAAACACTTGTCTGTGCCCCTCCTGCCCCTTCTCCCTTCACACCACGATTATTTTAATCAGACAACCCCGAACAGATTGAACACGTGTTTGCTTCGCTCCGGCGTGTGCACAGTGTTGTAAAGAGCCTGGCTTTTATTTTTAGGCCCTGAAGTGAATTATGCAGATCAGGAGAAAGTTTTTAAGCTTTTACATTGGCAGATTTGAGGAGGAATTGCTGACACACATAACGCCGCTTTGCACAGACAGGCATTGTCAAGGCCACGCATCATCAGATTTTCTGCTCACTTTTTTAGCTAAATCAACACAGTTTCAGGCCTCAAAATATCAGTTTAATCACCATAATTGAAATTATCTGAGCTGCTCAGAAGGTTTTCTATTGAGGGATAAGCAAAAGTGCCATTTTTCTTTCCCTAACCATCTACCTCAGCCTTTCCAATTCCTTTGTCTTTTATGTATAAAAGGAAAAGATATGAATGGTCTTATTGTTTTAAAGCAAAATATTCCTAAAGGAAATTAATAATAAAACAAAAAATACAAATGTTATCTGTTAGGATAACAAAATTTACAAGCCAGGCAATGGGTTTGCATCTACTCTCCCTTTGGTTACTCTGGGTTTAAATGATACCAAGTAATTAAGAAAGAAAGAATATAAGATTCAAGAGAACCATTAAAAATGCTGTGAGGTCTTCAGGTTGTAAATTGCTTTTCCAAACTTCACAGGAATAAAAGTGCTGAAGAACCAGGAGAGGCAGCTCCACTATAATCACTTAAAAGTCGAGATTTATACTTCCCATAGAAGTGTCTTCTCTCCAGATTATTTTCAGTCCCTTTACAGTGGGAGTAAATCCCTCTCAACACAAACCATCCCAGGATTGCATTTGAAAACTAATAGAGGAAGGAAAAAGTGAGAGGGAAGAATTACCCTGAACCTTGAACTAAATTTTTGTGTCAAATATAGTGGAACTAACCCATCCAGGGGGGCTGGTAGAGAAAAACCCATTGACCAGCTGAGCACCCTAAAAGGGTTCTACACACATTCTGAGGGGAAATATGTGTGAGTTTGGGAAACAGCTTGGTGTGAGAACAACTTAGAGACTCTCAATCTTAAAATAAAAGTTCAACAACAACTTGCCACGGTGTAGAAGCCCTAATAAAGATCAGCCCCTGAACAGCAGCTCTCCAGAAGGAGCAACACATCAAAAGTGATAAAATGGGGAATAATGACCTTAAAGCACATGAATAATGTAGAAATAATGTGAGGTACCAGGGAAGGGAGATGTCAGGAAGGGCTGATGCCCAGGTGCAGCACTGGACCATCTATAGGTGCCCTCACACCCACCTGTAGGTGCCAGTTCCTCTCCAAGCCCACACAACAGCTCTGACACACTCCAGATCACCAGAGAGTGCAATTTGCCCCTTTTCTCACTCTTTTAATAACGACATGAAACCACAGAGACTCCCTCCCTCATCTCCTTGACCACCTCGACATTGCTTCTCTTCCAATCTGCTCCTTTTTGGTTCCCAGAGTATCTGGGGAATTTTCCCTAATTAAATAATTTCACACCATATTATCTGTGGTTAATACAAACCAAGCTTTACTAATTTCATCTCCACACGTCTGGCCCCCTTTCTTCATGCTCTCTCACCATCTCTGAGCAGAGATTACAGTTTGATCTCTTGGTCTCTGTTCTGAAGCTTTCACAGCACTCTCAGATCTCCAGAGTCAAGAGTTGAGCACAGCCCAGTGAAACCACTAACGGGACTTCGAAAAGATCCAGCTGAGTTGCAGATTGATTAATCATTGTTTTTAATAAATTTACATAAATTTACAAGTAACTTCACCCTCCAAGTGGGGCACTGGGAAAGAAGCAATTTTGGGATTCTTTATCCTGCCTTTTCCCCTCCCTCCCTCTCTTTCATCCTCACCATTCCTCTCTCTGTTGTTTCAAAACTTGGTGATCAGTTCTTTTGGGGTTTATTATTGTGAAAACACCTTTCCAATTGTCATGACATTGGGAATTTTTCCCTTTTCCCAGTTGTGTGGGCAGTGTCCCCCCTCTCTTGTACAGCATGAGGATGTGCAAATCCAGTGTGTGCTCCCTGAACAACCCAATGGTTGGGAACATAATTTCTACAGCTTTGGCCTTGAGGGGTCATGGATTCCCTTCCTCTGGCTTTTAATATCTCCTTTTAGTAAATTTTCAAGAGGGATGTCAAGTTTGGTATCTGGGAAGAGAGGAAACGGCGTCAAGTTGTGCCAGGGGAGGTTTAGGAACCTTTTATTCGGAAAAACTTCTTCATGGAAAGGGTGGCCAAGCCCTCACCATCCCTGGAGAGATTTAAAAGCCATCTGGATGTAGCACTTGGGGACATGGGGCAGTGATGGCTTTGGCAGTGTTGGGGGGAATGGTTGGACTTCAAGATCTTAAAAGGCTTTTCCAACCTGAATGACTGTGATCATCATTCCCTGAGAATGCTAAACTTAATTACATTGTTTTTACTTTTCCCTAATCAAAATACCCACTCTGCCTTTCCAAGAGAGCTCTGTTGGAAAACAATTAAATGATACTTGAAACTTGTCCAAACTCTGGGGTGTCATGGTTTGAACAGCTGAGAAGTTTTACAAGTTGGATCCCTCATTTAAAACCTCCACAATGAGTTTGCTGAGGACCTAAAATAACAACCTCGGGGTGGGGGTGTCACTTTGAACATTGATTTCCTGATTTTTTGACTGCTGGGGCTGAGTCAAAGGCAGTCTTGTCACTGACTCAGAAGCTTTCACGAAGCCAGGCCTTTGTGCACCAGCCCTTGAATCAAAATTCCACCCAAGAGAAGTGTGAAAATATTTGCAGTGTATTTATTAGCACCTCCTCTCGCTCAGAAAACAGAACCACCAGATCAGAGGAAAGTGAAAGACAGAATATTAGTCCCCTGTGCTGCCAGTGCTCCCAAATTTCTGCCAATACTTGTCACTCTCGACCCGGGTGACCTCACGCGAGTTTATTGAATCAGCCCATTTCCAAATTCTTCTTCTTTAAAAAAAAAACCACAAAACACAAATGAAGTTAAATAACAAATAGCATAAATATTTTAATAGGCCTTCACATCACCAACTGCCAGACCAGCTGTCTAAACTGCAAGAGTTTTGGTGGCTTTTTTCTTTTTTTTTTTTATATATTTGATTTTTTTTTTTTAATAAGAACAGGAACACGTACGTCTGTGCCACACAAGGCATCTGTCCTGGGGTGATCCCTGGCCTGTGGCACAGATGCTCTGTGGGGACACTTGGAGGATGCTGGGGCTCATCTCTGCATCCATCCTATCCTCTCTACACTCTCATGTGAAGTGGAAAGAGGACAAAATGAGTCCTGATCTCAGTGTCTTTCTCTCTGGATAATTTTCAAGGGAAAACAAGATGGAAGGAGTCATTCTAATCTCTGCTGAAAGGGTCTGAGCCCACAGACAGAGGAAAGGGTTTGGGAAGGAGGTAAAGCTGAGGCAGAAGGAGGAGATAAAGGAGAGAAAGTGACTCCCCACCAGGGGAGGTTTGGGTTGGATAGTAGGAAAAAATTCTGCACTGGAAGGGTTATCAAACATTGGGATGTCCAGCCATGGTAGGGGTGGAGTCCCCATCCCTAGGGGAATTTAAAAGCCATCTGGATGTGGCACTTAGAGGTCAGTGGTGGCCTTGGCAGTGCTGGGAAGTGGTTGGACTTGATGACCTTAAAGGTGTTTTCCACCCTTAATGATCCTGTGATCCTGTATTTATCTGCAAACCATCAGACAGCCAAGAAAAAACAGCTTTTCTTGTGGTTCCCAAATTCTGGAAACTTTGCTTTTCCACAGCCATGGTCCCAAAGAGCAGACTTTATCCAGCTGATATTTTGGGAATGTCATGTCTCTTGTGACAGATGTCCCTGAGAAACCTGGGATAGTGGAAGATGTCCCTGCCCATGGCAGGGGATTGGAACAAGATGAGCATTAAGGTCCCTTCCAACCTAAACCATTCCATGATTTTTTCAATATTTTACAACATGCTACTGGAAAAATAAGAGGAAGAGGATGTTTAGAACATCAGACCCCAAAGGGATCAGAGCAGGAGGAGTTAAGTATCTACAGCTGAGTATTTAATAGTACGTTCATAGAGAGAGAAAAAGACTTTGAATCTGTAAGTACCTCTGATATTATGTACTTATACAATAAAATAAGTCTTAATGGAATGCTCCCAGTTCAGTCTTTTTTATGGTCAATGTAAACTTTAAATATTTGTGGAATTAGGAGAGTGGAAACAGAAATTACCTCAGTGCAGAAAAGACCTACAATAAAAAAAAACAGATACAAACTTTAACTATGAAATATGAAAACGAAACACTCCCACTCCCCTTATCACACTGAAACAGTGAGATGAGGAGAATCCTTGTGTCTCACTCAGAGCAACCTCCAAGAAAATTCAGGTTTTAAAGACAAGGATAATGCTCACTGAATGCAGAAGAGCTGAGCTCACCAGATGAATTTTAAGGAAAATAATATTTCAAACAGAAACTGGAATTCTGCTATGGAAGAGCAGCACTGGACACTGAGTAAATCCAAATTTCATTCCATGAAGGTGCACATGGATAACCACAACCAAAGTTGTCATTCTGAACTGATAATACATTAAGTATATATATTATATATATATTTACACACAGATAGATTTAATGTATTACATAGAATATATATAAAATATATTCTATAGATGTATTTTTATATATTTAATATGTTATCAGTTCATATACAGTTTATACATATACACCCCATATATATACACTAGATACACTACATATACACTAGATATATATTATATACTGACATGATTTAATTAATATTCACAAAGCAGCAGTAGCTGATTGCAGGATTTTGTGCTATTCTGAGGACACTGATTTTCATTAGGAATACTGATTTTCATTAGGAATACTGGTTTTCCTACACCACCATACTAATAACGTGCCTTCGATTGTCTACAACTTAAAATCTTCTTCGGAACCTCAGGAAAAGTTAATACTGAGGAAAAGAAATTAATTCTTTAAACACTTACTATTGAAGTTCTCTCGAATTCTGCATAAGACAACAGCTATGGTGATTTTTGGGGTTGTAATCCAAGAATGGTTTTGGTTGGAAGGGACCTCGGAGATCCTCCAGTTCCAACCCAAACCATGGATGTCCACGTTGTTCCCTGTGCTTTAATAAGGATTTTAGGGCAGGTGGCACCTCTTTCTCAAGTGAAGTGGTGGGTGACACCACGGTCCTGAGCCCACAGAGGAATGCAAGAGCTCAGCGATGTTTTTCCCTTTTTCCAGCCTTATTTCAGAATTCCAGGTTTTCCCTGAGAAGAGATGAGGCTTGTGCGGAGCCACCACGCGAGGGAGCCCTGTCCTCAAAAATCCACAGGTTTAGAGGGGCGTTGAAACCAAAACAGGCACAAATCGCCAAGAATCACAGCCCCTGGTCCTGGGCCAGCACCACAAACCCCAAATCATCCCAGCCAAGGTTTCAGGAAGGCTGGGGAGAGAAGAAATCCTCAGCTGGGGAGAAAAAAGAAATTCATTTCTTGTAATATCTTCATTTATGAGTTAACACAGAGAAAGTTTAAATTATAACAGTGAGGTGCATTATTTCTGCCCCAAAAGCAAGATCATTTGACAATAATATCAATCCAATTCACAGGCAGGAGTAGGACATGTCTGACCCGGGAAATATGAGATGAGAGACATAAAACATTTCTATTTTGCCCCATAAGTTGTGTTGCTGTCCCCCAGTGGGTATTTTGAAGTGTTCAGTCAAAAGGGCTTTAACCACAAGCCTGAATATCTTCCTATCCCAACAGAATTCCTTACCAAGCAGGTGCTGAAACAGCCAAGGGTGTTTTTCACTCCAAATCATGCAAAGTTTGTGTGCATAGCTTTAGAAACAATTAAAATATTTAAATCAAAAAATCACAAGTTTAAATGAGTCAAACTGAGCTTGTTATGGCATCATAATCCTCCCCTCTCTGCTGCTGTCACGTGCTGGGTTCCTGTGAAGGTGGAATTACAGCCCAGATCCTACCAAGTGCAGCAAAGGGAGCTGGATGTTCTCACAGCCTTGACTTCAGTCATTCCTCATGTCAAAAGTTTAATTCAAAACCTAAATAAGGGTGTTTTCCTGCAATCCTCTTCCATTTCCACCGGAGAAGACCCAACAATCAACTTCTGGATACTCGTTACCACAGCCAACACACAGATGGTTTAAGGTCTGGCCAAAAGTCATGGAAATCAAGTGTTATCAGCAGCACTCAACCCTCACAATCCTGATGGACACCACAGGGTACAGAGACACAGCACATTCCCAGTATGAGGGCATCCCTCTCCCAAAGGTGAGAGCCCAAAGCCTGGGAAGCCAAGACCCAAGAACCAGAAGAATTCCTGTATTGGAAGGTACTGCCACAGAATCCCAGGTTGCTCCAAGCCCTGTCCAACCTGGCCTTGGACACTTCCAGGGATCCAGGGGCAGCCACAGCTTCTCTGGGCAACCTGTGCCAGGGCCTCCCCAACCTCCCAGCCAACAATTCCTTCCCGGTATCCCATCCAACCCTGGCCTCTGGCAGTGAGAAGCTCTTCCCTCTTGTCCTATCCCTCCACCTCTTGTCCAAAGCCCCTCTCCAGTCCCTTGGAACCCCTTCAGGTACTGAACCATTGTCCATCCTGGTTCCCCTCAGAGGTATTAAAACAAGTAATGTAGAGAAAGCAGTCTGAAAGAGAGAATCACCATGAATTATCAAGAGTCTTCCTGAAGTACTAAAATCCAAGGACATTTCTCCTCTTACTTTCCTTCACAGCAGCTCATGACGTCACACGTTTTGCAAACTTTTAAGTATAAAAATTAGCTTAAAGGAAATGCCTTCATACAGCAAGCCAAAATATTGGGGAACATTATTATATACCTGTCCTCAGTCTTTCACTTCTTAGATCCACGAGCTTAAAGACAAACTTTTGAGGCACAACTTCCACCTACACCCAAATCCTCCGCTCCCCTATTGAAATCTGTGTGTACAAATGGAACAGGAAGGAGGGTGCCAGGATGTGAAGCACCACATCTTCTACCTACTAATTACCACAAAATGGGAGAAGATTTGACAGTGCACTGTATCCTTCTCAGAGGTCTCATTTTCTCTCTTTAACTAACTTGGTCTATAATTAAAAGAGTTTGAATCCTTGTAATAAAGTGACACAACTACTTCACTCTTCATTTCTCCACATGCATTGTGCCATCTGTGATCATACCTTTATTTTTGCTAATTAATAAACAGTATTTTATTTATTTAATGTAACTTTTGATGTATAATAATCATAGAATTCCAGAATGGTTTGAGTTGGAAGGGACCTTAAAGCTCATTTCTTTCCACCCTCTGCCACGGGCAGGGACACCTTCCACTAGCCCAGGTTGCTCCAAGCCCTGCCCACGCTGGCCTTGGACACTTCCAGGGATGGGGCAGCAACAAATTCTGGTCTTCCCCATCATGCCCACAAGGAGCAGCTATCAGTGCCTTGTGCTCCATGACACAGAAAAAGTAAAGACTTGATACAGAAACATCCTCATGGTTTTTTCCTCATATATTTTTCTAAATTAACCACTAAACGCATCATCCTCCCCAAGTCAATCTCTCCACCTCTTGTTAGACTCAGTCCCAAGGTGAGCTCTGCAGGAAGTTGTCACAGCACTGCCCCTCCCTGACCACATTGTTTGGGAAGGGATGCTGCTCACACCACCACCCTGAATTCCTGTGGTTTCATCCCGAGCAAGAGTTATTTCCTTGGATGCAAATCGGATCCGAGCAGACTTCTATGTGCCTGTAGGTGCACACACATAAATCACACGCTACATTTTCCTCACCTTTGATCTTCATCTCATCCCACTAATTCAGCTCCCAGGATGGGACTACCAGTGGGAGGATGGGCAATGTCAGTGGCCTCACCTTTGCAGGCGACGCATCATTGAATCAGAATTCCATGAACTGGTGACAAACTGCCACTGCTACCTGAGCCTGCCTTCCAGGAGCAGGCTGAATGAGCACAGCCTTCCCTAATTCATGCACTTACATCCTGTCAGAAGCGATGCACTTGATGCTTCCATTCATCTAAATTTGCCTGGCAATAAGTCAGGCTGCCCACAGAATTTTCTCTTCGCAATTCCACGCGCTCGGCTGCGCTTACGGCTCTGCCCACGCTGCTCACCTGGGGCTGGAGAGAGCCAAAAACCCCCTGGGTGTGCCCCAAAACACCCATTTGCAGACCCAGCTTTAAATTTCACCTCTTAATCCTGAATTCAGTACTAAACTCATCCCAAAATCAGCACTAAACCCAGATGCTTAGGGTCATCTACTCCTCTAGCTCACACACTCTGGTAGCTCTTTCTGCTTCAGGAAGAATAAAAGTAGGTCTAATGTCTCATGGACAGAGATCTTGTCTTAGTTTCATCCTTTCTTAATTCCACCACAGCCCAGCTAATTGATAAATACCAGTGAAATCTATCTTTCATGATCAGGTCACTGATGTAGATACTGAACTACCAATTAAAAGCCTCTAGAAATTTCATTTACACATTTGTCCGGAACTCATGTTGTCTGGGAGATAAAAATAAAAGGGTTTGTTGACATCCATAGATAATGACTGGTTGAATAAACAATTTCAGATCTAAAAGGTCTCAGCTTTACAGAGGGTCCCAATACAATCACCTGGACAATTCACGTGGATTTCTCATTTATCTATCAGAAAAAAAAATTACATTTAGTAAAAAATCAATTGGAAATTACTGCAAAAAGTTATAATTAAAAGATTGCACTTAGTAAAATAAGTAGGAAGGGGGGGAAAATGTACCCATTCTAAAGGAAACATTTAGAAAAAGCATTTTATTGTTCAATTTTTAGTAAAACTTAAGAATTGTGATTGCAGCAAGTTTTGCACGGTATTTGAAGAAGCATCATTTATCTTTAGGTTGGCTTTTTACATCTCTGAAGACACAACAACAAGAGAAAAAAATCCACGAGTGAAACATCACAATTCATGGGCAAGAAGATGAATTCCTAGATGCTTAAAATGTTCCTTTAAATCATTTATTCTCCACCTACTAATGTAGTTGCCAGGTCTTTCATCTCTTTATGGAAGATTGACTTCTACACAAGCAGTTACTTGGCCTTGTCTCCATTCACCTCAAGAGGAAAACAAACTACCACTAACAAAAACAGTTCCTGATCCAAAATTAATGTCTTTATGTTGAACAGAAAGTAAATATTGGTTTGCACCTGAAACCACAGCAAGGAGAGAACATGAGCAACCCCAGGAATGGCTCAACTGTAGAATCACAGAATTCTAGAACTGCTGGAGGGGACCTTAAAGACCATCTCATTTCAACCCCCTTCCGTGGGCAGGGACACCTTCCACTAGCCCAGGTTGTTCCAAGCCCCGTCCAACCTGGCCTTGGACACTTCCAGGGATGGGGCATCCAGAATTCAGCACAATCATTGCATTATCACAGCTCAAATTAAAAGTTGTTCCTCTTAATCAACCAATTCGACTCCTTCCAAAGATGACCTTTATGGAGAATATAATTTTATAAATTTTTTTATTAATTGCTGTCTGAATCTCGTGCCTTGGATACAAAAGACAAACAACTCTCCCCTCTCCCTGCAACAATTAGCAGAGATGATAAAGCTCAGCTTTCTAACTTAGTTAATTTAGCATGTCAAAAAGCAATCTTTCCCTGGTAATTTCAATACACTGAATGTCACAGAAAGGCCAAGTGACAGATTGCTGCCTTTCAGTCAGAACACTCATCCTACTAAAAATGTAATCGCTGATGTTCAGATCACATTTGATATGTGCTGCACAATGTTTGCTTTGTGGGTAGCCTTTGGCATCTTCTCTGCCCCCCTTTCATCCCATAGAGAAAAAGTGAATTCCTGTTGCATTCCGAGTTCTAACAGCAGTTTTGAGAATCTCATGGGCAGGAAAACCTAAACCATGACACTTCAACTGAGTTCTGAGTTCAGGTTTGACACAACTCATCTGGAATTCACTATTATTGCTCAGTAATTCTGAGTTCAGATTCAATAATGTTGGTGAGAACTGGAACTGCGTTTCCAAGCCACATTCAGGAGATTGCAAAGTCCATCAAAAACAAATTAAAATCCTTTTCCAATCATTATCATGCTCTGGTTTTAATCACATCCCTACAACTGCCTGAACTTCATTACTGCAGCATGAAGAGGCTCCAGTTGTAAAGTGAATTTCAGGGCTCTATCATCTGCATTGTGCCCCTTATTTCGACAATCTTTCCATTAATCCATTTGTTACAAATTATTTTGACGTACAGGAAATTTAGCTCCTTTCCCAAGAAGGGCTTCATAACCCCACCATGTTCCAAAGCTAAATAACACATGTGCTTCATGTTTAACAACCTCCATTTGGTGCTTCATATGTGTTCTTTTCCTTTTTATTCCGAGGATATGGCTGCAGAGCACTGAGGATCAGGCACCAGCGTGGGTGAACGCTCTCTGAATAGTTTTGCTTTTCAATTGTCAGACAGCAACTGACTGAAATCAGGAGAAAAATGATTATTCTGACAGCCTTTGATAAGTCATTGGCTCAAAAACTCGCTCTGTTCGAAGCCTCCCGTGTCTCTCAGATATTCAGTCAGGCATGTGGCATCTTCTGGAGGTGATGCCCATTGTTGGTGGGCAGTGCCACTGATGTTGGTCGTTTGAATTTGCCCTTCAGGTCTGTGGGAAGTTTGATAAAGGATTGATTTTTGCCCAGCCTGAAGCTGCTCCAGGTGAAGCCGCTGTCGACACCCAAGTGCCAGAGGTGGAAAAAGGAGCTACACCAGAGGACTAAGTTACAACTGTGTGAACATAAGACACAGCCCTTTATGCAACACCTTCTTCTAACCACTTTCAATATTTATAATAAATTATAGATCAGCTGGAGTGATCGAGCCCTTGATGAAGCACTAATTGAGTGTCAATACTGTACAAGGGAAAGCAGCACGGTCAGAGAATCTTACTCCAGGCTCTGCTTTACCCATCTGCTCCTTCCCAGCTTCCCCACATGACCTGGAATACCTCTGTTACACCTCTCCAGAAAATTATTTAAGCACTGGGATGAGAGTCCTGGGTGGAGAAGTGTGAGACAGGACCACTTCCAGCCTCCAGGCATCGATGTAGGGAACGGCATCAGAAGCGCGTGTTTTCATCACAGCCTAAGGAAGTGCCTCCTGCAAAATATCTACATAGGTAGTGATGAACATTTTAATTAATATTATCCCACTACCAGGGAGAAATATTTTATGTAAATCCAATGAATCAGGGCTGTTTTTTTCCTGGGAAGTATCGATAACAACCTGAAGACCAAAAACTGTGTTCTCAATCCCAAAAATGATCTCAAGTTCCCCAAGTATAAGGATGTATCTGCATCCAGGTTTTGATACCTTCCCACTTGGCTTCTTAATCCAGATCTCCTCATTTATAGTCATTTTTTATTCATTTGTTCACAACAGAGAGTTCAAATAGAAATACTAAGAAAAAAAGTAGAGGAATTCCTGTAACACACTAAGATGGATGGAGAAAGGTTCCTTAAACAGGTTATTTTCAAGAGATAGCTATAAACTCTTTCTGGATGGGTAGAAAGAACTGCACCTCTAAGTAATAAGAAAAAACTTTAGTTCATTAAACAAACCTTAAGGGGAAGAGTAAATGAGAAGTGTTTTATATTCAGTGTCATCAATTCAGCTGAAAACATGTTTGTACCACTCCATGAAATGAATGCTTTTTATAGTGCTGTTCCTGCCAACGTTGCCTCATGAACATAATAAAATTAAACATGTAAAACCAACTCTGGAGATGGTAGTTAGCAAATAAATTTCAGGGAAACAGTAACACATTTTTAAACAAACAGTTCATCAAATAAAAGGGGAAAAAAACAGGTAAACTGAGGAAAGGATCATGTAGAGAGTGAATTGAATTTATATAAAGGTCACAGGGAAGGAAAAGAGACTCTGAAGTCTTTCCAGTGTATTTCTGAAGCCATCAAAACACAGCATTAGCAGCACCACCATAGCCCACAAAAATGATTAATTACAGGTGTTTCTGCACTACATCCACAGAAGGAGGATCAAATCCACCCCCAAATTTGGCCTCCCACCACTGCTGCAGAAGTGACCCTGGTGGCCACTGTATCATGGAATCATATGGAAAAGACTTTTAAGACCATGGAGTCCAACCCTTCCCCAGCACTGCCAAAGCCACCAAGGTTCAGTTTTGAGGCTTCCCATGGGAATTTTTGGGCATGGAAAAAGCCCATCTTTCCTCCATCACAACAAACCCTCCAAAGGCAGCCAAGCTCAAAGGACTCTGTCCCCAGCTGCCACCCAGTTATCTCAAAGCAGCTGAAAGGAGGAATATAAAGCTCACAAAGGTCTCCAAAGTTATGTCACAGTCATCAAATACCAGAGGAGTTTGAAAACCACTGTTGTGGCCCTGAGTAGGAGCAAACCTCTCCAAATAAGGAATCAATTCTCCTCCAATGTGCAGGAATTGGCAGCTCCCCTCCTGCAGTTTATGTAAGATTTCTCAAACAGATCAGCCAAGTAACAAATGTCAAAGAGCCTCCTCTCTGGCTTTGCAGGGCAAACAGTGACTTTCATCTGCAGGAAGGGATTCTGATAAGGTTTCCAGCTGGGAAACAAGTTTCCATCATGGAGGTGAAGGAAATCTCCAAATGAGCAACCAGTGATTAATTAATGAGGAACCCCCACGCTGCCACCCCCAAATTGCCCCCTCTCACCTCCCCATAAGGATGATTTACAGAAAAATGTGTGTTCACAGAAAAGTGTGGGTTCAGGATCAAATTCCAACTATGTGTTTCTAAATATCAATAGAATCAAAAGCAACAAATACAAGATCCTAATGGAAAAACAGTAATATGAATATATTCCAGAAGGCTCTCAAGATATTCCCCTCACAGGGGTCAGACAATGCTGTATTTTTAATACTTACCTATATGTATTTCTCTCAGAAAACTAAGTAAATTCACCTTCACTTCCCAGTAAAAGGCTGCAGGACAATTATTTCAAACTTCTTAGAGAAGAGATCTTAAATCCAGGCTATCCTGGCTGCTGGTGAACCAAGAGATGATATGGCAAGTGCTTAGCAACAATCTTTCCCAATTTTTTTTAACCTCCACCAGCCTCCCACGGAGAATGACAAGGAGTTATTACCTCCTGACAATGAGCTCTTTCTTCTGCTTCTTGTCCCATTAGGCCCTGATCTCTGCTGCTTCTGCACAGAAGGTACTTTGAATATCTAAATACCTAAAAGACGTGATTGTGTGCACAAAAGGCTCCTCACAGCACTGGGGATTTGGGGCTACTGAATTTAAAAAAAAAAAAAAAAGTCACAGAATCTGGCTTGTTTTGCCTCTAAAGTGTTCAGCATTTCAGAGCAATGGCACTGAAAAATACGTATTTGGTTATTTGTTGAACTGTCTGTCACAATTAGGGATGTTTATATATGAATTCACTTATATATTGTCACTTTCTGAATATCAGCTGAAAATAAGCAACTGGTTTAGTCCAGTAAAATAAGAGGAAATTTGAGGCAAAGCCCAATTTTGTGGGATTTGAAACCTCAAGGCATATCTATTGCTTTTTTTTTTTTTAATACACAGACCATTTTCCTTTACAATATACAAGTAACTCAGAGTCCAAGCCAGCATCTGCTTCACTGCCAAATCTCAATCCTAACCAGATATTCACACACAGGCAGCAAATTAAAGAGGAACCAAAGAGGATCAGGTGTTTGGGGGCACTGAGTAAACCAGGCTTTGATCCACCTTCACATCAGGGCAGGATTGCCCTTTACCAGGGCTTAAAGGGACTAAAGTCAGAGAGGCAAAACAGGGAGGATAAGTTTCATTCTGCTTTCACCACTTTAAAGCTTCTCCCATAAAGCCAAACAGGGGAAGGCATGGGAAAATCCATCTGGGAAGACTCATGAAAAGTGTTTTTCCTCACACTGTTCTCTGCAAACTGCACTCTGGTTTGATCATCCCTTCCACCCACATGATGTCAGGCCCCAGCTCTTTTGTGTGGGCAATTAATAACTCTTATCCACCCCTTGATTTATCTGTCTTTAACATGTGTAGATCACATGGAGATGGACTGTGTGAGTTATTACCTTGTGGAGACAAGCAAAAAAAATCCTTGTTTTTAACTGCCTTGAAGTTCTTATTTCTTAACTGGAATAAGAATCACCATGTTTATATATTTCAAGAGGGACACTTGGCCTAAACACATGCTTTTCCCTTGATTTATTATTCAGATTTATAAGTGTGCTCTCTTCAGTGTTTGAGTTACACATTTTTTTTCTCTGCTGAAAACCAAGGATTATTTAACCACAACGCCTTGATTTAGGCTTAATTTTCCCGTGCACCATTTTTTTTTCCTTGCTTTCCTGCCTCCTGCCATTCCAGGGTTACATGACTAAGTCCTCCCTGCTGCCACAAACTGATTTTTCAAGCACAAGATTCCTCTTGTTTGGCTCATGCATAAAATGCCATAAAATCCAATCATAGTGTCTGCATGGACTAAGCCTTTGTTTAAAACTACTCTGGAGGCTCAGCACAGCCTTCCCCCCACCCCCCACACACACTGGGGAGGCAAAAAGCAGGATTCCTTCAAGGGCATTTTCTAAATGGGCCCCAGAAAGGGGGAAAACATGGTTGAAAATTAAGCTTTTGAGTTGTATTTTATGAAATATAAGTTCTCATCCAGATCTAGCACAATAAACCATTGCACTGCATGGAGGAGTTTGCCAATTGTACAGAAAATACACCTTTGACCTGTAAAGATAAATATGAGGAACAAACTATTGCCTTTCCACTTTTATGACCCTGAATCTTCACCTTTGCCTTCAAGTCCAGAGACAGCTGAACACAGACACAAAGCCAAGGAGATCTGAACCATAATTGTCCTCACATGGCTGTGGCAAAAATTTTGACTCTGGTTTCTCCATTAAAAGCTGTTCATGAATGTGAACTGCAAAACCAGGAAGGCTTCTGCAGCTCTACCTCCAAAATTGGCATAGGCATCCTAAAATCAAATAAAAATGCAGGAGTAGAAGCTCTACATTAAATTTATCAATGTTATTCTCTATCCAAACCACAGCAACTGGAGCCAGCAGCAATTCCATAGGGATCCACAAGGTATCGGTATTTCAGAGCCACTCTGGCATTTTGGGAACTTTTCATTGTCAGGTAAAACTCTGATAAAACTGAGAATATCACAATGGCAACACACAAGGATCTCTGAAATTCAGTATTTTTTTTGAAGTGAAGGAGTGGCAGCCCCTCCACCAGGGTCAGTTGTCAAGATCTGAATGAACCAGAACTTCCCAAACCTGCACAAATCCAAAGCCATCCTGACTAGAAACTCTTCATCATCCCAGACCAAGTCCTCTCTCAAGCTGAGCCAGGGGAGGTTTAGATTGGGTAGCAGGAAGAATTTCATCACTGGAAAAGTGGTCAGGCACAAACCACCCAGGGAAGTGGTGGAATCACCATCCCTGGAAGAGTCCAAAATACTCAAGTCAAGTTGTTGATTACACTGAGCTCAACAACCCTATTTTTTTTTCAAAACTTGGTCTGTGAGAGGACAGAAGACAACAGCTTTTAAAATACTCTCCATGTTGCTGAAAAACTATTCCCTCTGGACATCTATTAGATATAAATATATATTTTCATAGCAGGCAACATTTAGCCTTCTCTAGACTTATTTTCCATCTGCTCAAACTGACCCACAATGATTAATAAGCAGTAAAAACAGAAGTTTGAGAAGAAAGAATAAAAGTGCACTCAAAACTTAAGCCCACATGTAACGTTAGAGATGGTGCTTGGATCTGTAAACTTAGAAATTAATCTGAGCTTAAAGGAAAGCCCATGGTGAGTTTAATACTTCAATTACAATTTCACAGGAGCAGAAACATCCAATTGAAGATATTCCATGGTGCCTTTCTGTTATGGACACAGCTTCCAATGTGAACTTGATCCAAAAATTGGGGAATTACAGCCTGTTCAGCAAACAGGGCTTTCTTTGTGGCATTTCTCTACCAAGACATGTTTGAAAGAGATGGTTTGATGTTTCCCACAGAGTTTTTTTAAGGCAATGCTCAACGTTATGACAATGAAGTATTAAAAAAATTAAAAACTATGCTTATCAAAGGTACATAACATGTAAAGCTCTTCTGTGCTACAATAATCCTGTACAAGTAATTAAACAAGCACAATTGTTTATGCTATGAATAAACAGAACAATCCCGATAAACTGAGGAACAGGATAGAGATTAATTAAATCAGAAAAAAAAAAGAAAAGAGATGTTAAAAAAAGGTTTTTAGAAAGAATAAATCAAATCACAAATATGTAATTGTGGAAACTGGGGGCAGAAATAATATTATTGGAAAGTATCTTGGTATTAGTCTCTCCTTGCTTATTATCCAGGTAGTGAGGTGGTTCACAGCACTGAAGGATCCCAGCAGCTCCCAATCCCAGGAGGTTGGTCCTTCCTAATGCACTTCTGCAAGGGGGAAAGCAGAATTTCCTCTTTACAGGTGCAAAAGAATCAATGAAGGGTTAAATCCCTTTTGTAAAGTTACACAGGATCCCGAAAGGAAAGGAAATCCAGGAATTAAACAGCTCTCCTGCCTCCTATTTCAGCAAGGTACCTACTGCTGTAAACAAACCTTGTAAAATTATCTTGCAAATTGGCCTTTTCCCCCCCCGAAGTTCATGTCTCTCTTTGCTTCCCCCTGCACAGATTCCTGTCTTGGAATGTCCTTCTCACACAACTTCAGGGGAGCAAGAAAAAGCAGCCTGAAACCTCAACCTTCACACACCAGTAACATCCTGACTACACTGTCCTGCTATTTTTTCTGGAATTCAGTTGCCATGTTTCACCTGATCATCTCCTTGACCAAAACCGCCTCATCTTCTCAGGATTAAAAAAATAATTTCTCCAGAATTAGAGGCACACAATACCCTATAAAAAGAGATCAGAACCCTTCCTAAGCAAAAGTTGAGCCCAGACCAATTCCTAAGACAGGTAGATGTTCTCAGAACACCTTCTGTGGAAGCATTGATTTGTTTTCCAGTCAGATTCCTGGAAGAATCTCTGACATTCACAGCGAAGAGATCTCAAGTCAAGACTTTGCTCAGCAATTTCATTCAGCTTGTTTTGTTGCCTCAGTTGTTTGCTCAGTATTTATTCCCACGTTTTGTTTTCATGTCACCTCCATACCCACTCCACTGCCCTTGTTTATCACGTGGGTTTCTACACTCTCATAATCCTTTGAGCTTCCTTTCAAGTGGTTTGAGGGGAAAAAAAAAAGGATCACAGTATGAGTTCATGAAACAATGTATGAATAAGTCATTTCCTCCTTTAAATACACCTCTGAGTAAATGATCCAGAGACTTTTCAAGAACCATTTACATAACAGTCGCTGATACAGCCTTCAAATTTTCCTGTCAATCTCAGAATGGCATTTTAAATCACCCCATTTTCCTAAGTGAGGGGAGAGAATTTTAAGAGCAGATTTTTCCAACTTCTAGAGCCCTTCCCTTAGTTCCAAACCTTTAAGTGTTGAATTCCCTTCTTCTTTCTTCATTTGGGGTAGTGCAGAAATGTCAGGATGTAGAACCTGGAATCCTGTGCTCCTTCAAATGGTACATTTGGCTTTTACAACTACAAATGCCACAAATCTCAGCAACTGTCAATCCCACTTCACAGTCTGCAGCTTGAAAATAAAATTTGGAGGCTTTGCTAGATGTGAGTAACCATCTACTGCAGTGCTACTGGGAAGACACCCATGAATCACAAGATGCTCAACTAGTTGCAAATAAATTTAGGTAATTTCCAGGCATAATTCATAGGCAAGTAAACATGAGAGTGGAATTTGGCTTCTGTGTGGATTTATGAAGTGGTGTAAGAACACCTGTGATTCCTTGGGTTCAGAATGCAAGAAGAGGCTCAAAGGGGAATCTCTCCCTCATATCTGGTTGGAGTTGGAACAGCAGTAAGGAAGGTGGGAGTCGGTCTCTTCTCCCGGGTAAGAAGGGAAAAGACAAGAGGAAACTGTCTGAAGCTGTGTTAGGGGAGGTTTAGGCTGGATGTTTTGGAAAATTTCCTCACTGAAGGGATGATCAAGAACTGGAAGGGGAAAGTACCATCCCTGGAAATGTTAAAAAAACATGTGGATGTGGCACTTGGGGACACGGGTCAGTGGTGGATTTGGCAGTGCTGGGGGAATGGTTGGTCTCTGATCTTGGAGGGCTTTTCCGACTTTGACGATTCTGTTGTGGAGAGAAGTTTCTGGATGCAGTTCCTGAACAGTCTGAATGCTCCAAAGACACCAAGGGCTGCTTATTAATCCTCAGATTGGATCATCAGAAGGTCACAAGCTGCATGTGCAGCTCCAGGGCATCACCAAGAAGTTCTCCTTTGCCTCGGGGTGACAGTGGCTGTGCTGAAGAGCTTCCCTCTCCCTTTGGTTACACAGATGGAGTCAAGGCCTTCTGCTGTCTGCCTGAGAACAGAAACCAGCCTTCAAACAAGCTCCTCCTCAAGTGTCCTTGCACTCAAAGGTCTTCTAGCACAAAGAAAAGGGCAGAGGCAGAGATTGGGATCTCTGGGAATGCCTTTGCAGACCTGCCTTTACAGCTGCAACAGGCCTGATGATTTTTTTTTTTTGGCTGAGCCAGGAGTTTAGGAGCTGGAGGAATAAAAGAGCACATCCATAGCAGTTGGCACTTTTGTTTGACTGACCTGAGAGCTCATGATTCGGGATACATAAATTCCCAAAGTTATGGTCACATTTCTTTTTTTTGGCTCCGAGCCTGAGTGCCAAAAACCTGGATTGTTGGCTTTGCTGATGATCAATCCCAGGCAGCAGAGGCAGCACTTGTGGTGCTGAGAGACTCAACCCCACAGAATGGCCTGTTCTGCAAGTTCACTGGAAGGGTCACAGCCTTGTAGGTGCTGAATCCAAAAATACAACGTGATTTAAAACAGAGTTAGAGGAGAAGACAAAGCAGCTGGGGGAAGGGAAGTGGTCAGAAGGCTGAGGAAGGAAAAGAACAAGGAGAAAGCAATGCAAGTTCACACTGATATTAAAAGGGAAGCTGTAAAGAGTCAGAGGGTGAGGACCTGTGACCCTGACTGAGGTCACCCAAGCTTTTGAAAGGACCCCAGAAGGATAGAAGCAATCCATCATTTTTATTATCAGCTATTAGATGGAAAGGGATGAGGAGAAGCTCAGAGTCACCCCCACACTGTGAGGATTTCTCAGACAACCTACATTCATGAGGCTCAGGGAAAGGGCAGCACTGACAGAGGAGAGGAAGTTAAGAGAGATGATGTGAAAATTGGAAAAAAGGGGGTGGGGGGGGAGAAAGAGCAGAAACCAGAGGGAAAACCGCTCGTTGTTTTTGTCACATCTCAGAAGTGCCTTTTTCTGGTAGAAATCATGATTTTATCCAATTTCAACAGGTAGTGGTGCCAACTGTGTTGCACAATAAACACTGGAGAAGAGGGTTTAGGGAACATATCCGTCACAACACATGACATGTTAGTGCTGCATGTTTGAGGGTGAGAACAAACAGTATAATTCCACTTCTAATCAAGGCAAACAACCCAAAAAGCAGGAGAGCAAAAGGAAACACTCTGCCTTTCACTCAGTCTCTCTCTCTCCACCCCCCATCCACAAAACACATTAGCAAAATGGAGTGGTCATGATTAATTCACATGCCTTTCCCAGCCTCTCTCTTGCTAAAGCAGCATAAAATTGGACACAGAGTTTCTTCTCTCTGCAGATACATGAGATGCCATGATGTCATGTCTCCTGGAACAACCAGACCAGAGAGGGGTTGAGGTTTTGCACAGCAAATATTGGGGTGTCTGCTGTGATTTTACCTGTTTGGGGAGAACAATCTGCACAGGGAAAGGGTTTAACAGCCAGCTCTGCAAAGGGCACAGCGCTCACTGCCCCTGCTCTGTGCTGATGGCCAGAGAATTCTATTAAATCACACTATTTTAGGGCTTGAGGCACCTAAATTACACCAAAAAAAATATGCAGAGAGTGGAGATCTTCACAACAGGGAAACACTGGGATGGGCACCTTTGCTGGATAGAGAGATAATTAGAAGTTAGTGACAATTTTCACAAATAAACAAGGAGAGAAAGATCTTTTTTCTTTTATAAAGAAGAAAGTTAAAAAGCTTCAGCTACACTACACTTCTTCACAAGCTTTTTGAAGCTGTTTCAATTAAGCCCAGCAAACTCTTCAAAAACCTTTCAGATTGTTCCAGATCTCACCTGACTCTGTTCTACATTTTAGGGCAAGGGGAAAGAAAAAAAAGAAAAAAAAGAAAAAAAGAAAAAGAGAGAAAAAGTTATTTTACTTTGAAAATCTGCATAATTAAAACCAGCACTGTCTTCTGATTGATAAAGTTTCAAGTGACAGCTTTGCAGCAAGCTGCCTCCCACACAGAAGCAATTTGTAAAAGCCTTTCAGAGTTTTATGTAACTGAAAAAATCCGAGTTGCTTTCATCCAGGTCTTTCTTTCCAGCCCCAGTTTAGATGTGACTGCAAAGAACTGCAACAAATAGACATTTGAATATAAGATTAGATAAAATTATTGATGTCTAAATTAATCTAAATTGACCATGAGGCATCAACCGAGAGAAAAAGTTTTTTGTTGTTGTTGTTCTTTCCTACTTGGCAAATTTTGAAGCTGTTTTACGTTTAAAGCTCAGTTTAACCCTAATTTTTCAAACACAACTGGTCACATTTGCTACCAGCTCAAGCAGGCTCAGGTTCCCACCAGAGCAGACCCAAAAGGAACCAAAGCAAAAAGAAATAAAAGATTAATTTAAATTCTTTCCCCGGGTTGAGTGAAGACAAATCTATATTTGTTGTCTCTTTTGAGCCATGGAGCACCTTAAACACTAGAGGGAGTGCAGAAGAAAGCTGAGTGTTTTCTTCATCAAAAGTTAAGTTAAATTTGAACAGGAGTTACAAAAGTTTCATGTGAATCCATGGAACTCAAATTCCCAGCGATTTCAAAAGCTGGTAGGACAGGACAATCAATTAAATGTAAATTTGCCTGATGGTTTATAAGAATTCCACCTCTTAGGAAATAAACTAAACCCTAAACCATTAAGCTGGATGTAGGTATTTTCTTCCCAAGCACATAATTTGTTTTTAAGATAAAAAAAACCCACACAAATAATGCACTTTCCAAGAAAAAAAAATGAAAGCAGAGCACCTGGACCAATAGAACTCAGGAAAACATATTTTTATTAAAAGCAAGCATCATTAGTGGGGTTTTGTTTGGTTGTTTACCAAACTGATCTAGTTCTTATGACCAAATAATTGTGGTATTTACAGCCCAACCACTGCAATGTGACACAAAGGCAGGAGAAACTGAGCAAGAACATTAACCTGAGTCTGCATTGAAAGAGAAAAAAAAGAACTCAAAGATGAAATACTGAGAAATTTTAGAGATATTTTATTTCAGTACTGACAGATGTGGTTAGTAAATTATCTTAATGCTCTAAAATTATAGTCAGCTATTTCCTAAAGTTCACAATAACTACATTTCCAATCAGCATGAACATGAATTTTCACTTCTTTTGTATTTTGATTGTTCAACAGAAACAGGCTAAAATCAGTAAAGAGAATTGATACTTTAGATGGGACTATTAAGACTAAAAGTCAAGGCAGACATATTTTGCTTTATGTTTTGCCTCTCCTTCATGATAAAGCAATGAACCCCAAATTCAATGATTCCCAAAAAGCTACAGCCAGAAAACAACACAGGAGAAGGGTTAGAAAACCAGCTCTACAAATCACTGAATACTGAAGCAAATCCACAGCACAAAGATTCTGAGCTCATAAAATAACCCTCCAGTAGTTTCCATTTTGGTACAGAACCAAGAAATCAGGCATTCATGGAATAACCTCATCTGAAAGACCTCTGGAAGTGTCTGGTCCAAACATCTGCTCTAAACAGAGCCAAATTCAAAGCCAGATCAAGTCCCTTGAGGGCTCATCCCCTTCTTACTTCCCACAGTGGTTCAATGGTTTCAATTCCCAAGGGCACTGGAGCCAGGGCTGCCATGGATCTGCACATCCCTGGTTCCTTCCATTCATCACCAGCAGATCCAGCAAAGCACCTCCCCTAAACAACCCATCTGGGGGGGAAAATATCCATAAATTGTCCCTAATGCTCTCCAGGCCTCTGCTTCTCCTCAGAGAACCAGGGGATGGATTGTGTTTGTATCTCATCCCACCCCCTGCCATGGGCAGGGACACCTTCCACCAGCCCAGGTTGCTCCAAGCCCCATCTGCCTGACCTTGGACACTTTCAGGGATCCAGGGGCAGCCACAGCTTCTCTGGGCAACCTCAGACTCTCCCTACCCTCCCAGCCAGCAATTCCTTCCCAGTATCCCATCTCTCCCTGCCCTCTGGCACTGGGAACCCATTCCCTGTGTCCTGTCCCTCCATCCCTTGTCCCCAGTCCCTCTCCAGCTCTCCTGGAGCCCCTTTAGGCTCTTAAGAAAGCTGTTCATCTCCAGCTCCATTCCCAAACACTTGAACAAGATCATAAATACACAAATCCATGACCAGAATGAAGGCGACAGATTTGCTTGGCACCGATTCCCTGCTCCATGAGAAGACAGTCGTGAGCTGTTCCCTGTGCCTGCAAGTCTGAAGACTTTTGTTTCAACCAGACAGTGACAGGAGCCTGAATGATGGTTAAAAACCCTCAAGACAGCAAACCCTCAGCACCCTTTGCCAGGCACATTTGAATGATTTGCTTTCTCAGTCAGTAGACTCCTCTCTTTTGTTCCAGCTCTGTTGTGATCTTTCAACATCCAAGTGTTACTTAATTCAGGAGTTTGTCAGACAAAAGAGATTTTTCTTCTTTTTCAGGAGGTTTTCATGGGAGATTTGTTCTTGCTGGGGAGAAATCTTAACAGCAAATCTATACTAATTTTATTTTCTGAATCAGGGTGCTAAATACTTATTAAATCATATTTTTTGCCAAGTAGAACTTGCTTTTTTAACCTCAGAAAGCAGAAAGCACCCACTTACCCTCCCTATCTTTGGACTGTAGAGAGTCCAAATGTCTTTACATGAGAAGGAAGAATTTTGCCCCTCACCCTGTGCAATTTTGCTGCAAACCTTGTGTGTGATCCCTTCCAATCTGAACATGGAAGAAGAAAATATTTGTATGGTAGTAATGGCCTCATCTATCTGCAGCACTTGACACCACAGCTGCCAGCTGGAGGGATAAATATCATGTTGCAGATAGATTGTGTCTGCAAAGCAGCCCAAATGGAATGTTAATTTGGGCTCAGCCATGCTAAAACCAGGCAGGGCTCTGGCCACACTTGGGCTAAACAAGGTCTCCACAAAAACCTGTGCCTTGCTCTGAACCAAAGGACTTGGTAAAGTCATTTAAATCACTAATTTCTCTAATTTTTTGAGTCTGGTAGCTCTTAGAGACAGAAACACACATAGATTGATGTGGAAAAATCAGTCTTTGAAAATGCTTTTCATTCTTTTTTCCACATTCCCTGTTTCCTTTTGGCACCCCCTGTCTTGCTGGCTCATCCTTTATAGTTTCCCAGAACATATTCCCTGTCCTCTTCCATTGCTTTCTCTCCCCAGAGGTGAAGACTTCTTGTGTTCTTCTAACCCAAGTGAAGCTGTTTGCCCATTATCCATCTGTGTGATTATGGGATAGACCAAGGATAGGATCTCCCACACCCAGCAATTATAACTCTGTTCCCCAAGTGCCACATATCCAGAACTGTTTTTTCTGGATTCATCCATGGAAGCAAATTTCTGAGTAAATTAACTAAGTAAGTCCCTAAAGAGGTTCTTGGCCAAAGAGAAGGTCAAGTGCAGTAAACAACTGGTTAAACAACAATTAGGTGACTCAAAAGTCATGAAAATTATTCCAAATTAAACAAAAATAATTGGGAAAAGTATTTATTCAAGAGCTCCAAAGAGAAACCTGGTGTCCAAATGAACTCCTGATGTCATCCTGAGACCCAGCATCTAGAGAAAAAAATTAATTAAAAAAAACCACAACAGAAACAAAACAAAAACCTCCAAGAAATAGGAAAGGAAATCTATTATTTCATCTATATATGTATCTAAAATTGCCTCTGACCTTCAACAAGAAGCTCCCAGATGCTTTTCACAACCTTATCTTCAAACAACCTGGAAAACTCACTGACTGCCTCCACCTGAGGACATACCCACGTGGAAAGGCAACTTATTCCAGACTAAACGAGCTAATTTAAATTTTTGGGGAGTTCTTCGAGTGTAAGGACTAAATTAGGCTACAGGAACCTCAGGAATTATTCATTTGCCTGCACAGAAATCAGGATAAAACCACTCTGAGCTTCTGTTCTCCATAAGTGCTCTGGGCTAAATGAGATGAGCCTGGTTAGTTGGATCAAACCAGGCTTGAGAGGGGCTCTAGGCAGCACCAGGATGTTCTGCAAGGAATAAGAGGATTCATGGAATCCACAAAAATACATCTTTAAATCATTCCTGTCAAGCCAAGTAACAAAAGAGACTTTGCTCTCAGGTTATAGACAGTGAAAAACCTTGTTGTCACTCAACTGTTACAGAACTTCAGCTAAGCAGTGTTAATTATCTAATATCTAGGCACTTCTCCTACTTCAAAGTAATTTTCCATCCTATTAGTTTTTATATCAGAAGTCATGCAGAACTGACTCTATTTATCTTTGGCTCACTGGTATAGGTAGAGTTTCTTAAAATGCAGACCTGAATAAAATCTTAATATCCCTGTTAATTTGTCACCGGTCTGAAAACCCAACTTGAAGTAGTTTGCAGAATCTCTTGCACACAGGTCTTTTGTTTTAATTGAACTTTTCTTTTTTTTCCCACAGGAAAGCTAATTTAGTATGACTTGCCAGTGCTAAAATTAAAATTCTTGGGCTAATTAATTTTTGTACCTGAAATTGAATATAGTTGACTTTTTCTCTTTTTTTCCTCCCAGTTTTTAATACCTCCCTCTAAAAACAATTCAGTCCTTGGCATATGAAACCAGAGGAGAGTTGGGAAAGTTTACAGGAATTGGAAAACTTTAAAGAAATTATGGGGGATTACTTGACAAGTTTATAGAGGTTTTTAATCTCTACAAAGCCAGGAGCTAAAATATAAAGTCTGGAGGCAGAATGGATTTCCACTGTAGAAGAGTGGTGTGGTGAGACCCATGAACTTTTCAACCTCATTTCCACCAGTAAAAGGCAGGGGACAAGTTAAAACTAATTTTCATAGGGAGAGATGAGATACACTGGTTATAGGATGAGATAAATCCATAAGACCTATAAGCAACAACTTTTCCATACTTATACCTTAAAGGAGTTCACCCCCAGTGAAGGATGTGACTTCAAAATTTGGGCTTTTATATTAAACTGATTTTATTGCATCAGGTTGAGCCTCAGATATTTTTCTCTTGTTTTCTTTAATCCACAAATTTCTGTTTAGGTGCTACCATGCCTTTAACACTCCAAAGTCACCCAACCTTTTACACTAATTCTTAGGGATCTTTCTAACTGTTCTGCACCTTTTTAGCCCCTTCCTCCTTTTGGGTGTTTCCCCAGCTCAAAGAACAACATCTTACTGAACTTATATTCACCCACAGCAGAGCCAAGAACAACTCCAGCAACTGCAGCAAGACCAGTAATAAACTGAAGCCACTTACATTTTGCAGGCAAATGCTTCTGTGCAAGGCCAGAAGATAGAAAAGGTGATGTTTCATGCTCAGGTGTGACTTCCATGGCTCAAAGAACCAGGCTTGGAGATCATTCCCCACCACACAGGGCTCGCCAGCAGAATTTGCCTCCTCACCCTTATTTTGCTTTCCTAGCAAACCATCCAAGGCCCTCCCAGGGCCATTTTGGGATGGGATACAGCCCAAGGCAGAAGGTAATTGGAGCACAAGTCTGATGAGAAGCAGCTGAGGGTGTTTAGCTTGGACAAAAGGAGGCTCAGGGAGACTTTCTCGCTCCCTACAATTCCCTCAAGAGAGGTTGGAGCCAGGTGGTTGTTGGTCTCTTCTCCCAGATAACAAGTAACAGGACAAGGGGAAACAGTCCTAAGTTGCCCCAGGGGGGGTTTATATTGGATATTAGGGAATATTTCTTCACCGAAAAGGTGGTCAAGCCTTGGAAGGGGCTGCCCAGGGCAGAGCCCTGTGGATGTGGTACTTGGGGACATGGGCCAGTGGTGGCCTTGGCAGTGCTGGGGGAATGACTGGACTCAAAGATCTCAAGGTCTTTTCCGACCTTAGTGATCCCAGGATTCCACGTTTCACGGCGTCTCCAGCTGTGCCCTGTCCCTCAACGACGGACGTGCCCAATAAGCAGCTGAACAGTTGTTTTCCTTCTCATACACAGTCCTGGAAGCAGAAAACACTATTTTTTCTGCTCTCTTTCCCTTTTCCCTTGTCCATCTTTCTACACCAGTGAAAGATTTCAAAGAATTCATTTGAGACCCTGGAACAGACAAAGAAGCACCTGCTGAAGGCGTGATGGCAACACTGTGCTGGGTATCAGCTCCTGTCCCTGTTCCTTATTCCTTAGGGCTCCCTGAACCACCAAACCTTCATCCTGGAGGTTTTGAGAGTCTGTGGAAACTCAGACACTGTGAAATGTGCACGTCTAACACTGCAAGGGTCAGACACCGAAGTCACTTGTGTCCAATATCACCCAGATTTAAAAGGATAAAACTTTCAGCTGCATATTTTATAAATCATCACCAGTTATTTGAACCTTCTGAACCTTCAGGAATGAGGGCCAGACTTCAGGTGGGCTGTTTCACTGGGGGAGAAATTCCTCCTGGGGACACTTGTCACTCTGAAGCAGACCCTCCTCTCCAACACAAGTGCAGCAGCCTGGAAGGTGATGGGAACAAGACATGACAGCAACACCCTTCCCAGGCTTTGCTCTCTTGAAAAGCTAAATTAAAGAAAGAGCAGGTGTCTGGTAAGTCTGGGCTTGCAGTTCCTTCAGATCTGTGGGGAAGTGTCAGCGTTACACTTGCGCTGCTCCGGGTTTGTCTGGGAACACACGTCGGGAAGGAACGTGGGGTCCTCTGTGCGTGTCCCAACATCCCCCTCAGCACAGCCCCCCCTTCACCCCACCCACCTCTGAGGGCTCCTTTCCCAAGGACAGACCCCAAACCCCTCCAGCACTCCCACAAACCGATGCTGATTCCCTGAGCCCACTTTTTAAACGCGTTTCCCAATTTGGGATCTCCGCTCGCGCCTTTGAATCCGTACGTGGCAAAGGCATAAAACACGATATTTATGCAGCTCAGGATGTCTGAGGCAGCCACAGATAAATGTGACTTCTTCAACTCTGGTCTTCGTGTTATAAAATGTTCACACATTTGCATTTTAGGGAAAGAAATACCACATTTTATAAGTGCATCCTATAAAGGAACCTACACATGAAGCCCCTCATCAGTTGTACATCACAACCAATAAAACTCTTCATTGGTTGTGCTTTCATTTCAACTATAAATTATCACCTTCCCCAATCATTCTTTCTGCGGTAGAAATCTGAACTTAAGTGGCATGATAAATACAATACTGCATGAAGTAATTAAATTTACACCTCTTAAATCCATCTGAATTCACGACACATCAACGTCCAGGCCAACAGACAACTTTCGAGACATGATAGGAAATGCAGATATTTCATAAAAATGGGAAGGAAGGTTTTGGAATGATTTTTTTTTTTTCTTTTAATTAATGATCTCTCCAGCACCCGGAGCACCTCACAGGATCTGTGAGTTCACTCTGGTGCAGATACATTACAAAAAGTGCAGCTGCTTTCCCGGATTCTGTTGTGGAAACAGACTTCTGGCAAAACAGGAATATTTTGGAATTCTGCAAGGACTTTTTCTGTTGCACACTGTAGGTACTTTTGCTTGAATCTTACAACAAGGTGGCTTTGTCTTGGAGGTTTGGTTTTCAAGAGGCATTCATCAAGCAGGGTGTCACCTGTCAAACATAAATCAATTAACCTCTGCTGAGTAATTTTCTTAAATTACTTCAAAAGCAAAGCCTTTAGGTGTTCCCCTGGGACTTTTTTTGGCTTTTTTGATAAGACACAATTTTGCTATTTCTGTTTTTATCTTGGTCAGGAGCCTGGTGGTTTGTAAGAGTGGTTTTGGACCTTCTAAATAAGTAATAAATAAGACACCTCTAACTGAAGGGTCACCCAGGACCCTGTCGCTGCCTGAGCCATATTTTAAAATGCAGCAGAGCTGCTTCTGTTCTTTTCCGACCTGCAAGGGGAAGAAGTGACACCTAAGGCTATGTCTGCATTATTTATACCACTTTGATAGATTAAATCTTTACCACGAGGATGAGCTTTTCAAACATGCCCGAGAATGTTTAAAGATTCCACAGGTGCTCTTCCTGAGTGCAAACAAAGGCTCCTCTTTGTAGTGCGAAAACAGAATTAAAATGGAACAAAATCCTGGGAGCTACAGTTGCTGCTTGAAACCAAATCCTTGACTAGACATGTTGGATTTATTTATTTTTCACTGGCATGTTTTTGGAGCTCACCAGAGTAATATCTATGCATTTGTGGAGGTGGGTGGCCACGTGTGTGTTTCCACCACGTACCCAAGGGACACATCCAGATGCCTCTTGAACACCTCCAGGGATGGTGAATCCTCAACTTATTCCAAAGCCTGACAACCCTTTCAGTGATTTTTTTTTCCCTAATATTTAATCTGAACCTCTCCTGGTGCAACTTAAAGCCATTTCCTCTCAACCTTTCATTTGAGACACGATAGAAAAGATCACCCTCCCTCCTGTCAGGGACTTGTGGAGATCAGTGAGGTCCCCCTGAGCCTCCCCTTCTCCAGAAAACCACCAACACTGATTTTTTTTCTTAGTCTTGGGCTAATTAATAATTTCCAAATTTGGAGGCAAGCAAGAATTAAAAGATTAAAAGCCTCTAAACCAGATATGAATCTGCCATTGGAGCAAGAACAGTCTTAAACAAATTATCAACTCCAACTGGCTCCACAGATTACAGTGGGATTAATGGAACAGAGGTTGGTCCTTGAATTAGCAGCTGAAGATGCTGAGTTCCATTAAAGTCAGTAAAAGCCCAAGTGGAAGGAAGATCAGAAAATATTCTTTATTCTGATCACTGCAACCTAAGGACGATCACAGGCTTTTCTTTCCCTGGTTCCCCATGACAAGAACAACAGGCCATAATTTTAGGCCTCATTTCAGCATAAAATTGCCTTAAAATGTGCTTTCTGCAACAAATATCTTCCTTCTAATTCCCAATGAGTTCATAACTGTATTTTTAGAAAGGCAATTTGGAATTTAACAAATACAGATACTTGGAAATGTCTCTGTGCTTTCTTACTTTCACAAAAAGACATTAAGGTCATATATTTTTTCCAAAAGTGGAGATGACTTTGGAGTGGATGTAACCATGGCTACCCAATTGGGAATCAAATCAAACTGCTGAAATTGGAACCCAGTGAGATGCGTATAATGCAAGGGATTGGATCCACAATAATTGGGACTCAGATTCATGGAAAATCTCCTCAGTTGCTCCCGTGAGCATTCCCAAACAGGTAAAGGAGAGGCTCACTCTGCCACAAATTCATTCATGGATTTCTTATCCCGTTTTTTAACTCCAGTGCTACCGTTATCCTTGACTCTAATTTTGTCTGATTTGAGGTTTCACTCATCTGTCCTACAGGAAATGGCCTCAGGCTGTGCCAGGGGAGGGGCAGGTGGGACATGAGGAGGAATTTCTCCCTGGAAAGGGTGGTCAGGCCCTGGCAGGGGCTGCCCAGGGAGGTTTGGAGTCCCCATTCCTGGAGGTGCCCAAGGAAGGCCTGGATGTGGCACTCAGTGCTCTGGGCTGGGGACAAGGTGGGGATGGGGCACAGAGGGGGATCCATGGGCTGGGAGGGCTTTTCCAACCCCAATGATCCCAGGATTCTGTGATTCACTGACCTGTCCTCCAGTCTAAGGTCTTTATTTTGTTCTCCCCTCAGCAGAGAAACCATGAACTTCAGGAACCAGGAACCTGGTTCTCTCCATTCAAACTAAACAAGCAGGAACAAGAAAATCCAATGACATCCAATTTATTTAAGGAAAAAAGGCACTTGGTCCTTTCCCATGCTTTGTTCAACCAGCTTCCCTCTTATTTGAAAAAGAGTTTACTGTTACAGAACTCAGAGCTCTTCAAAATATGAGAAAGACTGAGAGGTAAAGGAACTAATGGGGTGGGTTGACAGGTATATTCAGTTTTGAAGAGTGATGACACTGCTTTAAATATTTAATGCACTGAAAAACATATGGAAAGAAAAATAATGTGAAGTTGGCTTTTGCACAATAACACCATATTTTCTGTATCTTTCTATGTTGCAGCCACATTATACAGAACTGTAAAAAAAAAAATAGGGAAATGGCAGATTTCAAGTCAGTTATCGTGGTGCTATCAGCTTTCAAAAAATTAATCTTTCCCCCCCCCTTTTTTTTTTCATTTTTCCAGTGCAATCAATAAACAGGCCACAACCATCAATCTCCACGCTGTGGAGCAATATTTTATTTTCAAGCTGATGGCTTCCCGTGATGAATTATAGCCATTAGAGAGCATGACAGCATGTTACAGTGGCTTCAGCACACTTGTAAGTGCTGCTGACAGAATAAAGTGGGAGGAGTTGTTTATTTTCATTATTATCTTCATTTGAAATCACAGAATCCCAGAGCGGTTTGGGTTGAAGGGACCTTTAGGATCATCTCATTCCACGGGCAGAGGTGCCACCCATCCCTACCACATAAAGATGTAAATATTACCCTGAGGATGCACCATTCTGGACAAACCAGAAGAGCCAAATTTTGATTTTTCCAAACATCTGAAATGACACTTCAAGGGTTTTTTTTTCCCAAGGGAAATATCTTGCACTTGCAACATTCAAATGCGGGTTTATGGCCAAACGTTTGGATAGGTAACCATTTATGTGAGGAAAATGTGAAAAAAATAAGATAAAATAAACCATTCATCTGCCACCCAGGTACATTAAAACGTCCACAAAGACAGGATCATGCCTTCAAATTGAATTGTCACTTGGCACCTGTGACTTAGAGACACAAAGAATACTTTTGGTAAATTATTACGCACGTAGCGTAATAAAAGTCAGCGCAGAAACACGGAGCTTAACGAGCTGCCAGAAGTCTGAGCTGAACTAGTTGAAGTGACTCTCTGTGCCAGTGAAGCAGAACAGCTTTGAGACCTTTCTTCTCAATCTTTTTCTACGTAAAAAGCCTTTTTTGCTCCTGCACTTGCAGAGCCAACATAAAAGCGAGGCGTCTTCAGATGGATCGCGGCGCTCGGAATTAAAATAGGGCTCCCCGACGCCTTTAATGTCACTAAAAACCACCCTGACAGGAGGCACAGTCGAAGGACAGAGAGTGGAAATGCATTTTTGTGGCTGCAGAGTTTGTTCTCCAGAGTGGGATCAGCAGGGGCGAGAGATGAGGCGGGAGGGGGAACAGCCCCGACCTGGAGAGAAAGGGATTAAATCCATGGGATAAAACTGGAGGGGAAATTTAGTGAAGGTACTGGAAGTGGTGGAAATGAGGGAAGGGAAGAACAGCTCCCTAGCTTCCCTTTTAATTCTGAGCCATCCAAAGTGAGATTAGAGCTGCATTAGAAGAAAAAGCTTCCACTGACAGACTTAATGGACTTCAGACCCGAGACATAGATGGACACCGTGTTGTCCTCCTGGATCTGGGAATAAATGAAGGTCCAAAGGTGCTGGAGGTGAGAGCCACAACATCACAGCACAGGGTAACACTTCTGTAATTATCATTATTTTCTGCTTCATAAGCTGCAGAGAATTGTGAACCTCCAATAATTCCAGAAACATCTGAAAGCAGACGTTGAGTTTTATTTTAAAAAAGGAAAGGGAAAAATCCCCACAAAATGGAAATGAATTATAAATGATAAATTTGCACCCAAAAAAAAATTAGGTCAATTATTGGAATTTGGAGGAATATTTTCTTGCAGGAAAATTCCAGGACTGCAATCAAAAGATGGATTTCAGGTGAGATATTCGGAAACAAACGAACAGAAGCAGCTTCTGACAAGTTAACTGGACACTGAATTGTTTCTTTCATAAAACCTTGCAGCAAAAATAAGTTTTGAAAGTCTCCCCTCTGTCTTTGTTAAAGTTTGTTAAATCCAGAAGATTTGGCTTTGGGGGGAAATTCCCACAAGAAGAGTAAAAAGCACCATGCCCAAAGCAAAAAATACAATCTCCAGGTAAACCTCTGTGGCACCACACACCTTTCAGCAGTGTCCAGCATTAATCTGAAGCATTAATAGTGTCATAAAAGAGAATGAAGAGCGTTATGGCTCAGTATCAGAACTGAGATAACCCTGGAAGTGTCCAAGGCCAGGTTGGATGGGGTTTGGAGCAACCTGGGCTAATGGAAGGTGTCCCTGCCCATGGCAGGGCTGGAATGGGATGAGCTTCAAGGACCCTCCCAACCCAACCTATTCCATGACTGTGATTCACTAAATGCTTTCTACACCTATAAAACTCACTTTGCCCCATATGTGCTTAAATCCACTTAAACCCTCCACCCCATTTGCATTCTCTGACACCAGTAAGCCCAGACTAGGACAGGCTGCAGGCTCAGCACAGAGCTTTGCATTTTCCTCTCTACTTCAATAGTTAGAAAGACAGGAATAACACAGTAGCTGCCAGTCATTGTATTCATCTCTTCTCCTTGTTCCCTTTATATTTCCCAGCTGGATGCAATGACCACCTGGTCATTCCCTACTCCAGAATCCTGCTCTGGACACTTGTTTTAAATCTGCAACACCCAAAAGTGAAGTTTCCTAAAACAAGCAGAGCAGAGTGAACTCAGCTCCAATCCAGGCCAATATTAAGATCACTCTTGTTCCAGAACCTTCCTGCTTTTGCACAGCAATGGATCTGAGCCTATTGCACATTTTTTTCATTCCATGCAAGCTGCCATCTTGCAAGGAAGGAGGAATAAACATATGGATCCAAAATATGTTGGAATAATCACTTTCTGCACTGCTACTTGTCTGTCTGTGTAGACATCAGAGAACACATAATAGCGAGCTCGGTGCATGTTGTGTTATTTCACACCGCCCCCCATCCCACACGGAAAAGGCATTTGACTTTGTCTAATACAGGCTGGGTTTCTCATGGATTTACCACCAAGAACCCAACTCTAAAGGAGTCTTGTTCATCTCAGCAAAAATATTGCAAATTTAAGATAGGAAGTGTTAAAAGAGCATCAACATCTCGATGACCAGTGAAGATAAAGGTCACAGAATGTGCCTGGGTGCACAGTTCACTATTTTTTCAAGGAATAAGGGACGAAAAAAAGAACTGTCTAAGAAGCTGGTGACCACTTGTGTGCTTAAAACTTCCACTGTCCAGACTTAAAACGATATAAATTTAAAAACAGCACTGACGTAACTTTATTTGATGCCACAAAACCAGAATAACTAAGCCAAACATTTAAACAACTCATTTTTCTCTTCTAAAGACAACTTGGAGCCAATTGCACATGAAACAACAATGCAGGGATTTATATCCTTGGTTATTCAGGTATTCAGGAAAGAAAGAATTTGAGGAGAGGGAGAGAAGTAAGAGAGGAGCAGAGACATTACTCTGTCTGTTCTCCTACATGATTAATAAGCAAATTACATATCCTCTCTTCTTCTCCAACATTTCAGAAGCGTATCTGGTCTTTTTGGGAATCTATCTTAGTATGCCAAGTAGCTGCCAAGACTTCCACACTCTCCATGCAGATGATTAAACTGGTCAAAATATTGTTATGTGAAAAAATGAGTAAGAGGATAATGAATCTCTGGATTTTGAGGCATCTGAGAAAACCTTAGAAGGAATTTGGCAGTGGGGAACAGGCTCAGGATGAAACGGAGAAGGGAAGACAAGACATGAGGTCTCAAAAATGAGTCCTGCACTGTAGAGTGTTCAGGGGTTTGTACCACTTTGAATTTATTCAGTTATATTCCTGGTTTTTGTGTGTGTCCAATGTGGATGTGAAGGAACACAACAATTTTCCTGTGAAAACCTATCCCTGCAGCCGAGTGAGGTGACCAATTTCATCACATCCAGCGACCACCAAGAGTCTGCATTTCTGGAAGGAGAATGCCATGAATTTCCACAATCATTCTTCCCATTCCAAGTTGCACCAGCAGGGCACATCCACTTCACTGCTCACCTCACCTTTTCTCACATGAAAAATGGGAAAGATCTGCTGGCATCACAAGGACCCTGGTTTAATTAATTACATCTCACAGCAATGCTCAGCTCACTGTGCTATTATTAATATTATGGGAGCACAGATCCTCCACACTAATGAGTGTCCTGAAAAGAGGTGCAACTCCACGGCTGGTTATGAAAAATATGAAAGTTTTGAGTTGCACTTTGACCTGGGGATGCTTTCATTAAACAGAGCAAAGAATTTCAGTGCTTGACACGGCCCTTCAGGAGAGCTGCAGAGGGAGTTCTGAAAAGGTTTGTAGTGACAGGACAAGGGGGAATGGCTTCAAACTGACATAGGACAGGGTTCAGTTAGAGATTAGGGACAAATTCTTCCCTGGGAGGGTGGGGAGGTCCTGGCACAGGTTGCCCAGAGAAGCTGTGGCTGCCCCTGGATCCCTGGAAGTGTCCAAGGCCAGGTTGGATGGGGCTTGGAGCAACCTGGGCTGGTGGAAGGTGTCCCTGCCCATGGCAGGGGTGGGACTGGATGAGATTAAGGTCCCTTCTAGCCCAAACCATTCTGGGATTCTATGATTGTGAAAGCCATGGAGCAGGGCAGCAGGAATTCAGTTGCCAGATGGATACTCATGACAGAGGGTTATGGCTGAAGCCATCAGCAGCTCCTCTGATCAGAGTTCATAATCTCAGTATTCATGGGTAACACTTCCCAAGTATTTTAATTTTTTCAAGTCTTCTCTTTCTCAAACCAATTAACCCCCTTTCTAGAGAGTCAAGTCCAGCTTTGTTATTTATAACCAGCAAAAAATTCACCTGTTTCCCGACTGTATTTGGAAGAGCATAAGTCCTGTGAGGAGGGGCTGAGGGAGCTGGGGGGGCTCAGGCTGGAGAAAAGGAGGCTCAGGGGGGACCTTCTGACTCTGCAACTCCCTGACAGGAGGGGGGAGCTGGGGGGGGTCGGGCTCTGCTCCCAGGAACAAGGGACAGGAGGAGAGGGAACAGCCTCAGGCTGTGCCAGGGGAGGCTCAGTTTGGATATTGGGAACATTTCTTCCTGGAAAGGGTGGTCAGGCATTGGAAGGGGCTGCCCAGGGCAGAGGTGCAGTCCTCTCCCCCCCCGCAGGGATTTCAAAGCCCTGTGGATGTGGCACTTGGAGGCACAGATCAGTGGTGGCCTTGGCAGTGCTGGGGAAGGGTTGGAGTCCATGGTCTCAGAGGGCTTTTCCAACCCAAACCATCCTGTGACTCCAAGAGCATTCCCTGTATGTACAGGGACTTAATCCCAAGAAAACCTCCAGCACGCAGAGCTACCAGAAACACATTTTAATCTGTAAATACTCCCCTTAAAAACCCAAACCCTCCAACCCTCCATTTACAGGCTTATTTCCGTGCTGACAGTTTTCCTACATTTGTTGAATTGTAAAGCATGTAAAGCTCAGCAATAAAACGTCTGCAATCTGTAGCAGTAATGGGAGCCCTGTCTCATAAACAAGATAAGTTGTTTCTTGCCAATATTGTTACACTTCATAAATACGAGCTCGAGTCTGTTTTGCCTCTCCTAGATCAGTAGCAGACTTTTATTTTAATTAAACACAACATATAAAATATTCATTTAAAAAACAAACATCATTGTTTTAAAGGCACTGGGCTAAATTAAATTACAGTGCTTTTGCCATAAAAGATCCTGCACAAAAGAACGGTTTGGAATTCGGGGTGGGTTGAGACAGCACAAGTGTCCATCAAGAACCTGCAGGAGGAAGATGGGAGCTGCCCTATGAATAAATAAAGTATTTATGTTTCCTGATAATGTAAGTGCTCATATGAACTCCTTCCAATTCCCAAAGACTCCTCATTCCAGCTGGGGCTGTAATTAAGAAACTTTATCACCTGGCAGCAAGGAAGATGTTGCCAGTCCCATTTTCTTGCAGCAGAACTACTGAGTGAGACACAATTTATAGTCTCATTTCATTAGTCTAATGCTGGATATCTTTGATAGAGCCATCTCTAACAGTCTCCATCCCAAAAGTACTTTAGTTGTGAGACTTACCCTTGTAACTCCACCAGGATCCTGGAATCTGACCCCAACAGAGCCTCATTCAATAAAAATGTTATTCCCAGTTTAGCAACACAAATCCAGCTTCTGGATTTAGCAAGGAATCCAAATTCCTCTGACATGAGCCTCAGAGATGACATAAATTAGAGAAACCATGTTTTTAAATTGTAAGCAAAGAAGAATTTTAGGGATTGATGAGAAACTATCCAGAAACATCTGAATATTGGTTTGTGCTGTAGAACCAGCAACCCCCAACTATCTGCAAATGTTTCCTTCATGGTCGACATGGAAAACTCCATTGCTCAGTTGTAAATCTACCAAAACAGGGATTCACTGAGGCAGGAGTTTACTTTAGAAACTCCTTAGCTAATAAACAATATCTTGGCTACATCACATCACCCTTCTAGGCCTTTAAATAAAGTTTAAAATAAATGAAATCGCTCAGTTACAGTTTTAAGGTCAGAATTTGAAACTAGACTGCAACACAGACAAGTAGCCAGAGCTTGTTCCAAAGCTTTGTGTTGTTTAACTTCATCCTTCTACTCCAGGAAGAAACTGGAAGGAAAAAGAAAAGGCAAGAAGCATCTGCTAAAATTTCAGTCTTCTGTGGAATTTCAGCAGAGTAGAAATGGAAAACATGAAATTATTGAAGTCTTGAGATGTGCCTCTGTCTTGGGTCACTGAGACACAAGTTGTGTCTTCAATACTTATTCTACTCATAATTTTCCAGTAAATAATCCTCAATCAGACCCAGATTCAGGAAGATGAAGGAAAGATGCAATAAAGTCTCTGTCCTGTCAAGTTTAACAACGTGGCACCTCGTAAAGTCCTGGAGTCCTCCAGGGGAATTATTTCTTTTATTGATGGCAAAACATAACAATCAGTGGGCTGGATGTGGGACACGTTCCCAACAGGGACCTTCACAGCCTTCCTTCCTCAGGGATCCCTCTCCAGGATTTCCCATATTTCAATCCTTAAAGCCATCTTTTTTCACAAGAAAAAGAAGAAAATATAAAAAAAAAAAAAAATGGGTTTAAGGCTTGAAACGTAATTCTCTCCAAAACCAAAGATGAATAAACCCCTCACCATCACCTTTACTCTGGGGGTTGATAAGTTACATTCATTTCTCACAGCAAAAAGAGTATAAAACACCCTTTTTTTTTCATGCTAATTTACAGCTCTCTTATTTTCAGTCTGCAATCTCTAAAGTTTCAATAACAATTTTTAATAAGCAAGATTATAGTTTTTTAATTATTTTTTTAAAAAACTCAAATTCCTCTCAAATTTCCTCCTGTTTTCTGCAAATGAATTGTTTTTATTAAAAGTAGTAATTGCTGTTTGGCAACAGGCTCGATGCTTTTAGCTCGTGGAGACTTTCCCTAAATTTTTAATTTGGCAAGGCATAGACTTTCATTCCAAATTAGCACCTTTATTGATTCATTACACACAGATCTGGTGCAAAAGTGAAGTCATTTTAGCAGGTTTTATAATATTGTAGCATTTGTACATTAAGCAGTTAGAAAAGACAAACCACATTGGGAATATTTCTGTTCCTAATAGATTTATATTAAAATAAAACATCATATAAATGAATTGCAAGAATAAACAAGTGGCACTAATCAGACCAAGTCTTGTAGGGGATGGGGAGAGGGGATTAATTGTACTTCCAGGGTGGGAAGGGATCTATAAGTAGAATTCCTGCTTGTTTTCTATATCTAAGTTCACTGAGATGCTTCAAACTCCTCATGAGAGACCTGAGTAAGTTGGGAAGTGTTGAGGGACTTAATTTAGTCACTGTTTCCTGTAAGCCTCAGTTATCAGACCTGGTGCTTTAATCATGCAGCCATTTATTTTTCTAAAATGGAGAATTTAGATTTACTAAATTGGACTGGTACTCGATAAATCAACAAACTGGGCAGTAATTGCTCTTCATATGGATTCCTGGTCTGGGCTGTTTCCTGATCAGTATTTTCCTCTAATGAAAAACTTTGAATGTTTTCAGATTTTGAGACAACAGGGCTATAAAAGCTGTCAATCGAGTCCCTTCAGTAGCCCATGGGCTGTAAAATCTCCAGATGGATCCTCTTTGCTTCCCCTAAAACCTGATTTATTCCAAATAAACCAGCTCTGAGAGGATGGAGGCACATCAATTCCTTTTGCTGCTCAGTGGGCTGTAACCAAAGCCCTGTTTTCTCTCTCCCCCTTTCCAGGACATCCAAAGCTGGTGCTGCTGATGGGGAGTGATGACGGACAATCCCACTGGCTGGTGGACAGCTGGAATTCCAAGGGACTTCTCAAAGGGCCACACATCCATCAGCAAGACAATATATTTGGCTGAGAAAGACAGAATTCCAGGCTGAGTAGCTCCAAAGAGGGACTGACACGTCTCAGTGCAGAGCAGCCTGTCCACACACCCAATCCTCCTGCACAGATTTGTCACCTCAAAGAGCTTTACAGAGTCACCACCTTCCCTACTAAGAGCCTACACAAAAGCTGGGCTTCTCAAAGCAAGGATTTGGGTTGTCTTTGGAGGAGGTTTTGTATCACCAAAGCTTTTCTGTTCTCCCAATCACACACAATCCCCCCAGTGCCTCCCTCTCAGATATCCCGCCTTTTTCATACCGACCAGGAAAGTCTGGTGCTCCACTGGAGATCATATCCCCTGCAAGGCATAAATATTTTCATCATGTGAAAGAAGGGAAATATTTCATTTCAGAGCAAACTGGGAGGATTGTTACTTATATTGCCACAGACATTCATAGGCAAGTCTTTGCCACCTTAATTCCCACCTTCAGCACAGCAAGACTTTGCCCAGGCTCAGGTCCCTTCGTGCCCTCACTGAGGAGTTTCACACACTCATTAAGGTTGGAAAATATCTCCAAGGTCATCAAGTGCAACCATTGACCAAATAAAACCATGTCCCCAAGTACCACAGGTCCTGGTTTTTTGAACACTTTCCAGGGATGGTTACTCCACCACTTTCCTGAGCATCCTGTGCCAGCGAAGAAATTTTCCTCAATATCCCACCTGAACCTCCCTGGTGTAACTTGAGCGTTTCCTCTTGTCCTTTCAGTTGTTTCCCAGGAGAAGAAGGATCAAGAAGTGCTTGTGGGGTGGCTGTCCCTGTAGTAAATGCTGGTAGAACCCAGGGAGAAGCTAAAAACTTTGCTGCAGTGGAAGTGCTCCAGAGCCTGCAGTTTCCCCTGTGCAGTGCAGCACTATTGTGCTTGTGCTGATACAATCAAACTGCAATAAATGACTCCTTTTTTCTCCCTGATTGTTATTTATCTTGAGTGGCTGAGAACTGTGCTTTTGCACATCTGAATAAATTGCCATTCTAAATAACAACTAAATTAACTTTGGTATTTCCATTAGCACGGCGAGAGCCTTGAGCTGTTCATTTTATAATCATTCAAATAACGTTTTTACTCAACAGCTTTATGACATTCTCATAAGCTACAACTTGCACAGCATTCAGCAAACTGAGAATAGTCACCAACATCAATATTAGAACACAATCAGGAGCTAGAAATAAAATCATTAGGGTTGGAAAAGACCTCCAAGACCATCATGTCCAACCTTTGATAGGACACCTCCATACCAAGTAAATCATATCACAAATCCAGCTCTACTTGTTTTTTTAATATTAACTCCTTTTTTTAACACCAGCTTATTTTTGCACACTTATTTTTTGAACACTAACTCATTTTTGGAAAAGACCCTTTGAACACTCATTTTTTGAACACTAACTCATTCTTGAACATTTATTTTTTTGAACACTAACTTATTTTTTAACATTTAAATGTTGCCCCATTTCACAGTTGGAAATCCCAGTAGAACACTGAAAAACTTCTGTCCAGCCACAGAGAAAGTTATCAGCAGAATGTACCAAACAATTATTGCTGTAAAAGTTGTGTTTAACAGGGAATATATAAAGCCTGTACATGAAATTAAGCGTGTTCCTAATTACTGTGTTGACTCATGGAATGTTCCAGCAGGTGTGGGAGCAGAGTCACACCCACTGAGCAGGAATGGGAATGTGAAATAACCTTTTATTATCACACTTGTTAGAAAAAATGTATACTAGAAGTACACTGAAAAAACATATACTAAAAGTTACTGCCAAATTAAATAGTTTCTCACACATTAACTATTATTAAAAAGGCTCAGGCAGGTCCCCAGGCCTCCTTATTTTTCCCAGATGTGTAGGATATTCCTCAAACATCCTGCATGATCCTAATAAATGTAATAAACATTACAAACCTTCTGTTATAAATATATGAAAGCACTGGGCCTACAGAAGGAACCTGGTGTGGGATCCTGTGTAGGGATTCAGGGAAGGAAGGAGCATCTTTGTCTTCTGACTGCTTGGAGAGAGAAAAACCCTCTCCCAGGGTTTGTCTGGGCTCCCTGGAGCCTTTAATTCTCAACATCATGGAATTAAGGAGCTCCCCTGATAATTGTCAGCCGGACTAAAGTCCTGCACCGTTTTCCCAAGTTAAAACATTTACTTCCATCAATTCTAAATATATGTGGAGCTAAATATAGCAAACCCCAAGTTGAAAAATCACGGCTAAAGCTCACATAGACTCAGTCTCAGTCTGTGCACCAGCTGTGGGGAAAAATGTGCTGAAAAGTAGAACATTTTGTCTCTTTTCATTTATCAAACATTCAGTTGCAAACACACAGTCATCTGTTTAAGAAGAGCTGAGAATCTGTTAAAATTATTCATTTGATGGTTTTGCGAATTCAAATCGCAATTTTCTCCGGGATTTCAATTCTCAGGTAACTTTTTATGGGTAATGCTTTCAATCAAAGAAAAAAACGTTGGTCTTTTTTTTTTTTAAATGTACTTACAGATTTTACAAACAATTTTCCATTTATTTGTTAATATAAGCAACACCATTTTGCCAGGCAGTTGTAAAACCCATCTCTACATCATGCCTACAGGTTGATAAATCTGTAAATTAATTCAGATATTAATGTACTTTTTTTTCCCTACGTTATCATAGATAAAGTGGACTGTTGTTGTGATGTTGGATTTGACAACTCCACCTCTCTCCAGGAAGGATTTACATGTTATTACAATTCAATAAGTCTCTAAATGGATCTGTGTGATGAGGAAAAAGGCAGCACAGGACCCAGGTGGACTCCAGATGAAAGGTTTTAAGCAGGACTTTGTCCTTTATTTCCTTTTAAAACCTGTAAGAATCACAAAGGATGGTTCAAGGGTCCATGGAACTGGTGGCTCTTTGTGAGCCAAATCAGATTTTCACTGTCTAGAACAGTTGTCTGGAGTGGAACTAACTCTGTAAAGTCTCTCTAAAGCCAAGAGAAAGAGATATTTTCACTTGTTCTTCTCAAACACTCCTATTCCCTTCCTGTTTGTGTCCCATTTGAGCCCCAGTCCTAATCCTCTTCATGATCCCTCTTCCCTTCTTTCTTCCTTACACATTCCCTTGACATTTTGTCTCCTCTTCTTCCCCCTTACAGTACAAACATGGAGTTGGCCTCTGCCATTTCAAAAATGTCTGATGAATCTTCTCCCCTTGTCCTTTCTCCTTTTTTTCCTCCTTTTTTCTCCTTTTCTTTCCTTTTGCCTCCATTTTTTCTCATTTTATCTCCTTTTCCCTCCCTTTTTTTTCCAGAGTTCTCTGGTGCTGCTTTCCCATCTCTCTCTGACACCTTTTTCCCTTAACTCTCTTCCAGATTTCCTCCCTCCTTTTCCCTCCTCCAGGCCTCCTTCAACTCTTCTACAGAACCACCTCCCAGGAACAGGAACACGGTGAACCTCCTTTACTTCTTAAACTCGAAAACCAGTATGACTTCATATCTTTTTAACCAATCACCTCATTTCCTTGCCAGTTTCTTTTTGTCCCCTCTGACCTAAGTTTCCAAGGCTCCATCCCTTTTTTTCCTCCTCTCTGCTCCCAGTTGGGAAGGACGTGCCTCCAAGACACCCCTACATCCCATTTTCCGTAAGCAGCTTTGACGTCTCTTTACATTTGAGGACACCAACCCACTCAGCTACCTCCTCATCCTCTCTCAACTGCTTCCTAAAGCCTCCTGGAGTTCCTGGTGACAGGAGAGGAGTTCATCAAAGTGCTGGCACTGAGTGAACCTCCTACACCCTGGGATAAAAATAAACAACAACAGGCAGAAATATTGCTCACAAACCATATGCTTCGGATTTTTGGCTATCACCAAAAAAAAAAAAAAATAAGGGAAATGTTGCTGCTCTGGGTCCCTGAAAACCCAACCACACATAAAGCAAAAATAATTATCGTGAATCCTTCGGATAAGTTGGAAGTTCAGACAATCTGATGAAGCGCATTGGCTCGGATTTGTTAATTCTTAGCGAACTATTTGAGATTGTTAAATTGTCTGTTATGTTGTTTTTCCTCCTGGTTCAGAGTCCCAGACAGCTGGAGGAGTTTAAAGGAAAAAAAAAAAAAAAAAAGTAATGTGCATTTTTTCCACAATATGAAGAATTCCTATTTTTATATTAGTTTTTATTCTTAGAGCTGAAATTTGAGTTCCACTGCAATGCTTCCACTAATTGCCTTGAATAATTCAAATTTTACCACTCTCAAGGGCACAACTGGAGCCAGACTGTTATAAGCCATATTTGTTACTCTGGAGCCAACAAAATAAGTACATTTTCAGAGCAAGCTGAGTTTAAGTTACATTATTTTGTTTGTTTCGAATTTAGACGAGTGAAAACACAAAAATCACAGCAAATTGGCTTTGTCAAAGGACCCCACCAATGAACATGGAACAAATCTGACTTTTAAAGCAGCAGGAATATGTCAAAAATCACAATGTAACCCTGAAAATTGGACTTTGTCGACCAAAATTAGGAAAGGCCTCAACTGTGGGATCTCTCTATTTTTGGCTCAAGAGAGAAATTCTGAAGCTGCTGCAGATTTGAAATGGGTCCTGAAGAGAAGGAAGGAAGGAAATTAGATTTTTTTTTAACTTACAAAATTGTCTTGCCTGTGTAATAACACTGAGCATGACTGTCACTCTGAAGACATATTAGCTCATTTAGGTAATTAGTGTGAGCAGCATGTTTCCCTGCTTATTCCATTCAATTATAGGGTGCTCACTTTGTCATTACTGGAGTATCTTAATGTGACTTGTAATTAGTGTAATTACAATCCAATGTTAATTATATCTGCCACTTAGACATAATTTTATATAGTAATGGTCTTATTCTCAATAACCTTATTATGTTGTTTATTCAAACAGGAATTTAGCCTCCTTTCATGCTTCAAATATGGAGATTACACAAAGTACTGCCTGTCATTTTTGTAGTTATGACTGGGGGAGCTTCCAGTTGCAAAATCATATTTGGGGCAATCAATGGTTGGAGCAAACCAAATTATGGAGACTGATTATCAGAGACATGCTGAACTAACAGAAAGGATTTGCACAGGAGGCACATTAAGTTATCCTGTGGTTCATGAGGGCCACACAGAGAGGTCAGGGTCCATAATTTAACTGGAAAATAAGAGATGCAACATGAAAATCTATATATAAGTCTATATAAAGTCTGTGTGGTGGGGTGTGTAAGTCTAGTGATGGTCTTACTGGTTTTCTTATTAGCAGGGAAATAAAATAGCAGGAAAACATATCCTAAGAGAAGATTCTCAGTGGTAATGACACTTTCAGCACAGGGCTTATGCATCTGATAAGGGGGTTTAATTTTTCACAAGTTTCCTTTCTCTGATCAACAACATTTTTGGGAATGCAGCCACACTGTGGGTTTGGTTTGGACAAGGAGTGGGGTTTGCAGAGTTTTCCCTGCTTTCTGAGCTTTGCTTCACCTCGTGGGGATGGACGAGCTGGGGGGGGTTCCCCTGGAGAAGAGAAGCTCCAGGGAGACCTGAGAGCCCCTTCCAGGGCCTGAAGGGGCTCCAGGAGAGCTGGAGAGGGACTGGGGACAAGGGATGGAGGGACAGGACACAGGGAATGGCTTCCCACTGCCAGAGGGCAGGGAGAGATGGAATATTGGCAAGGAATTGCTGACTGGGAGGGTCGGGGGGCCCTGGCACAGATTGCCCAGAGAAGCTGTGGCTGCCCCTGGATCCCTGGAAGTGTCCAAGGCCAGGTTGGACGGGGCTTGGAGCAACCTGGGCTGGTGGAAGGTGTCCCTGCCCATGACAAGGGTGGGACTGGATGATCTTTAAGGTCCCTTCCAACCTAAACTATTCTGGGATTATGAAGCAAAACTGAAAGGCATCCCCAGAAAATCCCTGGTGCCTGGCAAAGAGTGCTCTCCCAAGGCCCCAAACAGAATGACTCCAAATAAAAAGCCACCAAATTCAGGCCGAAGGTTCTCAGCACCATCCTTTAAGGTAGATCAGGCCCCACTGGGCCCCACCATGGGCTGCTACAGCCCTGAACTCCTCAGACAGTAAAAATAAGTGTAAAATAAGTGTTTTTAGAAATCAATCCCAGACTGGGATAAACTCTGGAAGCAAAGTGCTCCAGCCCCAGATCACACTCTACCCCTCACATTCTTACCTTCTACCTCTAACACACACAGTTAAATATTTTCAGATTAAAAAGCCCTAAAGCAGCCAGACAAGACAATGCACATATCTCTGCCTCCACAGAGGCCCAAGAGGACAAGGAACACATGACAAATATTAGTCATGTTATTTAATGCACCATGTTGAAGGGTGGCATAAGAACCAGAGGAGTGGAGGGGGGAATTTGGCAGCTCTCTGAGAGATGGAAACCGAGATTCCCCCTAATCCGTGTCTTTTACTGAGAGCCTGGAAAGGGTTTCAAGCTTCAAGCTCACTCTTGGGAGGCTCATGAATCATCCAGACTTCCATGGCTCAGGGTGATGTCCCAAGACAGCTGCCAGCTTTCCTTGAGCTTAAGGAAATCAAGAAGTTTCAAAAGGAAAGCAGAGAGTCAGTGAAAATAAGAGTAAATAAGGGGTATACACACCAAGGTATGGGGTTATTGCTGACCCAGCTGGAGAATCAGGAAACATTCTCCAGTTCTGAAGGGAGACTTAGAGAGCAAAATCCCAGTTGAGCCCTCTCCTCTGCTCTCCTTTCTCCCAGGTTCTCCACTCCATGAAGTTCTGCCTCATGATGAAAATGCAAAGGTTTGTTCTTGTTCACCTTCCCAGCTCTGGCCTTCTGGAAAACGTGAGCTCGGGTACGTTCCCACATGAGCTGCTGGAAGAAAATGCTGCTCCTGCCTAAGGCCCCTTTGAATGGCAACAAAGCTCTCATTTTTGTGATCTCAGGATCACACAAAAAGTGCTGGTTTTTTTAAGAACACAGGCTGGGAGAGCTGGCGGGCTTCACCTGGAGAAGAGGAAGATCCAGGGAGACCTGAGAGCCCCTTCCAGGGCCTGAAGGGGCTCCAGGAGAGCTGGAGAGGGACTGGGGACAAGGGATGGAGGGACAGGACACAGGGAATGGCTTCCCACTGCCAGAGGGCAGGGAGAGATGGGAGATTGGGAAGGAATTGTTGGCTGGGAGGGTGGGAAGGCCCTGGCCCAGGTTGCCCAGAAAAGCTGTGGCTGCCCCTGGATCCCTGAAAGTGTCCAAGGCCAGGTTGGACAGGGCTTGGAGTAACCTGGGCTGGTGCAAGTTGTTCCTGCCCATGGAGGGGGATTGGAACCAGATGAGCTTTAAGGTCCCTTCCAACCCAAACCATCCCGTGATTCCACAATTCTATGCACTATTTGATCAGTGTCACATGCAAGACTTCTCTTTAACCCCTTTATATTTCTTTCACATAAAACAGAATTATGTTTACTAATAAATTTGTTGTTTCTAGTGCATGTGAAGCTTGCTTAAATTTACTGTCTTTAAAACTGTGTCATCCTAGAATCCCTCTATGGAAAAATGAAACACCAATTAAGACATTTATTGACATTTTTTAATGGCCCAAAGGAAAAGCAAAAATACATTTCCTTGCTATTGTTTGAGTGGTTGCATAGAGCACATCTGGATTAACACAGTCCTAAAATCTTAGGGTTATTTTAACCTTATATAACCTACTTAAATTCCTATCAACTGTGAGTGGGAAGTCAATATGTGAAATAAAACAAATAACTTAGTGCACAACATTGCTCAGGTAGATATGTTAGCATTAGATGATCCAATATATCACTTGGCTACATGATAACTGTAATTTATTGTTCATGCAATATAAATCTTACTGGAACTTCTGCATAAATAGTGATTTTTTTTCCCTGGCTGCCAAGTAAATGGTATTTCTGCCAGTAACAGTAAACTGACAGAACTACCTGCTTTACTTGCCTATTTTTTATTATTATTTTTAACTCCAAGTCCATCTCCTGACAGCAGGCAGTGGCTTTACAGTCCCCCAGTCATTAAAGTCAACCATCCCTCAGCCCTGAGCATTGACACCTCACAAGGACTGCTGCAATCAGCAGTTGGATTTAATTGCTGAAATCCAGTCAGCACTGGTAACTCTGGAATGTGCTTCCAAACCAAGGGTTAACTATTAACCAGCAGCTTTCCTAACTAAGCTCTTCCACTTTGGTACCTGGAAGGGCAGAGCAGGAAGAGCAGATCTGTGTGGAAAGGTCTCTTCTCTCTCACCACCTGCTAAAACAGGGCACAGCTGGGTGTGATAAGAGGTTACTCCCTAGATTTTAGGATTTTTTGGGAACAAAGCAACATTACAGGTCACTACAGCTTGAGGAAAACTGCTTGAAAATGGCTTCAAGATGATGAATCAAGGCCAGGCTGGACAGGGCTTGGAGCAACCTGGGAGAATGGGAAGTTTCCCTGCCCATGGAATGAGATAAGCTCTAAGGTCCTTTCCAACCCAAACAATTCTGGGATTCTCACATACTGTCCTGAGGCTTCCACAGAGGAACTTTTCACTGTCTCCACAGGGAATTAATTCTAGTAATTAACTACCTTAATATTAAAAGCAATTCCCTCATTTTTAACTAACTCTTCCCTGAGAAGATTGTTCCATTTCTTTCCTCGTGTTCTACCACAAGGGGCAGAGAACAGATTGTTCCCTCTCTTTTCCCAGCCCTTCCCACATTTGGAGATTGTATTGCTGTCATTGGGCACCCTGAACTAGAGGAGAAAGCAGTGCAAGGACAAGACCAGTGAAATATGTTTGGCCTCTTCATTCTTAGGCTCTTCCTATTCATTCCTGCAGAATTCCCTCTCAGTCACCTTCTGCACCCTGCAGCCCCTGTTGTACAGAAGCACAGAATCAGCAAGCTTGGAAAAGACCTCTCAGATCATCAACTGTTCCCCAGCACTGCCAAGGTCACAACCAACCCATGTCCCCAAGAACCACATTCAGGTGGCTTTTAAATCCTTTTAATTCCACCACTGCCCTGGCAAATCTCTTCCAGTCTTTGATAACCCTTTCAGTGAAGAAATGTTTCCTAATATCCAGTCTAAACCTGTCCTGAAATCATTTTCTCTCCCTTATCTCCTCCATTTCCTCTGCTTTATCTCTTCCTTCCCAATCCCCCTCCTCTGATGGGAGGACAGAGAGTTCCAGCAGAGATTGAATTGCTTTGTCTCCCACCACTGATCCACCCATATCCCTGATCCCACAGCAGAGGATGTAAAACTAGAGATGGAGCACCACCAGCAGGACACCTCTGAAAGCACCAGCAAACCTCTGGAGCTCCCAGGGAGCCCAAGGACACCAGTGCAGTTGCCTGGAGCACAACAGGGACGGGCTGCGATGAAGACAAGCGACAGCTCTGCTCCATCAGTGGTCACACACCCTGTCAAACATCCCCACCACACTCCTGCCTTCTCACACAGCCCCCCAGTGCCCACAACATCAGGCCTGAGAGCACTGATGGATTGTGCCAATTACTGTATCTCAGACATACAAGTCACACTAATGTACAGCAAATCCAGCACTCCCTTAATTACAGCCACAGACACGGACATTTGTTTTTCTTAGTAATTAAAATGTTCTATTGTGCTTAATACTGTTATCTGTATTCTTTGGTTAAGTGCAATTTAATTTGCTTCCCTAAGAAATCTGGGTATAATTTAAAATGAAAAATTGGTCTCTTCTGCTAATTTTTTTCCTAATGTTATTGTTTGCCATGGTTGCAGATCTAGAACACAGCAACTTATGAGTTTGTTCACAAAGTTTCTAAAAGATAATCCTGTTCTAAAGACGAAGAAACCATTTATTTGGTATTGGTTCTGGAAAAATTTCTGGTTGTTAAAGCTCTTAATGAAATAAAAGAGGTTCCTGAAGCATTTGCAAGGCAAAGGAGCTTTCACAGGTATTCCCTTGAGTCCCCTGTTCATAAATGATGAGCTGCAATGAGATTAATGGAATAGAATCACAGAATGATTTGGGTTGGATGAGAACTTAGAGATCCCCTCATTCCACCCCCTGCCATGGGCAGGGACACCTTCCACTAGACCAGGTTGCTCCAAGCCTCATCCAACCTGGCCTTGGACACTTCCAGGGATCCAGGGGCAGCCACAGCTTCTCTGGGCAACCTGGGACAGGGCCTACCCACCCTCACAGTAAATAATTATTATTAATTATTAATTAATTCAAGGACAGCTCACAGGACTGCCCTTAAGCTCTCTAAGATGAAAAGTTTCCCTACAAAAGAGGAAACAGTTTAGGATGTTTAACATTTGAGAAATAAAATCTCACAGTGGTGATGGGAGCAGCTCAGTCCCACATCCACCTGAGACCTTCTTACTCATTGTTTCTTAAATACAGCTGGGAAGGTCTGCACATATAAATTTGGTCTGTCACTAATGTTGCTGTTATTATTTGACTCTTCACAGCATAGAAAGAGTTTGTTTCCATTTCATGCAGGGAATGATTCTGTTTCTTCTCTGCACACTGTCCCCTCTGAGGCCACAACCCACCCACAACCAGCTCACGCAGGATGATCGTGGATGGAAATAAATGGAGGAACAGCATGTTTCCATTTCAATACTGCAGCCTGTGGGACTGACTGCCATCCATCCCACACAGACCAGGGAGAGATCCAGACCCAGAGCTCTGAACACGCTTTGGCTGAGTCACATTTTGGGAGAAGGGAGCTTTCTTGTGAACAGCGCGAGCGCAGAGCTCTGGGGCTCTCCAAGAATGTCCTCGCTCGTGTTGGCTGCACTAACAAGTCATTTCAAAACACTCTCTCCCCATCCCTGTGCCAACAGCTGACTTTCTCCATCTCACAGTGTCACAGGAACTGGGATGTTGTGAAATCATTCACAAGAGATGACCTGCTTTAATCTCTGCTGTCATTTCCAACACTGCTTCAGTCTCTCTAGGAAAGATGGAGCAATGTTTAAACATTATCCACTCCCTTCCTGCAAATTCTTATGCTGTTTTTCCTCCTTATCTCAAGCTGGAGAATTTCACACTGGACCTGAGTTCCTGTTCTCCCTGTCTGACTCATTGGCAGAAATCAGGATGTCAATATTCCCTCCAAACAGGTCTGATCCGGAGTCACAAATTTGGGTCTTTAGTTCAAGAGCTGGGATCTCCCCAATCCACCTTCCATGCACAGGTTTGATTTTGTCAGATTATAGAAATACTCTTCCAAAGTGTTTTTTTGCTTAATACCAACTCCAATCCTATTCATCCCCAAATATCAGTGTTATCTCATACCAAGCAAAGCAGGTTGCATGGAAAGGTGGTGGATGTCCCATCCCTGCAACCATTCAAGGCCAGGCCTGGTATCTGCAGTTTTCTTCCTAAATTCAAGCAAGGCCAAACCTTGCAAAATAATAATAAACAGCACGAAGCCTCATGGTATAGAAATAGAAAGCTGAGGGAGGAAGGTGGTGCTGTTAATTCAGGATAAACCTTCCTCCCACAGAAGGTATCTCAAAACCCACAGCTAATGAATTAAATCTGCATTTGTAATGAGGATAAATAGATCAAGCCAGTTTGGGTCATGGAATACAAGTAAGAGCCCTCCTGGTCTGCATCTACCTGAACCCCTCTCTCTGTCCTAAGAGGAAAGGATAACATAATTAATATGTACACAGTTATGTATAATTAATAACACAGCAAAGGCTTTCTCTCTGAAAAGCAACACTTAGATAACCAAGCCCTCTGTCAGGCCACATAATACACTTTGAAAAGCAATATGTACATTTCCAATTTTGCAGCAGAGACCAAAACAAATTAGCAGCTTGTATTCCTCTGTGCTTTGCTAATAATTTGTTTCCAGCCCTGTGTCGGTGCTCAGGGTTGGTGTAATGAGGGGCAGGAAACAGTAACAGCCTAATTAAGCAGGGGTGGATGGGAAGCAAACCATAAATCAGCTGGTTAAGCTGCAGCTCAGTGGGCTGTAGTCCCCCGTGAGCTGAAAAGAAATGAATTTTAAGAAAATAACAATAATAAATTAAAGGGCTAAGCAGGAAGAGAAAGAGAACTGCTTTGACCTGGATTGTACTTACACAAAATCTTCTCCAAGACTTCATGATGTTACATTTTTCCACAGAGAACAGTATATTCACCCCCAGACTTAGAGATCTACTTTTATATGAGGGACCACAGCAGAGAACAAAGATGATGCACAAGTTGCACTCTCCCTTATTATGAAGCCACTTGGAATTTGCAATAACCCAGGTATATTTACGGATCAAGAAATTCCTGCCCTCAGCAGCAACATCCCAGCAAAGAGCAGCAGCATCAGCAAAACTCTATTTTCCACCAAGTTCACCTGCAGCCTTTATAGATAAATACATTTACTATGTAAATGATGCCTCACCTGCAGAAGGAGGTCTCTGTGAGCTCCTCCAGCTCCATGTGCAGAGCCCCCAGAGTGGGAGCAGCAGGTGCTTATGGAAGGAGTTTTTCTGCTGGCTTAGGAACATCAGTTTTTGGGAACACAAGGGGAAACAAACAGGAGGTTTTGCACGGTGATATTATCCAGAGGCATGAATTTTTCACTGCTGGAGCAGACACAGCTATGCCAGCAAAATGTTGCAACGAGGCTTCATTCCACTCTTCTCCCAAGGGATAACTGTGGATGTTTGTCAATGGGAGGAGAGAGGAGCAAGCCCAAAGTGCCAACAGCCTTCAGGAGGATCAATCTCTTATATTTTGGATTTCCAGTTGCCTGGCTGGAGAAAATCTTAATCCTTGGGAAAGTTATCACACAAACTCCGGATCCAGAACTTTCAAGTGTTCACACAGCGCTTGTGGCAAACAGGGGCACCTTCTGAAGCAGGATCCAGCACTGCCACATTCAGGCTTTTCCCAAATTTCATGAAGTTATTACACTTCTTGACCCATTTGGGTAACACAGAATCAAAATCATTTGGGTTGGAAAAGCCCTCCCAGCCCATGGAATCCCCCCTGTGCCCCATCCCCACCTTGTCCCCAGCCCAGAGCACTGAGTGCCACATCCAGGCCTTCCTTGGGCACCTCCAGGGCTGGGGACTCCAAACCTCCCTGGGCAGCCCCTGCCAGGGCCTGACCACCCTTTCCAGGGAGAAATTCCTCCTCAGGTCCAACCTGAGCCTCTCCTGGTTTAACCATTTCCCTTTGTCCTGTCACTGGTTCCTTGGGAGAAGAGCCCGGTCCTCACCTCACCACAACCTTTCAGGAAATTGGAGAGAAAAACCTGCTTGGAGAGGTTTGCATCCAAAATTTTCAATGGTATCTGTAAGAATAAACCCAAATATCAACAGGAGAGTCATATATTTTCACAGTCATCCAAGAAAAAAAAAAAAAGATATGTTTAAAACTAGTATCTCCTCCTACAGAAAGACTTTTGGGAATTTTCAGAACATTAAGGTTTTTTTTTCAGCTGGACTGAATAACCCCCATTTGACCCTGAGATCTAAACAAGGGTCACTGTGCCCATGACACTTCACAACCATAACTGGTTTTATTTAATCAATGAACAGAAACAGTTAAAGCTTTTGAAGCTACTTGAACATGAAAAGATATCTAAATATGTTTAATTAACCAAGAAGAGCAGAAATATCTCAAAGTCCAGAAAAGCTCTTCAGTGAGATTCCAGAAGCCCAAAGCATCATGAGATTGGGGATGATATTCAAAAAAAATAACCCCTGCTTGGGCCTTCATCTATCATTTATCTGATATTAAGATCTGATATTAATTCAGTTGAAAACTGAATCTGTAGCATCAAGTATTCCATGGTATTTCTTCCCAATAAATAGCATTTCTGGTGCTGATATATCCCCTGGGCTGCAGTGAGTGGAGCTGGCACAGCAGGTCTAATATCTGGTGTAAATAATACATACAAGATGTTCTCTTAAATCAAGTGTTAGACCGTGATACTGAGGCTCTGCCTGAGGGCTCTAAACCCCCATGTAATATTAATTATAATTACTTCATTAACCCTGCTGCTTTAGCACCTTTACACCAAAGCAATGTCACTGAGGGAATGTGAAGGAATCACCTCATTCCTCTGCTTCTGAAGCATCCCAGGAAATGTCCTTTGGAGCCAGTTAAAGACAGACACCAATCCCAAAAGGCTGAAAACTTTGGATAAATCCATAACTCCAACAGTTCTCTTGGCTCAGCCAGACATGGGGTGTATTCCCTGTATCAAAACCAGGAGCAAATAAAGCAATTTATTACTTCATATGGTATTGACAGTGATTATCTATTTTTACCTGTTTGTCCCCAAAATTCGTATTTTTAAGCAAATATTTTCTTGCAAATATCTTGGATCTGTGACACCATCTGCCAAAATATGGTACAACTTTTAAGGTAGTAAATCCGAAAAGATCAGATAAAATCCATTACCTGCTGGGAAATTCCCAAAATATCTGTTGTCTGGCAGGTTGTGGGATTCCCAAAAGTGGAATTCTCTAACATTAGACATCTGACCATGGGTGGTAACTCAGCTGACACCCAACAGGATGAGAGCTGGACATCAACACGAGGCAAGTTTTGTGTCAAATGCCAAAAAAGAAATACCCCAAAATGTTGCTTCATGAAGAGTCCTGTGTCTGTGACAATTTTTTTTCCCCTTCTATGTCAGTTCAGTCCCATGGCAGATCCTGCAGGGCTGTGAGGAATGTCCTGAGGATCTGGCCAGGAGATTTTCACCCCCTCCTGCCAGACACTCACCAGTGCATAGAAAATAAAACACAGCTCTCGTCCTTCTTCTATTCCCAGTATTAAACTAGAGAGGAAAAATGTGCTGGCCAGGAGAATCTGAACTATAACCCAAATTCTTCCATCCACAACCCACCTGAGAGTGGTTGGCAGAAGGTGCTGTGAGTATTTCCCATTAAACAGCAGTGATGGATTTGAGCAGTGTTTAGCCTTCAGCTAAAGCAGAGAAGTTTAAGATGTAAAGCAAACCTTTCCATGAGAAATCATCAGGAGTTACCTGCCTAATCTGCTTAAACTCTCCATAGGAGTCCTTGTTTCCATAGAAAAGGAGCCTTTTTTAAAAACAAAGCCCTTTTTCTGCCCTGGCCCTGGTCAGGATTGACACTTCATTGTCCTACACTTCATTTATACAACCAGATGTGAACATTTCCCTGTGGTTGTGCCCCAAAAAGCATGTTTGGGGTGATGACCACAGCAAAAAGACACAATATAATGTAGGATCTTATTTAAATGATATAAATTGGGGGATTTTGTTTCATCCTTTGCTTTCCTCTAACCTTTTTTTTCAGAAAAGCACTGCCCTGGCACAGGGATGAGGTTAAAACAAGAACCATCCATAGCCCCAGGGTCCAGACCAAGACACAAAACACCAGCCTGAGAAGCCACAGAGATATTTGAGAAGCCACCAGGTAAAGCCTGAACAAAAAAGCTCCTCATAATCCCCACAAAGGGGTCAGATCTGGGGGGATTGTTCATACACGATGTAAATGTTCACAAAAATACACATTTCAATTCCCTTTCAACACCAAGCTCTTCTTCACAGCTCCTTTTTTAGGGTCTTTGGGGTGTTTCTTGAGTTATCACACACCTATCAGAGATACACCTCTTCAGGTCTGCCACGTGTTCCAGCACTGACCTCAAAAACTTTTCATATTTATCAACCTATACAAAAAAACACACACAGGCACAATAACCTAAATAAATCCAATTATAAATACTGTTTTGTTGGTGTGCTTTTTGTCTTCTGAGCATCTTACTGAGCGATGTTTTGAGGGAAAAAAAGTGAAATACTCAGCTCAGAAGCAAGCTGTGTCAGACTTAGTGCCAGCTCTAACAAAGGACTACTGTGAAACTGCTGCAGAATATACTATAATTGTGCTTTTTGAAAGCAGTGTCAAATCATTGACATCGACTTGGTACTAGAAATGCAGCAAAGTTACAATATATATAAGCTGTAAATTAGATCCTAATCCAAACTTATCACTCTGACAGTTGTCAGACAGATTATTTGGGTGCCTGTTTAGCTCCGTGGCTTTTCTATTTTCTTTTGTCTTTTTCAAGCTGTTGTCTTTCCAAAATCAGATTTGCCAATAACCTTTACAAAAAAATTACATTTCAGTTATAACACCATAAACTTAAACTCAAGCCAGACCACAAATATATACTTACCAAAGATTTGTGAAGAGAAAAACAAGGTTCATGGCAGACAAAATCCAGGCTGCAGAAATTTGGGGCAAATATTTATGAGTTGCCAAGCATATTCCTGAAAAACAAAATTCATACCAGCTCCAAAGTGAGCAGGTTATCACTATTCTATATATATACACATATAATTTGTATGTTATAGTTTTTAGATATATTATTTGGGTGCCTATTTAGATCTGTGATTTTTCTATTTTCTTTTTTTTAAGCTGTTGTGTTTTCCTCAGATTTTCAAAATCAGATTTCCCAAAAACCTTTACGATAAATGATATCATAGTTCTGAAACTAGGAAGTTCAACTCAAGCCAAATGACAAATCTAAATTCACCAAGGATTTGTGAGGAGAAAAATCAGGGTCTGGCAGAAATTATGAAGAGAAAAATCGGGGTCATGGCAGACAAAATCCCAATAATTAGAAAGCTGGAGAAATCCTGGAAGGACTCAGGCTGAGCAGACATTGGCATAGAATGGATTTATGTACACAGATTCTTCCATGTGACCAAGCAAAGTCTTAAAAGTACCTTGTTAATCATCATCAGATGTTTAATGTGTTCATTATCACCTACTTTGATGTGATTTCCTGCAGCTGCAACATGGGGATTCCACATGAAGATTGTACCTTCCAGATGGAAAAGGAAACACAACAACACTTGTGTGCAAATAGAGGAGAAACAAAGAAAGAAAAGCATATTTTCCAGAGAAAACAAGTTCTTGTTTTCTTGAGGATCCTCCCTCAACTGCCAAAACTGTGACAACAAAAGCCGCTTTGGAGATTGATTTAAGGGGGGTTTTAAAAAGATGTTTTGGTGGCATTTTTCTTGTTTTACTCTTCCTAGTAAAGTCATGTAGTTTAATTAGTACAGGCCAAACACAAAGAGAGGATGAACCCCACCTTTATTCCCCAATATCCTGTAACTTCTCAAGTTTAGGACACATTTACAGGGTGTATTTATGGCTTGCCCTGCAAATTTACACAGCAAATTTACTGCAAACTACCCAAAGACTGTGGCACACATTGAGGGTGCCAGGTCTTCCTGGAAGCTGAAGATGTCCTTCTTCAGATACTCCAGAGAAGCTGTGGCTTCCTGGAAGTGTCCAAGGCCAGGTTGGACAGGGCTTGGAGCAACCTGGGCTAGTGGGAAGTGTCCCTGCCCATGGCAAGGGGTGGCACTGGATGGGCTTTAAGGTCCCTTCTGACCCAAACCATTCCAGGATTCCAGGAGTCTTGCTAGAAAACAGTTATTCCATCCGACCTCTTGGATAAAGTTCCCTAAACATTTTTTCACCTCACATGCACATTGAGGCATCACTTTAATTCAAGAAACTGAAACACTCTGAGACCTTGGTCTTATTTGAATCGTCAAAGTTTTGAGATTGGTGAGTGGAACGTGAAGTTGCACCAAACCCTGAATCCAGAGGAAAACAGAACAAGGGACACGAGTAAAGATGCCCAACAAATCCATTTATCACAGACTTGCAAACTAGCACATGAATCCCTCCATAAATTGTTGTGATGTCTGATCTCTCCACCTCCTTACGGTCCACGCCGCCCCTTGAACTGCTCCCTGTGCCTCCCTCCACCCCCCGCTCCATCCCCACCTTCCCTCCTTCCAACATATTGAACATCTGAAAAGCTGCCAGTTTTCTGAAGCAACCTATTTCCAGAAATGTTTCTCTCTACCTCAAGACATGCAATTCCTCCCCAAACACTGCTCTGGAGCCCAGCCCAGGCCTGGCAATCTGTTCCCCGGGATCAGGGAGAGGTTTAGGTTTCAATACCTATGGCACCTGTCAGGATAATACGAGGCATTTTCCACCCACGATGCAGGAGAGAGTCCAAACTTCCTGTGGGATGTGCAAAACTAGCACTCAGCCCTGGGAGCCATCCAGGCATGGTTATCAGGAAGAGAAAAGCTATTTCTGCTGGCTTGCAGGAATTGATGGCACCATTTAATGTCTTGCCTTTATATGTATAACCCAGTTTTTCCACAGCTGCTGTGACGTAAATAAATTCAGTATTATCCCCTTTTTACACTGTAGGATGGAATATAAATAGTCCTGGAACTTATGCTGGGCATAATTCAGTGTTTAAGGCATTTACCCTTTTCGAGTACAAGGCACCCCTAGAGCTGCCTAACACAAAATATTTGACTTGCTTAAGGTATAGAAAGGACAGAAATATTATATTTATATTCTGTAGACATATCTCCCTATTTCTGGAAAAAATGTCACTGGGTGGATCATTTTTTATCATCGTCAAATGAGGCTTCCAGGGCTCCTTTTGAGCAGCACATCCCTACTCCAGTGATCAAGAAATATTAGTATGTGTGATACAGGAGGAATCCCTAAAATATCTACACTGGCTTTACAGAATTAGCTGCACTTGAATAGTACCTATGTATAAAATCCTGAATTTTTATGCACATCCTATTACCTAATCAGACAAAATCATTTGCTCCAGCTGAATTTACTAGAGGAGAAATGTCTCTCTTGGTACCTATAATTTTAATTCAGGCTTTCCCTCTTAAGGTAGTAGTATTTCAGCTGCAGGTTGCAGCAAGAACCCAGCATTCCCAGAGAATTCCAATCCACCCTTAGAAATCCCTGACACAGAAAAGTAGATACAAACTGATAGTTTTCTTCCCCATAAATGCAGCTCTGGGCAGCAAAACACCTTCTATTTTGTTTCAGCAATGAATCACTTCACTGACTGGAGTTAGTAATGAGATTTTTAATCATGTGGATTGAGCATATCCTCAAGTTAATAAAAAAGTATGGCTTCCCCTTTATCTTTAATAAAAGATTTGTACACTGCTCAAATGATTAGTATTACATTTTTAAAGAACCTGAGATTGATGCTTTTCAATTCTCCTTCCTATTTTTCCATGCTTTTATAATTCAAAGGTAATATAGGGAAGAGTTAATAATTCATGAGGTAATTTTAAGGCTTTTATTCAGAACCCTTTTGCCTATTGACTTAAGGATGTGCCATAAAATATCCAGGTATCACTATCCCAGCAATTTGCAGATGAAATCTCTGAATTTATGCAAGTCAGGATCCGTGTTTAAGAATCAGAACACATCATTCCAGCCTTAGAAGGGGGAGGAAGGAGCTTTACAGCACTATTTAAACGAGGATATTTCATGTCTTCACACAGTTTTTCGCCCTTGTTTGCAGGTTTATTCTTGATGGAGTTATTTTTGCAGTTGCCAAGAGACAAAGGAGCTGGGGAATATTTTAGAAAAGGTAAATTGTGCTGCACGAGGCCTGTGCTCCCCACCTGCACGAGATCCAACCCCTCCACTCTGGGAAAGCTCAGCTGGACAAAAAACAGGTTGTTACAGCAAAACAAAAACAACAAAAAAAAGGATTTGTTTGAGGTGAAAACATCCAAAGTGGTTTGCAGTTAATACAATCCAGGAATATCCCAGTTCAGGAGGAACAGATGCAAAGTTGAAGCCATGGAGTTGAGGCAGAGCTGTCGCTGCCTCCGGGAGGGACAGTCCCGGCATTCCTGGCATGGGAGCAGCCACCTCCAAAGGGCCATTCCATGGCCTGACTGAAGAGTACCCTTCCAAAGATTTCTCAGAAAAGTGGTGGTTTTGACTGGATCTGTTCATAGTTTACAATCAGGAACAGAAGTCAAAAGAGGGTTTGGAGGTGTCGGCATTTGATTCTTGTAAATTAATTAATTTTATTTTAAAAAAACCCTCACTTTAATTTGTTATTTAATCTTCTTCTCTCACAGTGGCTCATCAGACTGAGTTTTGCTGCCTTCACAAAATACTTGATTACTAGCAGCCAGACCTCAATATATAATTTGATATTAGGAGGAAATTCTTGGCTGGGAGGGTGGGGAGGCCCTGGCCCAGGTTGCCCAGAGAAGCTGTGGCTGCCCCTGGATCCCTGGAAGTGTCCAAGGCCAGGTTGGACAGGGCTTGGAGCAACCTGGGCTGGTGGAAGGTGTCCCTTCCCATGGCAGGGGGTGGAACAGGATGGGCTTTAAGGTCCTTTCCAAGCCAAACCGTTCTGTTATTCCATGATATTTAGGTAAAGCTTTTTTCCTTTAAAGAAAGAAAGCATTTTTCCCAGTGGGTTTTCTACTTCCAGGTACACAACAACTCCTGCAGAGGACTCACCCATCCCACACAAGCCTTCAGGTGCTGCTCAGCAGCAGTAGCAAGAGTAATGTGAATTGATGCTAATTATTAATTCCACCTATAACAAAGAAAACAGACTTGAGCTGTGCACAGAGGGGAAGTTAATAACACCACCTTTGCTGGCATTTCTCTACAAGTACAGCTGTGAGATCCTGCTGCCCATTCCTCCAAGTTTGCCAAATGGGACACAAGGTTTACCAGTCTGTGGTAAAAGGTGTCTTTGTGAACTAATAGTAACACCAAGTAGATTGTATTTAAATTCAGGCCAGCTCTGGGCACATCCCCTGTGCTCCACTAATTCCCCTCTCTGCTGGACTCACCCTGAACTGCTCTTCTTGGTTTGACCTCTGAGTCCCAAAAACTCCTGACTAAACTTCACAGCCTCTGTTCTCCAGCTCCAAAAATGCAAATTGCTGTCAGGTTCCTCAGTTCCCTCTGCAAGACAGGCAGCATATGTCATGTGCATAATTCAGAGCTTTACAAGGCTGCTTTTCCAGGGAGGTTTGAAAAGGAACAGCAAACCTTGTATCAAACCCAAAGCCTTTGCCACAATCATGATAATCAGGGAATGACACAAAGTCTAAAACTAGACTGGCATAGGGGTTTATGCCTATTGCAATGGGGTAGAAACACAGTAAATTTAATACTTTTTGGACAGGACTGAAGGTAGACTTTGCACAGCTGAGGGTTTTGCAGATGAAAGTCCGAGTCAGGAAATGGTTCAAGAGGAACAACGTGGAAAATACAGTTCGTGTTAATGTGGAAAATATAGTTTGTGTTACCTTGATGAGCAGGACAGTGTGGCAGTGAAGAAAGATAAAAGGAGTTTCCTTGAATGCATGTTCCCTATAATAAGTGATCTTCAAAGTCCTGAGAGCATCTCCAGGATCCCACAATCCAGAGAGGAACAGGATTCAAGGGAACAGCACAGTGGGCAGACAAATCCTGTGAGCTCCTGACACTGTTCTTCTTGTTCACACAGACACATCCCTCCTGTCCTTAAAGGATTATCCCAGGAGGACCCAGACCCACAAAACACACCACAAAGACCCCTCCTTACAGGGACCTCCCCTGTAGTTTCTGCCTCCTGCACTTCTATGACAAAGAGAATTCAATAAATTGCTCAGACACGATGCAAATCCAGGGATGATAATTCAGTGCACAACAGCAAACAAGCTATGGAAGTGGAAGCATTAATGCTGTGATCCTCATTTTTGTTCCCAAAGATTCAGCTTCTTTGCAAGTGCTGAGCATTATTAGAAACAGCAAATCCCAAATCCTGCCCCAGCAAATGTTAAAATAAAAAAAACACCAAACCTTTGAATGACTCCTAACACTCAGCCTGGCAGTGCCTGCCAGGGAAAAGGGAATTTGGGAGATGGCATATCATCAATTTTCTTCATTTGTGTCAGAAGTTGAGCAGCTGTCTCCTTCCCAGACTGAAGTGGAGCCAAAAACCTTGTGAGGCAGCCGAAGAAAAAGCACTTCAGAGGAGCTGAAGACTCCAAGACCCACAAGTGTAGCACATTTTGGAGCGGGCATGTGTTAATATTACTACTCCATTATCAGCTGGCAGGGTTTTGCAGGAGTAGCAGGGGAAAAAAAAGGACTGCTTTGTTTGTTTACACTGCTTGCTCAGGGAAAACAAGATGCCACACATACTTGAACTCCCGAGTTTATTAATTCACTTATGGCCAGCAAAGGGATTTCAGCTTTATCTTCCCCTAAGCTGGTGAGGGAAGTGAAATCAGATTCACCTCCCTGGAAAAAAGAAGATGTGCCTGGGCTTTCTGTGGCAAAAGGAGCTCTGTTGTTTCCCATATCAGCACAGGATAAATTATCCCAGTGTTTGAAGCAGCTCCCAGCTCCAGCAGGACTGTGGCAGAGTGGGGAAAGCCAAGGCTAAATGTGTGTCTGCTTTAGTGTGTGCTCCTCTGACTGTGCTGGGCTGAGGATCCCTCAGGACAATCCTAAGGGAACCTTTGTACTGCCCAGCACTGAGGATGGGATGAAGGAAGCAATCAAATTCCAACAGTTCCTGCACAAGGAGCTTTGCTAAGTGGCATCAATTCTTGTAAGTCACAGTTTGATCAAACTGAGAGAATTTATTGATCTTAATTCAGCCCAGAACACGAACCAGGGAAGGTGGTGGAATCCTCCTCTTGTCCCCATCCAAAGAATTGAAATCCCAGACATCCACAGATCATCATTCATGTCAGTGTCTGACCTCTCCCAGGACATGTTTTGGGACCTCATTAACCTAAAAAGTCACATATTTCCCCTTTTTGTGTGAGAGCTCCACTCCTGAGGCTGATCCCACTTGGCACAGGGTGGGGGAAGGTTGGCTGTTGGAAGGAGAGAGCAACACCATGGGATGTGCTGCTCTCTCCACGTGGGATCGGGGCTTCTTCAGGCCACATTTCAGAGCAGGAAGAGTTGGCACCTGCAGCCATAGCAGGGTATTGTTTAATTATGTTTTGACAGAATGGTTTGGGTTGGAAGGGACTTTTCAACTCATCCCATTCCGCCCCCTGACACGGTCAGGGTCACCTTCCACTAGCCCAGGTTGCTCCAAGCCCTGTCCAACCTGGCCTTGGACACTTCCAGGGCTTCTGCTGGATGATCCTGTCATTAACCAACCACATCTGTATAAGCAACATAGACAGGGTCAGGATTAAAGTGAGTAAATAAAGCAATAACTAGACATTCAGGATCCTCCTTAGTCATCTTCTTTCAGCCAGTTTTTCCCTGCAATGTTTATTTACTGCACAGCCAGGCTTTTGGCAGCATTCCCACTGCAGAACGTGCTGCCCAGATATTACAAAGTGAACTCTAAATGAAAAAAAAAGGAGTTTTTTTTGTTCTTAGATCTCCCCTTCTTCCACACAAATTTCATTTCACTTCAGAGCTGTGCCTTTAAGGCACAATTTTGCCCACAATTCCTAGAATACTCAGCTAAAGAGAGATGAGTTTATAGACCACTGGTAAAAAAGAGATTTCCTATGTGCTCTTCAGCAAACAAATTTAAAAAGATATTTGTGCTTTCTTCATTTACCAAAAAGAAAAAAAAAAGCTTTCTTGTTTTTCAAAGGCCTGGAAATAAAAAAAAAAATAATAAAAAAAAATTAATGTCCATGAAAAAATCCTTGCTGTTGTATTTTTAATGTGTTTAAATAATAATTACAAAAATCAACTGTAGAATAGCCCAAGACTGTGGCATTCAGGTATTGCATGGTGGGAACTAAGGACTGTTTAGAGCTAGACACAAAAAAGTAAAGACTGGAAAAAAATGATGGTGTGAGTGGACAATATTCCTCTGTTTCAGTTTGGAATTATCATAGAATCCTACAAGGGTTTGGGTTGGAAAGGACCTTAAAGTTCATCCAGTTCCATCCCCTGCCATGGGCAGGGACACCTCCCACCAGCCCAGGTTGTTCCAAGCCCCATCCTACCTGGCCTTGGACAATTCCAGGGATGGATATGTATAGATAGATATATTTATATTTATATATGAATAGATTTATGTGGCTATTTTTCACAATGATTAAGAGCTCTGAAAAATCAAGATACATAAATTCAAACAGTGTGGTTTAGCTACTTTTCCTCTGGTCCAGCAAGAGATTTGCTGATCAGCACTTGCAGGCACATCTAATATAAAACCAATCCGTCCTGCCCAGCTCTCCACAAATATTACAGGGGTGGAAAAGCCTCCTGACAAATTCACAAGCTGCAAATGTACAGTCATGAAATTCAATGGCCTCACAGCTGCGCACTCGGAACTTGGGAATGCAGAAAAACGCCGGGATTGGCAGCAGGCTCTGGCACAGGGTTTCATTTTACAGATGACACTGGAGACTCTGCCAGCCTGATGTTGATCTCCTCCTGATTTGTTGTTGTTGTTGCTGTTGTTGTTGTCATTCCATGGCTCCTTCCCTGAGGTCTCACAGTGGCTGTTCTCCTAAAAGTCCCCTCTCCACTTTTCTGACCCTGCTTGGTTCCCTCAGCTCTGCTCATGGCACAGTGTTTGTTCTGCAAAAACTTTCCCTTTCCCTTCAGTATTTTGGAGGCACAAAGTGCATTATTCCATAGATGTGTCCCAGGTTTTCTCCTCAATTCAGAAGAGTTTGGATTTCACAGCTGAAATGATTGTGCCTTGATACTTGTGTTCTGCATATTGTCAGGCCACTTAGAGAGAAGGAAGGATTCCTTACTGAGGGAACAAGGCCTCTGCATGGCCTGTGGTGATGTTCATGAAGTGCCAGCCTGGGCTGATCCACCCAAAGCCAGATGACACTGGAAGCTTGTTAAAAAAAAAAAAAAGTCAAGAAAAGAATCCCAGGATGGTTTGGGTGGGAAAAGCTCCTCCAGCCCCACTCCCTGCTATGGGCAGGGACACCTTCCACTAGCCCAGATTGCTCCAACCTGGTCTTGGACATTCCCAGGGATCCAGGGGCAGCCACAGCTTTGCTGAAAAATTCATTCCAGCCCTTCACCACCCTCACAGGGAGGAATTCCTTCCCAAACTCCCAGCTATCCCTGCCCTCTGGTAGTGGGAAGCCATTCCTTGTGTCCTATTCCTCCATCCTTTGTCCCAGGTCCCTCTCCAGCTCTCCTGGAACCTTCTCTTCTCCAGGGGAACCCCTCCAGCTCTCCCAGCCTGGCTCCAGAGCAGAGGGGCTCCAGCCCTTGGAGCATCTCCATGGCCTTCTCCAGACTCGCTCCAGGAACTCCACGTCCTTCTGCTTTTGGACCCCGGAGCTGGACATAATATTGAAATAAATTTTAGAATATTCTTTATAATTTTTCTCCCCTTTGAGCCCTTTGCCACCATCACTGAAACATTTGGCTGAGATCTGTGTCCAGATTGAAATAGGGCACAAACTCAGGGGACCAAATGGCACAAACTGGTTCTTTGTACCTTGAAGTCACACTGATACAACAACAAAGTTCCTAAAAAGCAAGGAAGATGACATAACACAGGACTGCAACAAACTTGCTTTAAAAAAACAAATTTTAAGTCATTTTGCCGAAGTTTCTGCACACACAGTTCCACCACAGCACACAGAGCCTCTCCTGCCTGTAAACTTGAGCACTTAATAAAATAAACTACAGGAATTTGGATAAAAACCAAAAACAAGCCACACAAACATATGAGTGTGTGTGTGTAATTTCCAAACAGGGTGAAAGAAAACTCAGCTTTATTCCTTATGATGGTTTTCCTGGTGCTGCTCCAAAAAAATCTGATCTTCCAGGCAAGGCTCTCTACCACAGTCAGTATTATTTTTCCTTTAGATATCCATGTTCAGGAATAACTGTGCAAAAATCTCCAGCCTATAGTGATGTAGATACCTGATTTGGATTTATTTGTCCAGGAAAATAGATTATATTATATTGTATTATATTCTTATTCACAACTCAGTAGCTTCCATTAGAAAAAAAAATATGGATTTTTTTTTCCTGCAAAAAACCTCTGACTCGTTATATGAAGAATAAAATATTCCTTATAACTTTGTAAAACAGACACCACCCCCTTGAAAAAGAGTTTGAATTCTGTGAGGTTCTATATATTTACCAGTTGGAATCATCCACCAAAACTTTTCATGGGAAGCCTTCAGGTTGTTGCTGATGGAGAGAAATGGAGAGAAAGGAAAATTCTCTGGACTCCCAAAATAACTTTCTTTTGATATCTTTGATTTTTGAGAGGGAAAGGAAATTTCTGTGGAGGACATTTTAATGAATCACCCCAGCACATCCACACAGGGAGCAGGATTAGGGGTGAATTCCAAGAGAGGACAGGGAATCAGCTCTGTGGAGCCTGTGCCATGAGAAATCCATGGGGAAAAAACAGGAGGTGCTTCCCCCCTGCCCTGCTCTCTGGGCCAGAAGGAAGGACAGGCCAGAAACCACACAAAAATTTAAAAAGTTAATAATTAATTAATGCACAAAAAAAATCAGAGAATCTTCCTCAATCTTCGTTTGGATTGTGATGCTCTTGACCGGGATGGGAAAATTTTTCCTTGAAAGTGGGTTGAAAACGTAGAGTAGAAGGGTTTGTTTAGCAAGAGATGATGGGCAGAACCAGGGAACAGTTCCTTCCCAGCCTATTTCCCAAGACAGTAAAAATTCACAGAAACATTACTTATACTCATTGGGGTTTTTTTTTAATTTATTTTTTTTTTCCTTGGTTGAACCACGTGCTGTTCCACGGGATTTCAGCGACAAACACTTTTCAGGCTTGTTTTGTTATTCCCCCCACCAAAAGCTTTAACTCTGGACGTCACCCCCATCAAATCCCACACAGAAATGGGCATCAAGTGTTTTGTTTACTCCCAACTTGGCAGAGCCACAACAAAGAACAGAATGTAAAGAATGAACTCCCTTTGCGAAAGTGATTCACGAGGGGAAACAAAAGCCTTTCCCTTCCCCAAAACGGATTTTCCGAGTGGGCCTCAGGTATTTCTGAATTGCCCAGCGTTCACAGGGAGCTCTTAGATAACTAAGAAATGTTTGGAAGGCAGCCTGAAAACAGGAGGGATGAGAAAATTTGAGGTTTTTTCATTAAAAAAGCATTAAGGAAATATGGGCTTTTCAACAGGGCGACGTGAACGAACAACCGCTTTCCACCCAACATGTAGAAACCTGCTGGATGCAGGTTCCTTCCAACTTCCCCTCGGCTGTGGCAGCTGGATGGATGTGTTTCCACCTGCTTTTCCCGGGTGTCATTCCTGAGGTATGTTTCAGAAAGCCAAATGAGCTTTAAACTCTCAGCTTGGCTGCAGCCAAAACTATTTTTATTATTTGATCGCATCCGTCCGAGCGGCTCCTGCTCCTTTAATTCCCAGCTGCCCACAGCTCTGCCCCAAAAAAGAATATTTGATTTTTGGTGTTTGGGTTTTTTATTTTTTCAAATGAAAATGCTCATTTTAAAAACACCCAAACGAAAAGCATAATTGGTTGATCCCATGGAAGTGTTTCTTCCTCACTGTTTGCTCCAGGAGTTCTGTCTGAAGGGACCATCTAAACGTGGCTGCAGACAACAAAATGCTTCTGAAAAATATGAAAACCTCGCTAAAAATGTTAAAAACTTCTCCCCCAAAAACCTTTTTGAAGGCTGGCTGCCTCCATCTCCTCAGCTGGTGGTGGAAATAAAGCTGCCAGATTGATCTTCTCCCATTCCTCCCGAATTTCAGGGGGATAGGAGAGAGTGGGTGTGGGGAGGGAAAGTATCTGGAGTACAAGAAAGGATGATTATCAAGTCTAAAGAGAGCACGTCACAAAATGAAGAAATTTAAGGCTATTTTTAAAGCAATTATTTTGTTTTCAAGATGAAAACGTGCTGCAGTGTTCCCCCTCTCCCTGGCATTCCAGGGGAGGTGTTGCACTTAGCTGGCAAAATTAATTCCCCTCAAGAAAAGCAAACTGAAGCAGTGGAAGCAAAATAGAAAAGCAGAAGATGAAAGTTTTGTTTTCTCCATTTTGAACAGGGAAGAAATGGTGTTTTCAAGACTTGATTAACTCCAAGGCCCAACTCTGCAACAACAACCCCAGCGATTCCCTCAGACTGTTCGTGATAAAGCTCCCCCTGGTACCCCAGAAATGTGGGAGTTCAGATGAACCTCCTCACCTCTCTATCTGCATAATTTATCTGCAGATATTTTGGAAGTTTGGAAATCTCCTCAATAAGTTTTTTAAGATTTAGGAACTCTTGGGGGAAAAAAAAAAAACCAACAAACCAAGATGTGACCTGTTACGTAAACCTGTATTTTAGGAAGTGAACTAGAGACAGGAGGAAGGATCACAGGGGTTGGACACATAACCAGCTGTCCCAATTTGGCTGAGCTGTTTTAGCTGTCAGTGTGTGAATTCTTAATGTGTGATGATTATAAAGTACAGAGAGAGCTCAGCTCTCATTTGAATTATTTTGCTTTTGCCTCAGAGTAGCAGCACAAACAGGGGGCTGCCACCCCAAATCTCCTGCTGGTGATTTCTCCCTCTGAGACCCACGTGTCAAATCCCCTTCCAAACCTTAAACCTCAGAATACTGACTTATTAAGATCTAAAGTGATAAAATCATGCTTATCCCAGGCTCAAATTTTCCTGACACCTTCGCTAATTACACAAGGTAATGAAATCCCAGAAGCACTGAAATAATTGTTCCAGCAGGATCTCAGCCAGAGAAACACCTATGGAAGCTTCTTTCCATTCACTCATCACTGTGGGAAGAAATCTCACAGTCCTCTCCAAAAACCCCCTCAAACAGATGTCTTGCAGCACAGCAAGACATTATCAAATTCAGACTTGGAGTGAGCATGTTCCAAAATCCAAAAGCCCTCCGAGGGAATGTTTTGCCAGACACACCTTATCATCCCCAGGGGAGCGGGATCCAGGGTGGGCACCTTCAGAGAGATAGGATGGCACAGGGAAAAGCAGCTCTTTGGCCTGTCCAAGGCCAGGTGTTACCAAATAACACCTTAAACCTAAGAAATACCATGGTCTCTATCTGGGGATAGAATCACAGGTCCATGGAATTGCTAAGGTTGGAAAAGTCTTCTGAGGGCATCGAGTTCAACCCTTCCCCAGCACTGCCAAGGCCACCACTGACCCCTGTCCCCAAGTGCCACATCCACAGGGCTTTGAAATCCCTCCAGGGATGGGGATTCCACCCCTGCCCTGGGCAGCTGTGCCAGGGCTGGACAACCCTTTCCAGGAAGAAATTTTCCCAATATCCAACCTGCCCCTCCCCTGGCACAGCTGGAGGCCGTTCCCTCTCCTCCTGTCCCTTGTTCCCTGGGAGCAGAGCCCGACCCCCCCCAGCTCCCCCCTCCTGTCAGGGAGTTGCAGAGCCAGAAGGTCCCCCCTGAGCCTCCTTTTCTCCAGGCTGAGACCCCCAGCTCCCTCAGCTGCTCCTGCTGCTCCAGCCCCTTCCCAGCTCTGTTCCCACCCTTGGACACTCTCTGAGGTATCAGCCAAGACACAGCTCAGGGTGTTTTCTGTCTGATCTCCAAACTGGGGTCATGGATGCTCCAAATCACTGCTCTCATTTAGAATCCTTAGAAAACTTCCCGTGCTGGAGATATCCAGGACAGGAGACCCAATCCTGGCACCAGTGTCTGGTGGGGGCACAGGGGCCACCAGCACCACCCTCCCCAATCTGGGTCCCCAGATCCCTTCCCAGGCAATGCTGAGACAGACTCTCAGCTTTCCCAAGGAAATATTTTCAAGTAGAATTGTTATTTGGGTTTTTTTTGACTGTTTTAAAACTCACATTAGCAAATGTGATGGCGGTGCACAGATCTGTCAGAGCTGTTCTCAGCTGCAACCCTCAAACATGTCATTACCTTGTGCTGTGTGAGCAAAACTGGGCTTGGCTGCCAGGGGACTCAGCTCCAAATTAGTTTGCGGATAAAGTCCCTTCCATCTTTCACTCCATCTCCTCTTAGTGAGGGCTTAACCTCTTACAAATAAGTTACTGCCAGGGAGAATAAATAGAGAGTATTAAAGTCTCCAAGAAATGTCCCTGCTCAGGTAGCTCTGACCTCCTGGAACACAACTCTTACATTGGAATAAAAACTTCCACTGATTTTATTTTAAACCTCACTTGTAATTATAAGGTAATAGTATTTTTTTGGAAGTACAGGAGGAAAATAGTAGCATGGAAAATGTACCTTTCTTCTGGAAAGCTAGGACTGCAACCTCAGCGTTTTGGGTTCGGAAATCTTTTTTAAAATGGGCTTAGAACATTTTAAAACGTTACTTTTTGCAAAGTATCAGAGAATATCCTGAATTGGAAGGGACCCACGTGGATCATCAAAGTCTAAGACCTGATTTTGGCGTGGAATCATTGACTTAATCCAAGCTACAATCCAGAACAACCCCCTCACCAGGCAGTTCTGCTGGAAGGGCACAAATCTCCTGAAACATCATCCTGTTAGGTCTGAAAGTCCTCCAGGTACCTCCCAACACGCATGTAAGCACATCCAGAGAATTTGGGAGGCACTGGGATCTGGTGCCTGCTGGATCCAGCTCACCCCATGTCCCAGTTAACACATTCCAGCAGCAGCAGCCCCTCTCCACATCATAGAAAATAATTCTATCATTTAATCCCCTCATATCCCTGGATAAAACTCCTACTTGAGAAGCCAAGGAGCAGGTTAAGGACCAAAGAGTTGTTGGTCTTGTGCCATTCCAGGAACAACTTCTACAACTTTTGAGAAGAAAGACAGAAAGGATTTCGAATTCTGGACTTCCTTAGTGAGGATGATCCGAGGGCTGGAGCCCCTCTGCTCTGGAGCCAGGCTGGGAGAGCTGGGGGGGTTCCCCTGGAGAAGAGAAGCTCCAGGGAGAGCTGAGAGCCCCTTGCAGGGCCTGAAGGGGCTCCAGGAGAGCTGGAGAGGGACTGGGGACAAGGGATGGAGGGACAGGACACAGGGAATGGCTTCCCACTGCCAGAGGGCAGGGAGAGATGGGATACTGGGAGGGAATTCCTGACTGGGAGGTGGAGAGGCCCTGGCACAGGTTGCCCAGAGAAGCTGTGGCTGCCCCTGGATCCCTGGAAGTGTCCAAGGCCAGGTTGGATGTGGCTTGGAGCAACCTGGGCTGGTGGAAAGTGTCCATGCCCGTGAAAAGGGGTGGGACTGGATGATCTTTACGGTCCCTTCCCACCCAAACCATTCTGGAATTCTATGACACCAGAACAGGAACTACTCTCACCTTGTTGTGTCACTGGATTATAAAAAAATTAAAAGATATTAGAATTTTTTTTAAAATCCCTACTTTCTTCTGCCTCACAGCTGGCCCATAATTCATGTGGGGAATGGCAAGAATGAGGGGATGTCCAAACTGTCCCCCACACCCTGTCTTCTCAGGAAACTCACTGTCATGTGGAATTAATTACTTTTTTTTTTTTTTAAATACATATCATTTCAAGTTCATGGTCCAATATCTCTGATTCATAGTCATAAAAGTTGCACAACAACAGAGCTGTATAGAACAAAGGTTAATTTGAGGGTAAAATACCCTTCCTAATGAAACCCAACTGGAAACTTGCTGGATTCAGGGAGAAATCCCTGCAGCACTCTTGGTCTTAAATTTCTGATTGCCAGGTTTAGAAATTTGGTGCCTTTAGACACCAGCAAGAGGAGGCACAGGGAGAAACCAACCCTTGTATCTTCTGACCTGGGGTTCTCTTGAGATGTTCCAGGTTAATCCCTCTGTGTCACACAACAGCTTTGGGACACCTTCTTGCCTACAACCTTTAGGTTCTCAGGCAACATCAAAACCCCAGAGATCAGAGCACAGGTCTCTGGGCCAGCCTCAGATATTTAGAGACCACAACTCTTCTAAACTTTTGAAAGAACAGTTTTGGACTGCTGTTTTTTATAATTTCAGATTCTCTTTCACACCAGTGAGGGCAGGACACATCCTTCCTCCTGCAGCTCCNTATATATATAAAGGGAAAAAACTCATTCTAGGATTCAGTTTCCACTTTAAAAATCTGATTTCTAGGCCTTGGCAGAGCTGAGTAATTAAATAAATAAGTAGTCAACTCTTCCTCCTGCCAGGAGCATCTTTGCTGACACACACACACACCACACACTCCTTTAAATAAGCCTCTGTGTCAGTGCTCAGCCAAACTTCTCATCATGCCCCAGATCTCTATCTCTCAGCTAAGGCTGATAACTGGATTTCCAGTAAGTTTTGAGTCAGACATTAAAATGCTGTTTAAAGCACCAGCTCTGACCCGGGTTTCCAGGAAAAACTGTCCAAGGAAAATCTCAGTAGCAATTAGGAACAAGGCTTGGTACTTCCTTTTCCCCTTCTTCAGCCAACACCACAGGTGGCAGGTATATATTTATATATTTGTATATTTATATAGTTACACTTTCACAGCTTCCCTTTGAAATTACATTCATGGAAAACAGCCTGGGAAAAGCACTAAGAAGAGTTGATCAATTAAGTAACTAAACTGGTAGCCACAAATAAATTCCAATTTTATCTAATCCTTTGAACTCCTGTTGCATGGAGTTGGACTCCATGGTTCTATCTCTTCCTACTCAAGATATTCCATGACTTTGTGAATAAAAAGTCCTTTTATTTCTCTTTTTTCCATCCTTGTAATTTCAATCCTTGCATTATTGAGTTATCATGAAATAATGAATAATCATGTGTTATTCATGTTCTCTGTGCCACATTCCATTTTATAGCAACTGTATTTTAACAGCAAAGGACAGAATGGCTGAAGATTAAAAAAAAATACAGAATCAAAGATCATGGAGTCACCAAGGTTGGAAAAGACCTCCAAGATCGAGTCCAACCATTCCCCAGCACAGCACTGACCCACGTCCCCAAATCTACATGTTTTTGGAACATTTCCAGGGATGGGGACTCCACCAGTGCCCTGAGCAGCCTGTTCCAATGCCTGACCTCCCTTTCTAGGAATAAATTTTTCTTAATATCCAATCTAACCCTGCCCTGGTCCAACTCAAGGCCATTTCCTCTTGTCCTATCAGTAACTGTTTATCAATCTGTTTATAAACCCACAGTTTGCTTCTGTGCTGCACAGAGTAATTAAAATAGAAATACTGAGAGAGGTTTGAAGTGAAACACTGCTCTTAGCAAGGGAAGAACTGCTTGTCATGTTTGTATGAGATCATAAATCCCTGGAAGTGGCCTAAGCAGCATTCTCNGACGGCTGCGGCTTTGGGAAGAATCCCACATATGACAAGACTCCCAACAGCACCAGGAAAACTGGAAGCCACGAGATCATGCTCAAAAAAAATTCAGTGAAGCAAGAAAAAAGCAACAGAAGAGGAGAGGAAAGGATGGGAGAGTAAAGAAATGGCATTTTCTAAGCATGAAGAATTATTACTGAGGTCAAAACTTGAAGCTGTTCCAGGAGTTTCTGATTAAATCCTGCTTTGTTCAGAAGTGCTGACGTGCTGAAATCCAAATGATTTGGGGAAGGGATCAATCTGATAGGACTTGTTCCTGTTGGGTCATTTGCCTACTTGTTTTACTCGAAGCCTTGGCTCCCAGACAGCAGCTCTGATGGGCTATTGGGAAAGCCAGATTCCCAGGCTCCCCAGAAACTCGGGATTAAAAGAAATTAATTATTGATACAAGCCTGTGCTATGCATGTTTGCCTTATCAAGTGATCTGGAGCTGTGCCTGTGGCAGGGGAGGAGCTCATCTGATAGTGCTTTAATGAGGCAAAAAGCTCAGGCAAGTGGCAGCTCCTGCTCTAGGCTCCCTCTCCCTAAAAAAACGGGAGAATAAGGAGTGAAATAAGAAGTTTTAAATATTCCCTGTTTCTTTTAGGGAAATCATTTGAGCCCAGTACTCTGCCTGCTGACTTTGTAGGATAATTCCATGATGAAATCATAAAATCCTGGGCATCTCAGGCTGGTTTGGGCTTTAAAAACCAACATCAGCTCCCTCCAGCTTTCAGAGTTTGGGACTGGGGTTCGAGCTCTGATTTGGGCAGCTCTTCCTGCTCGGAGAGGGCAGCAGCTGTGGCACAGGGATGCAGGGATGTGGGATGTAGGGAGGCAGGGATGCTCTGCACTGTGCACCGGTGCCATTAGGTGGTGCTTGAAACAGAAGATTGCAAGGCAGAAAAGCAAGAGCTCGTGGGTGCTGCCCAGGCAGCCTGCGTGGGGAATATTGGAGCCTGGCAATTTAAAATTAAAAAATTAAAATTAAAAAAAAAAAAAAGAGAGAGAGAGAGAAAAAATTAAAAAAAAAAAAATATATATATAAAGGGAAAAAACTCATTCTAGGATTCAGTTTCCACTTTAAAAATCTGATTTCTAGGCCTTGGCAGAGCTGAGTAATTAAATAAATAAGTAGTCAACTGTTCCTCCTGCCAGGAGCATCTTTGCTGACACACACACACACCACACACTCCTTTAAATAAGCCTCTGTGTCAGTGCTCAGCCAAACTTCTCATCATGCCCCAGATCTCTATCTCTCAGCTAAGCATGATAACTGGATTTCCAGTAAGTTTTGAGTCAGACATTAAAATGCTGTTTAAAGCACCAGCTCTGACCCGGGTTTCCAGGAAAAACTGTCCAAGGAAAATCTCAGTAGCAATTAGGAACAAGGCTTGGTACTTCCTTTTCCCCTTCTTCAGCCAACACCACAGGTGGCAGGTATATATTTATATATTTGTATATTTATATAGTTACACTTTCACAGCTTCCCTTTGAAATTACATTCATGGAAAACAGCCTGGGAAAAGCACTAAGAAGAGTTGATCAATTAAGTAACTAAACTGGTAGCCACAAATAAATTCCAATTTTATCTAATCCTTTGAACTCCTGTTGCATGGAGTTGGACTCCATGGTTCTATCCCTTCCTACTCAAGATATTCCATGACTTTGTGAATAAAAAGTCCTTTTATTTCTCTTTTTTCCATCCTTGTAATTTCAATCCTTGCATTATTGAGTTATCATGAAATAATGAATAATCATGTGTTATTCATGTTCTCTGTGCCACATTCCATTTTATAGCAACTGTATTTTAACAGCAAAGGACAGAATGGCTGAAGATTAAAAAAAAATACAGAATCAAAGATCATGGAATCACCAAGGTTGGAGAAGACCTCCAAGATCTGGTCCAGCCATTCCCCAGCACAGCACTGACCCACGTCCCCAAATCTACATGTTTTTGGAACATTTCCAGGGATGGGGACTCCACCAGTGCCCTGAGCAGCCTGTTCCAATGCCTGACCTCCCTTTCTAGGAATAAATTTTTCTTAATATCCAATCTAACCCTGCCCTGGTCCAACTCAAGGCCATTTCCTCTTGTCCTATCAGTAACTGTTTATCAATCTGTTTATAAACCCACAGTTTGCTTCTGTGCTGCACAGAGTAATTAAAATAGAAATACTGAGAGAGGTTTGAAGTGAAACACTGCTCTTAGCAAGGGAAGAACTGCTTGTCATGTTTGTATGAGATCATAAATCCCTGGAAGTGGCCTAAGCAGCATTCTCACCTCTCCATGAGTTATCTTAAACACCAGGAGGTGGGAGGTAGTTTGGACAAAAGATAAAAATCCAGGCAGCTGATCCATTTTAAAGCCTCTCTCCTTCCTTTTAGGCTTTAGGTTTCACATAAATATTTCTTTAAATGCACACATCTATGTACCAAAACTACCGTTTGAGAAGCTTCCAAAACTCGTTTTTTAATTAAACCCATGAAAGTATAATGCTCACACTGAATAAGTATCAAAAATAGAGGCAAAACTGAGAAAATATGCAGGCATTTTTCTTGGGTTTTGTCAGGCTCTGCAAAGACAATTAAGTTTCTTTTCTTCACTGTACATATAATACTCAGAAGTGAAAGCTTAATTAACTTGTCAGAAACTCTGGCATCTCTTTTCTTGAGCTGCTGAACCCACCTTCCCCAAAGACTTGAAGGGAAAATAAAAAAAAAAAACCAACAACCTGAAATACCTGATCATGCATGACATTCCTGCCCTGTGCCACGGTCTGTCTGTCATTACCAGAGGGTTTTTTATCCATCTGGGAGAGAACACTCATTTCCCATTTGTGTGGCAACATCTCAGAGTTTCTCTGGGCCGATGGCCCCGGTGCCACATGCTGAAGGAGTGGGACATGGTGACACTAATTACAAGTGTTTCTCAGGCAAATCCTGAAGCTTTCAGCAAAACATCCCCCATCATGAGGCTTTTCATGCCAATTTAAGGCCCTGGGAGTGGCAGCTGGGAAAGCAAAACTTCTTTTACCCCTTGATAACTCAACACCCCATCCCTGGGGGGATTTAAAGCCGTGGGGATGTGACCCTTGTGGGTTAGAGGTGGCCTGGGCAGTGCTGAGGTTGGACTCGACCTTAGGGGGTTTTTCCCAACATTATTGGTTCCATGTGAGGTGACTGAGCGTGTTTAGGAGGGAGGAAAAGGCAGAGCCCAAACATTGAGACCTATTTGTGCAGCAGAGCCAGTGCAGCAGCCCTGGGACTGCTCCGTTCCCTGCTGGCTGGCCCTGCTTTCTGCAGATAGTTCACATTTCTTCTGGCTGAGTCCAGAGGCAGCTGTGGTAAATAAGTCCCTGTCAGCAAGCACTACCTGGAATTGTGCTCTCAGCAGCTGGAGGAGCCACTCCTGACCCCGCTTCCAAGAACCAGGAGGGGTTTGGATGAGAGTTCTACAAGAAACTCCAGGAGAGGAGAGAAGGACGTTCCTTCACCAAAGGTTAAGTTAACAAATCTAATGCTACCACTTAAATTTGGCAAGTGCAATAAGTGGCTTCCACATTTTCAGGGTTGGTTGTGTTTTGTGTTTTTTTTAATGAAGTCTTTCAACCTGAGCTCACTTAAGTCTGAAAGATATTGTACTTTATCCTCCTGTAATCTCCTCTCAAGATCTGCATGTTTAACCAAAGAGCAAAGGTCCAGGTGCTTCACTGCATTAGTAATGACCCCATGTCTCCTCTTCAATAATGCAAAGCTGAGCAGAGCACAGCAGCTTTGTGCTTTCTCATTTTAAAAATGGATTCAAACCTCTCTCTGTGGGGCCAGGCGACAGCGCGAGGGAGTAGAAATTGGTGGGTTTTCTTCAAGGGATAATTTTTCACCTCCCATATAAATCATTATCTTTACTTCTCTGCTGACTTTGCTGCAGTTTCCAGCACTAAGTCAGGTTTTAGTGAGCTCTGGGATTTGGGGCATGGAACTGTCTGTTCAACAGACCTGAAGACTGTGTGAGTAATTCCAAGTCCTGCAATCCTACACAAAACACCATATTGTGAAACCCTCTGCTGATAGATATTAAAACCACACACAATTCTTAACCCCTCCACACAAATCCATGCTTTAGGTCTTTCTTTCTTTTTTTTTTTTCTTAAACAAAATAAAAGTAAATTAAGCTTTCACACTTTGCCTGTGACAGAGCACTCCAGAGGTTCACACAGACCCAACCTGTGTGTTTGCAGAACAATCTTCATTATTGCTATTGATACAAAAGGAAGCTTTTCTGTAATGCATCATTATATCCCCAGGCCTCTTTGGGTACTCGTGGTGACTTGGAGAATACTTTATAAGCCACTGTCTCTGTTATTTCATCTCTACAATGAATTAGAGTTCTTTGGTTTGATGTGTAGCTCTGGAGACACCTGATCCAGGTCTCCATCCACCAGCAAAACTGGAGAGCAGCAGATGATGAACATTGGCCACACATCTGTATTTAGCTCTTTCTACCAAAACCAGTCAGTAACCAGTCAGTTGGATGAACTTATCAGTGGGAGAACCAGTGGGAATAAAACACACAGGGCAGTTTAAAGCAGAAGATCCTGCAGGAACAAGGCAGCTCCTTCAACTCCCATTCATGGGCTCCTGGTGTAAAAACCTGCATCCACACATTTATCATGTGCACAGGAGGCCACAGCTCTCTGAACCATCATTCATCTGTTAACTGCAAAACCCAAACTGAAAAATGAGCTGTTTTCCCAGATGAACATAAACACCAAGCCCTGGATGTTAGTTGGGAATTTTCCCCGCCGCTCACGCAGGCTGGAGTAGGGTAATAATCCTTCCCCCCATAACAGATTTAGATTAGCAATGCCAGTAGTATTAAAAGGGGCCTTTTGAGCAGGCAAACATGTGCTGGCAGTCTGGGAAGGGTGTTTACAACATGTGTTTTGCAGGTATTAGTGCTCATGAGGCCCCATGGCTCACGAAGGCACAACAGGCCCTGCCATTTCCCTGGAGCCACCGCTCTGCTCCCTCCTCTCTGTCCCTTCCCTCCCTCCAGAGGCACAACTGAATCCTTAATTGTTTTGCTACAGGTACAGGCACAGCCATAAAACACCCCAGTTGGGACACAATTAGTGCTCTAAGAGGCAGGAAAACCACATCTGGCAAACAAGGGAGAGAGCCCAGGGAGCGCTTTATTCCAAACTCAGCTCTCCAAGGGGGAATATGTTCTAAAGCTGAGCTTTCCAGCCGTGTTTGGGGCTCTCCCCCTCCCTGCCAGGCTGCTCTTGTTTTTCTGATAAACTAAACCAAGCTCTGCCTGCCAGGGTGTTCCATAAATCCTAGTCACCTCGAGGCTGGCTCTCATCCCACACGGGCAAATTCCAGCCCCACTGAGGTGGATGTGGTCACCACCAAGGCTTTTCCAAACAAGGCTGGAGGTGTTTGCTCATCAAAGCTGGAAGCCCCAGCCAGGCCCTGCTGCAGCACTGGAAACACAGGTTTCCTGATGTTTAGCTCACCCAAAACATGGAAACTTAACCAAAGTAAACTTGGAAGTGCAAAGGGAAAATATTTGATACTGGAACGAACTGTCCTGAAGTTGCTGCTTCATATTTTATGAAGAGGTAGATTATTCTGCCTGTTGTTGACACTGCAATTATACCACTGGTGGCCACATATATATTTCATGAAACTGTCCTGTTGCTATCTGGACCTTCCAGAGTTTGCTTTAACCTCAAAGGATATATTTGGCCTAGAAAAACTTGCACATTGAGGAACGAAGGTGGAACCAGATGGCTGAATAACAAAATGGACTGTCAGACTTGTATGACAAAGAGTTCCTACTCACCTTGCACTCCCTTGGCCACCAAACCCCAAAAATTCAGTCCTCAAATGTTACAAATCTGGGTTCTGCACTTGTTATTTTCCATTTTATTACTAATAATAACACATATACACCTAAACAGCAGCTTGTTTGGGTCCAGGGTTAGAAAGATCTGTCAGTGGAAATAATTGATACCTGGGTGCCCAGGGAATGGGTTTTGGTTGATTTTTATGACTCAGAGGAGGAAAAGGAAGTTATTTATAAGGACGAAGCAAAACCCAATTTCACCAGTTCATCTTTCGAGTTTCTGTGCTGTTAATTTTAAGCTCATATTTGATCATATGGATGCACCACCTATAAGCAGAGTCATGGAATCATTTAGGTTGGAAAAGCCCTCTAAACATCTATCAAAGGGCTCTATAAAACATGAAATCTCTGTTTGAGCATCTCACTGGGGAAACACCACATTTATTTTGCTTTCCCACATTAAACTTCCCTATCAGACTATTAAAACCATACAACCTGCAGGACCAACACTGTACTGGGGGGAAAAAACCCAACAACAAACCTTTAAACCTAACAGTTATCCTAAAGAATGTGTTTTCATCCACAAATAAATAACTTGAAATCAAATTATCCATTTTAATTAGTCTGAGCTATGGTTATTCATCGATGTGAGCAGTATGTTGGTCTCATGGATGTGGTGAAGCAGCACACAAAAACTGGAAGGTGATTTACAGCTTTCACTGCTGGGATTGACCTCAACAGGAAAGCCCAAAGTCTGCAAATGTCTTTTGTCTTTTCCCCCCCCATTCTTTAACAAATATGTCACTGAGAGTCATCCCTATTGTTCAAAAAGTTACACTTTGGTTTTCTGTGGTTAATTAGATCAGCAGAAATGTTGCAAAACACACTGGCAAGTATCTAAAAAATCTTGGTGACTCACAACGTTTGACCAGTTCCTTTCATTTACTGATTCATTCAAAATAACAGTAAAAAAAAAAAAAAATTTTAAAAAAATGGACTGGAATAGTTTCAGGCAGCAAAAAAGTACTTTGGGGATGACTTTGACGAAATTGTTAGAAGTGATGACTGCACCTAAGAGCTCTGAAATGCTGGTGATAAGATGTTTGACATTGCCTCCCACAGAACTTGTTACAAAACACGTACCAGCCACATAGACACCGAGCTGGTGCCAGGGGAGATTTAGGATAAACAATTAATCCACAGAGTTAAGGGTGTAAAAGGACTCTCTCCTCATTCCTTTCACTGGGAACGTGTGAGGCTTCAGTGCTCAGCAGTTCCATGCTCCTTATTGCCTTTATGTACCTTTGTGACCCTCATATACATCTGGTTTCATGTGTATTTTACATATATTTTATATATCTAAAAGGATATTTTTATATAAATATATTTTATTTACATATATATATCAGTCCTGCACAGTAGCTGTAAAATATTAATAACAACATCAAAGTCCACAGTTTTTTCCACCCCAATATTTTTACATTACACCCCAATTCTCTGCTATTTTTCTCTCTTATAAATATATATATATATTTGAATGGAATGGTGCAGGACAATAAACACCTCTTCTGTAAAACAGTTACCCATTTTTCTTCAGTGGCTGTTGTTAAAATTGTTATTATAATTGCTGGTTTTCCAAGGATTTTTTCTGAGGCAAAGACCTTTGGTCGAAGGTTGGACTTGGTGATGTTGGAGTCTTTTCCAACCTTATTGATTCTAAGGTTTGATCCCTGTTTCTATCTCCAAGTTTTTAGTGGAAATGTCTGGATTTTTCCTGGAAGCTGTGTGAGAGGGAACTGAAATAAACTTGCAGAAATATCTCATAGCAAAGAAAATAATCAAGAAATATATAGTCAAGAAATGCAATCAGTACATTTTCTGCACAATGGAACCCTTTTGACCAAGCTGGTAGAAATCAGAATTCCAGAACCAGCACACACTACACAGATAAATAAGGGTATTGCTCACATTTGTCTAGAACACATGTTGCAAAACGCATTTCAAATGCAATTTGGGTGTTGAAGGAACACCAGCAGTTTATGTTTGTTATTTCAGAAAATCCTCAATGAAAGTGTCAGTTCCAAGAGGCGGCTGAAGAAATCTGCTCCAGACTCCCAGGAATGACTGAAGCAAGAGTTTTTAATTGAATCTCAAATGACTGTAGCTGTGTTTCTCTCAGTAGTGAGCTCCCCTTTCCATGCAGATCCAGTTGGTTATAGGTAATAAGATTACTCTGGGTTAGTGCCTGTAGCCTCTAAAACACTGCCAAGAGCGAATATGCAACATGTTGTAGGGTTAAGGAAGCCTAACACGGTGCCAACATCACACTGTGACATTGCCTGCGGAGTGTGAAAGGATTATATCCTGTCTTAACATACCATTTCACCCATGCCAGAAAATGGAAAAGACTCTAATCACTCAGTAAGTATGCAAGTCACTAAATATAAATCCAAACCGGTTTCTGCTGCTAGAATATCAAGTTTCCCTTCAGAGCAGCTCTGCTCTGAACAGTGCCTCTGAAATTTGGGGCTGGAGGTTCTCATATTTATGGCATCTTGGTAATTTCCAGATGAAATGAAACCAAAGCAGAAGGAAAGAAGCAGAGGGTTGGTGTTGGGTTGGTGGGGTTTTTTTTTTAATACGAGCCGTGCAAACTTACTCCAGGTCTGGATTCTTTCCAAGTCACGCATTACTAAACAACAAAGATTTGGCAGCCAGATTTTACAGCTAATTTTTTTTTTTTTTTTTTTTTTTTTTTTTTTTTTTTTTTTTTTTTTTTTTATTCTGGCTGCTTGAGTCAGAACTGAATCTTAACTCCACTCTGGGCCTGCAGCAGGAAAAGTAGGTCAGGAGAGATAAAAACAAGAGAAACCAGGACAAAACTGTGGCTCTACCAAAGTTAATGGCAAAGCACAAAATTCACAGGGGCAAGGGTCACACTTGTGGAGTGGGGATTCTCTTGTGGAGAAACAAAAGCAGCTCAAGTGAGCTACAGTGAGGCTATTCTTATATATTTTACATATTTTAACATGGAATCATAGAGGTATTTAGGTTGGGAAACACCACTAAGATCATCGGGTCCAACCAATAAGCCATTGCTGCCAAGGCCACCACTGAACCATGTCCCCAAGTGCCACATCCACATGGATTTTAAATCCCTCCAGGGATGTGGGGACCACTGCCAGGCCTGGACAACCTCTTCTGGGAAGAAATATTCCCTAATTTCCAATTTAAACTTCCCCTGGTAGAACCCTGTTTCCTCTTGTCCTGTTCCTTGTTCCCTGGGAGTAGATCTTGACCCCCACCCGGCTCCANAGGGGATGGCACCACGGGTTCACCACACCAGAGGACAGAGAAGTAGAAGCATCACATGGAGAAGCAGAACCGAGCAGAAGAAAACATCTCCTCAGGCTGTTGAGGCTTTAAACCAACCTCTCATCATCACAAACACACACAAAAAAAGCCATTATTAAAATAAGAAACAAAAAGAAAAAAATCATTATTAAAATAAGAGACCAAAAAAAGGAGATTTTTGGTTTTAATGCCTTTTATACTGGGCAAAATGTTTGGCCAGAGTACGTCATTCCCTGCATCTTGACTTACTTAAAGTGTAAATATGGTGACCTTTAAAAACTGGAACAAAATGTGCCAGAGAGGTTTTATTGTTTTATTACAAAATGATCAAAAATACCACTGGGAAGAGGAAAAAAGGTACCTTTTCTTCTAAGCAGCCACTAATGCTTGTGCCCTTTCATTCTAGTTATAATCTAAATCTAGTTATAATTAAAGTCTGGGGATTTCTCCTTAAACTCATCTAATCAATGTTACACTTTCTTCTCTATTTTTTGTTTTCAAGAATTAATCAAGTTAATGTTGCTCCTGAACGTGCACATTTGTACTAAGTTATGCTGTAGCTGTTTTTGATATCAGCATTTCATTTTCATCTGACCTCTGATCGGGAAAACAACTTTAAACAATGCCAAGGAATATATATTGCAGCACAAAAAAAACCCAAACCAAAACAAAAAACAATCATAATTAGAAACTAAAGATTTAAGACCTCTGAAATTGCATCAGACATTTTCCCATTTGACAGTAAATCAAAATAATGTTTCCAAATCAGGCTTTATATTCAAGCTGAAATATCTTCAATAATTTCACTTCTTCCCAGAAAGACTTTAGGCAAAAAAAAAAAAAAAAAGTCAAAAATCAAGAGCTGCAGCAGAAATCAAGGCCTGAAAAAGGAACCAGAAGATCCTGTCTGAATGGAAGTGGAAAAGACAAATTAATGAAGAAACAGAATGAACAGAATGAGGATTGTTGGGAATCTCAAAAGGCAAATACATAAGGAGATCTCTCTGATATCTTTGATATTCTGCTGATGAAGATTGCTGTAAATAAAGATGTTACTAAATAAAGATGTCTAAGCAAAGGTGTTTTCAACCTTTTCAAGGTTTTTAAGGAGGCTGCAGATATTTCTTCCACGTTTTCCCTGAAGAGCTCTTGCAATCCAAATTCTGTTCCAATAATCAGAGTGAGGGACTTACACACGTGAAGAAAACGCTGCAGTTGTTAATTTGGGTCAGATTAAGCAAGGTGGTATTGTATGGACCAGACCTGAGATGGATTTCAGCATCAATCTTTTGGTATTAACCCAAAAGCTGCTATTTCTTGCTTCAGAAGTTGCTTTCTGGATGTCTGAGCTGATCTTTGAGCAAGTCCACCAGAAATGGGCAGTCCTGGTCCCCTCCTCTTTCTCCCCTGGCTCTAGAACACGCTCAGACACAGCAGAATTGTAATTTACAGGGGATTTCACATTACGTTTTCAGCAGTAGGTATTTTATCTTTGCATTGTAACAAATCTGCTTGATATCTGGCAATTTTTAGTTTCTGTTTACTTTCTTTATCATCCTAAAAATAGAGTTGTTGGACCAGCTCTTGCCACCCAAGTAAGTGAAGCTTCCTCTCTCAAGCCAGCCCTGAAACAAAGCCCTTCTCTCTTCAGAGTCAGAGGCAGCTATTCTTTGATCTGAGTGAAACCAATGACTCAGGCACTGAAATACAAGCCAAACATAAACAATAAATTCAGTAGTAATTAAAATATCAATAGTAATAACAGCAACTGGCACCAACATTTACCATTTTCACGCTCTTTTTACATCTAAAGTTCCACAGTTCTTCAGAGTAACTCAAGACTCTGAAGAACAGCCAGATCCTTGTGCAAACTTTGGGAGCTCACAAACACACAGGATGCCTCAAAACTTCAAATCTAATTTCAGATACGAGCTGTGAGTGACTTTGGAAGCAGTTAAGAGACATGAGAATCGACAGCATTTGAAACTCAACAAGTCAGGCCAACAGGAGCAGTAAGAACTACAGGTTGCTTAAGCTGCTTCCCTTTATGTCCACTACTGCCACTGCCAGGTAGTCCTTGGATTTGGATTTTCTTTCCAGACGATGGAAGAAAGGGCATGGAAATGTGGCAGGAGTTACAGATCCAGGAAATAGCAGGTGTTTGATTGGGGACAGCTTTGAGGTGGAAAAGGCAGATGGGGGGGATGAGGGAAAGGAGTCATTCCCAGGAGCAGGTGGTCCCTGGGGCCTGTCAAGTGACTGGAGGGATGTGGCCGTGATTGACAACTTCTGTGCTGGCTGTCAGGGGGGTTGCTTCAGCTCCAGGGAGTTGCCAGGGACATATGGCAGGAAAGGGATAGCCAAATTTTAGGAGCACGTCGACAATGTAGGCTATAAAAATACCTTCGGAACTTCTGGTGCCTGGAGGAGCCACAGGAGGGGAGTGGAGAGGGCAGAATTCCTGCCACCCCAGCACCCTGGATATAGTGGGAGGCTCAGGTGAGCTCCCAGGAGAGGAAAAACAAGCTGTGGGTTCCCAGAGTCCCAGCAGGGACAACCTGATCTCAGGGCAGCCCACACACACCTACACCCCACCAGCTCTCCAGGTCTGACAGAGCCTCGGCTGCTGATCACAAGCCACCTGAGATAAGCCCGTTGCTGCAGGAAGAGAGACACAGCTGAGGGTTTCCTGCTCTGGGGGAACCTGGAGAAACCAGTGTCAGGGCTGGAAATCTCCACCTCAAAGGGAAGGTGACTCTGGGAGGGCTGTGGAAAAACTGGTGGGGCAGAGAACATGTGTAGGACACAGCACCTGGGAAGGACACAGCACCTGTGTGGGTCACAACACCTGTGTAGGACACAGACCCACCATCCCTCTGACTCATATGGCCAGGCAGGAATGCAGGACACACCACCCAGCCCTGAGCTGAGGCCCTGCCATGCTTGGAAGCTGGTGTAGGGAAGCCAAAGGAGTCCTGGCCTGTGGCCAACCCCAGAGCAGCCCTGCAAACAGCACAGCACCCCCTCACACTGCACTGAACCATCTGCCCCACACACACTGAAACTCCCATGCAAAGACAGGCCCACAGAGCTTCCTCTTTCTTTTAATTAATAAGATTTGCCCCCGGGGCCTTTTGGAAGCGTTCAGACAACCATTGTTGCTCGTGTTCCCACACTTTCCCTTCCTCAGCTGGTTCTCTGCTGTTGCAAAACTCAGTGGCAATGACACAAAACACTGGCAGTTCAAAAAACCTTAAGGAATGTCATTGTTTGTCCCAGAAGATGCTCAGGCCCTGCACAGGCAGCACCTCAAAGCTTGCAAAGGTCTCCCCCAAACTGGCTCCTGGCAGTTATTTCAATTTATATTCTGCATGTGGTTTGAATGCTTTATCAATCACACAGGAGATAACAGCCAAACAAACAAGAAACAGGTTTAATGATAATCCCTATCAGGAGTTATCATCTTTCAGCTGTTAAATGTCCCGATGTTTGGCCAAAGCAAATGCAGGCAGACTGAAGATGTACATTTTGAAATGAAAGGAAATACTGAGAGCAGCCTGATCACAGTGGATGACTTGCCTTGACTCTGACAATCCTGTGAGTACAGAGATTATCTTGCAGGGATGGATTATATATTATTACAGCCCATTAGGTCCATCTTCTAAGTCTCACCATTTTAACGGCACATTTAACATCATGCAAATATTGGGGGAAAATACTAGTTTTCTCCTTCCTTTTTCAGCATTGTGGATCCCCAGACTAAATTTATCCAAGACCAGCATCAGAAAATTCGCCTTTAAGTTAAATGAGACTCAACAATTCATTCCACCAGTGCACAGAAAGCTGTCACATGTCCCCACCAACCAAACTTCTCCACACACGTACCAGGATATTTCACTACCAGAAGCTGATGAAGGAGCAGTGGCTCAGCCTGATGGATTTATCACAGTCCTGCTGTTGAGGAACTGAAGGGTCTTTCCACCCATAAATACTGGTTAAAATATTAACTGCAAATAAATGGAGAGGAGAGCATCTGCAGAGCCGAGCGCCGCAACAGAGCTGCTGGCAGACAACGGGGAGCAAACCACCCCGACGGGGTGTTGGAAAAACATTTCCTCCAGCTTCTCTCCATGAGAAAGTCAGTCAAGTCCCCAAGTCCCTCCTGGTTTGCTGCCAAAGCCCTGTGAAAACACAATTGTTGCCTGATTTCAACATATAATATGACACAGACTTGATAAATACTGGGCTCAAGTTCACAGGCTTTACAAAGCTGTTTCACTGCATGTTTAAAGGGCTTGATCCTGGTCCAGCTGAAGTCAATGGACATTCTCTCATTTACCACAGGATGAGGTCCCAAAGCCTTGAAGGAATCCAGCCCTGCAGTTATGAAACGCTGTCTCTCATGGACAGAAATGTTACGGGCTCTTGTAAAAACCAGACTGACAAAATGCAAATCAGTTATTTGGTGTAAAAGATCTAATTCCATTTTGGTCTGGCTTGGGTTTGTCTCTCCTCTTGGATTAAGCATTCCCACTGTTTTCACTGCACTGGTTTTTAGTGTCCTGCAGCTGGATCTGTTGGAAAGGATCGTCCCACCCTTGCACACAAACCTAAGGTAGGAAAAGCAGCTTCTGAACACAGGCTCAGGTACTGAACACAGCAACCTCAGCGGTTTGGATTTGGTTGCCGAAGGGACAGTTTTAATGTTTGAAAAACCAGCTGCAATATCTTGAACTGAAGCCAATTTGAGCTCATTAAATGTTTTATCCTGTAATATAAACCCATTGCTTGAAAAAATAGTTTTAGGCTAATATTTGCTGTGGAATTCCACATGAAGGTTCCATGTAAATGAAATAAAACTTCTCTTGGGCCTGAATTTTTATGACATCGACGTCAAATTACTTCCAATTCATCACAGGTCACTGTGTTGTGTTCTTGTAACTAAGAAATAGAAAAACTGGGCTTACTGCTGACACACAGTGAGTTTCTGAGTGATGCATTGTAAATGCAGGTTTTCAGGTGCCATGAAGGTAAGAGCACCCTTTGCAAATGCAGGAGCAGGGGCAGAACTTTCTCCCTTGGCTGCTGAAATAACAGACAGGAAATTCAGTCCCCCTTGTTGATGAGGTTTTTTTGTCAATAATGGATCCACTAAAAATAAACACTTAAGTTCCAAACTCTGCCATCTGGCTTCTACCTTGTCTTGGAAGTGACCCCAAGGAAATGTGGGACTGCTTTTACAGTAACAGAGGCATAACCTGGTCCTCAAAGTGTTAAAAGTACAGCATCCAGATGTTGAAAGGTCAGCACATCGTCACTTGGAAGTTACTCAGCACCTCTCCCAATTTCTGGTCTTCTTTAATCAGAAGTCCAACAAAACCCAAAATTCCAATAACAAATGTCATCACTTGGGATAAATCTCTTCCTCCTGCCACTGCACAATCCATACATTTGACAGGAAATCAATCACCACCACTGCAAGAATATTTTAGAGAAAATCTCTTTTGAGTGCTCAAAGGAACTAAAGAGAATACCAAAAGAATCAAAGATCCCTCTCCTGAATTCCTTTGAAATGTACGATCTCCCAATGGTTTCTCTCCAAAATCAGAAGCAGATTTGGTAATGAATCAGATATTTATCACACTTAGCACTGCCTTCCCCCAGTAACAACAAGGACACGTAGCATTATGGGGATAAACTTTGCTTTTTAAAACCTTGCAGAATCTCAGAGATCTGAGAGATGATGGCAGGGACACAACTCTTGCCCACATCCTTTAGGGAAGCAGCAGGAATCAAGACTTTTAAAATAATAACCAGGTCATCAGATCCTCTACATATGATGTAGATGTTGATGTCCTTCAAAGTCTTGTCCTTCTTGGCCTTCAAAAAAGGCTGAGAGAATTGGGATTGTTCAGCCTGGAGAAGAGAAGATTTTGAGGTCACCTAATTGTGGCCTTTCAGCACCTGAAGGAGCTACAGAAAAGATGGAAAGAGACTATTTACAAAGCCCTGGAGTGACAGGACAAAGGGGAATGGCTTCAAATTGAAAGAGAGGAGGTTTAGATTGGATATTAGGAAGAAATTTTTGGCTGTGAGAGTGGTGAGGCCCTGGCACAGGTTGCCCAGAGAAGCTGTGGCTGCCCCTGGATCCCTGGAAGTGTCCAAGGCCAGGTTGGATGGGACTTGGAGCAACCTGGGCTGGTGGAAGGTGTCCCTGCCCCCGAAAGTGGGTGGAACAAGACAATCCTAATGATCCTTCCAACCCAAACCACTCTGGGATTCTATGGTCAGAGGGACCTCAAAGCCCCCTTCCCAGTGGGGTGCCCAAGTCCCTGTACCACCAACCCAGGGCTGAGAGGATTTTCTCTGCCTCCCCTTGCCCCTTGTGCTGCCACTACACAAAACCAGAGGAGTCACAGGACTGGAAGGAGAAAGGCCCCAAGCAAAACTGACTATTCAGCATCACATCTTATAGCAAGTCCTGGAGTCTGGCCTTGCTGCCAAGACTTGATGCGTTTAATTGCAAACACTGAGCAGCACAAAGACCTTAGAATATGGAGGTCAGTCTGTCACACAAGTGGTGCAGATTAATCCCTGGTGAAATGCATCCCCACACAGTGGCAAAATCCCAACCAAAGCTTTAGGGCCTGAAGCCACCTCAACCGATCTAGAACCCACTGCTCTGACCTCTCCTCCTGAGAGGGGCAGCGTGGTGGTGATGAAGATGATGAGAACGAGCTGCTTCTTGGCCAAATCCCTCTAAAACCCCGAATGTGGAGAAGGGGCCATCACAACCAGTTCCACCAGCAACATTTGTTGAAAAAGGGAGCGATGGGAAGTGAGCTCTGCGTGTGGGAGGATGCGCTCGCAGGATTTTCGTGCCGTTCCTCTTCCTTTCTGGCTCCCAGGGAGAGCCAGACATCTCCTGTCAGGCTGAGGCAGCTGGGCACACAGGGAAGCTGAAAACCAGCACAGGGGGGACGACCAGGACATTTTCCTTCCTTCCCCAGCGGAGCTGAGGATATTTTGGTCGTGCAGTTTTGGATTTAGGCACTGGAGTCTGCCTCACTTGCTGAATCCTTTTTTGGATTTGGCCTTAAAACCTTATGTTCAGCAGCGTTTGTTTTATCTCCGAGACTTAGAACACAAGGAGAATTTGGCTTGGCTGTTTTCTTTCTTCATTCACACCAGGAATCCTGCGAATTCATGTGGATGGAAGTATGATAATAATCTCTCCTTTAAATTCATCCCCATAATAGGACACTGAGGCTGCACAGCCACGCAGAGCACAAAGGGAGTGATGAGCAGTTCAGGATGTCGAATGTATCTCCAGATTTCTTAAGTTTTCCCTGTAATACTGAACTAGACTTTTGGTAGCAGACTGTGAGTTCTTTTAAAAATAGTTTAGACAAGACATTTGGGAGAAAATGTTAAAGCATATTAACTAGTGAATAAAAAACTAACACAGAAAATTGTATTTTCCAAGCTGTGGAGCTGCTGAAGTCAAGGCTGTGAGACCTGTAACTCAGTCTCAAAAGACTTCAGCAAATTATACATAATGGGCGAGCAAATTTTACATAATGGGGACATTTCTGTTCTGTTTTATACTTTTTAATTCATTGCATAAATGTAGCAGAGCAGAAGTTAATGTCATGTGCTTATTTTATTTAAGTGTCTATCAGAGAATAAGAAAAAACACACCAAAAAAAAAAAAAAATTCCTAGAAGTAATTTGATTATCAATATTTACTGGCAGGGCTTTATTTAGCCTGCTGAAAAAAAAAAACTAGACATGAAATAAAGACCACCTTGCTGATTAGAAGACTTTTGTTCCGAGCCTTGGAGTAAAATAAGTAATTCTAAATGTGCAAGTGTTTGCATTTAGTCACTGTATATAAAAACATACAGTTTTCTCCAGCAGGGAGCTGCAATCGGAGCAGGCATCCAATTGGGACTGTTATTCTGCAGGAATCTTTGCATTCTACAAGGATGGGCAGAATATACATTTTTGAGTGAATTTAAGTGATTCTTGTTTTTAGAAAAGCTGTCAGAGATTTTCACTGAGGCAGAGCAGGACAAAATAGACACGGAATGTTGAGCACTTCCATAAAATACAGCGATTTAACATCCTCCAGACACGGAAAGAGGAGGGCGAAAGGTAACTCAGGGATGAGTGGACAAATCCCGGAATGGATGGGTAAAGATAAAACAAGTTTCTGAAGTGCCATGCAAAGTCTCTTCAGGGAAGTGATGTCGTAAAAGAAGAGAGGACCAGATGGCAAACTGGCAGAGTGTGCTCCTCTGCCAAAACCAGCGTGTCAGGAGAAGGAGAAAAGTGGAATTAGACGAACGGAAGGAGATAAGAAGTGATTTGATTTGGAACCACAAGAGCTGTCAAAAGATGAGGAGGAGTTTGGCTGAACTTCGTGGAAGTGAGAAGCTTCCTGCAAAGCAGGGCAACGAGTTTATGCTCCCTCAGTGAAATCTAGTGCTCTGTGTGCTCCCAAGGTGGTGTGAATGTGCTCAGCTCCAGGAATTGTGTCAGATATAGGGTGTGAGAGAGGGAGTTCTGCTTCCTAACGTGGATAATTAACTCTGTGTGCTCTGAGGGAATGTGGCTCTAACACAGGTAATGTCTCCCAAACCTTTCCTGGGCTGCCAAGCTGGGAAAGCCACAGAGGAAATAAATGTTTCTCTGAATTCAGCAGGAGATGGGGATTTGTTTTAACAAAATGTCAGTGAGGTGAGGGTGACACAGGGGTGGGAGAAGTGACCCCATACTTCAGTTGTGAAGTGAGATCCTCACACCTATCAATTAAATATAACTTCATCTAAATATATACCAGACCCTGCCATTGCCCTGGTGGCTGATTTAAATGCATAGCTTAAGTCTGGTGCAGAGAACAAAATCATGGAGCTCAACACCGTTTTTCAAGTGTTCTGCATCAACTCAACTCCACAAAGGTGATGCCACCAAGTCAGTTCTCCCAAGAGCCACCTCAGGAGTCACCACCAAAACACCCAGTCATCCCCAGTTCTGAGTATCAACAGCCTGAGCTGGACATGGGTGTTCACCCACCAGCTTTATCTCACTAACAACCTCTCTCCAATATTAGATGGCATTTAATAAACATATTAATAGACATAAAGGACATTTACAGACACGAGTAGACACCAATAGACATTCATGGACTATGTATACATAAGTGAAGTCAAACCAAAGAAAGATCCTCGTGAGCTTTACTTGGAGAAAGTAAGGACTAAGGACGTCAAACATTAAAAAACAATTAAACTATTGTCCTAAATTCCCAACTGCTTCAAATGAGAAAAATGCAAGGTTAGGAATCTATCTCCTGTTTATATTTAGAACCATAGAATCACAGAATTGTTTAGGTTGGAAAAGATCATCTAGTCCAAGAATTCCCCCAGCATGCCAAGCCCACCATTAATCATGTCCTTAAGTGCCACAAAATTCATATTTTCTTGTACTTCTAAATGTTGATTATTTAGTCTAAATAAAAGGTAGTTCAAAGTGCTTTGTTAAAGAAATAGAAAATTCCATTTTAAGAATATGAAGAGATGAGCAAACTGCCTTGTAATAGGAATGTGATGAAAAAGTCTGCTTAGAAAGGGAGTGAGAAAAGAATTAAAACAAATTTTACCACAAGTTAGGAGAAATTATGTTTGAAACACAATAAAATTTCCTTCCTGTTGTATGTTTCTAGATATGCCTGATCTTACCCAAACTGTAACTTCTACGAAAAAATTCTGCTTTTCTCTGATTACCCTGTTAATTTGGGCTTGGTTTACACTCTGTTTTCTCTCCAGTCAGTATTCACTGTGACCTTCTGGCCTTTGCCAATGGCCTTTATTTTTGCAGCAGCTCCGCTGGAGGAGCTCATGTCTCAAGCACCTCTTCACAACTCTTTGCACAGGCGGCCGCTCGCTCCCTTCCCGGCCTGGAAAATGGCAAAGCTGGGGGGAAAGCTGCTCCTCTGAGGGGTCTGCAGACCTTGAGGAGGCCCTTCTCCACGGGAATAAATAGAGGAGAATGGCAATGAGATGGATAAAGTCATACAGTGCTCAACAAAAGCTCGCTGCAGAGCCCAGACAGCGAGGAAAACCTCTTTCTGCCGCTGGAAATGCGAGTAAACATCGAGTGCTCTTTTGTGTCGATGGCTGAGTCAGCTCAGAGGCATGAGATAAATATCCCAGACCTAGTTTTCACAGGGTTATTCCTACAGTCCTATTTATCACAGAATCATTTGGGTTGGATCCATCAGCCCATGGATCCCCCCTGTGCCCCATCCCCACCTTGTCCCCAGCCCAGAGCACTCAGTGCCATATCCAGGCCTTCCTTGGGCACCTCCAGGGCTGGGCACTCCAAACCTCCCTGGGCAGCCCCTGCCAATGTTTAAGCAATTATAACTGGTTTGGTACAGCAGGATCAAATCCTCACTTGAAACCATCCCATTTTCATGCTTAAGAAGTAACAAAGTCTCTAGCACACAAACAGTAAAAAAATGCCTCATTTTTAGTTATTATAGGACTAAAGTATGTGCATGGCATAATAACTCCTGATTTATGAGCCAACAGCCCTTGGTTCACTTAATATATGTTGCCAATGTAATGTTCCAAATTTCATTTCACCTGGAAAACAGCCCTGTGAGGCAAAAAGGATCTTTGGGATAAATCCCAGCGTGTGCATCCCTGTGGCTCCTGCTTCCCTGCAGCCATTGAAGTCACCAGGTTTGAAGGTGGATCTCAGCTCAGAGTAACTTTTAAAAGGTCAAAAATATACTTCCTCTTCCCCTCAGAAAAACCTCAAATCTTTTCCTCAGCTCTGTTTTCGACCAGGCAGGTTCATACACAGAATGTATTTGAAAGATCTAGAAGGGAAAACCTTTAATCAGGATTATTACAGATGACAGAGTAAAGATTTCTTTAATTAATGGTCCTTTCTGGCAACTGGTGCCACTGTAAAATTAGCTCCAAATTTGTTCTGCCATGTTTATGGGCTCCAGTTCAAAAATCCATGAAGTGTGGAGTGTTTTACAAGCTCCTACAGCAGCACAAAAAAGCAGGTGGTTGGACACAGTGTGAGAAGAAAATAAATGCAGCCATTTGTCTAGAACAATTTGCAACCCACCAGGAGAGCTCAGATACCAGAGCAGTGACAACTTCAGGATATCCATGGAGCAGCTCAGCTATGGAGTGATTGGATTTCCACCCAAAATCTGCACAACAATTTGACTGCCAAGGAGAAAGAAACGTGCACTGCACACCCTCTCCTGCATCCAGCACTCCCAGGGCTGGATCCACACAGATTTACAAATCTCATAACCTCAGTTCTCCTGCCAGGTTTTTATCAAGCTCTCTGCTTTTGCCATCATTAACCAAGTCTGTCAGCAACTCTGCAATAGTTAATTAACTAATTAATTGCTTTGCATGCCTGAGTGGCAGGGAAAGCATCTCCAAGGCTGACTTTGTTTATCATGGAATCCCAGAATGGTTTGGGTTGGAAGGGACCTTAAAGATCATCCAGTTCCACCCCCTGCCATGGGCAGGGACACCTTCCACTATCCCAAGCCCTGTCCAGCCTGGCTTTGAACACATCCAGGGATGGGGCAGCCACAGCTTCTCTGGGCAACCTGTTCCCAGGTCTCCAAGGTGAGATGGAAATTATTCTCCTGTGCCTGTTCCCCAGCTCTTGGACTGACAACAGGTGCTGCCAGTCTTCCCATCACAGCCTGAATTTTTGTGGATTCAGGTTTTTCTGTTCTGAAGAGCGCAGCTGCCTGGAGCTTGTTCTGCTCTTTTCCTCCAATATCACATTTTTCCCCCCATGAAATAAACCATTTTTCCTGCTTAAAACTGTACTTTGAAAAGCTAAATGTAGGCCACCCCCAACACAGGTTCACACATCCCCATGATTCCTCTGCATGCTCATATATATCCCAAGGATATTATTCACCGGGATGGGACCCTGGAGCGGCTGTTGGAGACTCGTGACACCGTTCTGCAGGAATCACTGGCTGCAGATGCAGGTGCAGATGCAAAACCATCAGGCACAACTGAAAAGTCCTTCAAGGCTTATAAAACATGTAGTGCATCTGTTCCTACCTCAGCGTCGGGGCTTTGCCTCTGCATCTGTGTCAAACCACACGATAAGGAGGCACAGATCTCTTGGATTTCTCCAGGCACAGATCTTTTGGATTTCTCCAGGCACACATCTTCTTTTTTGTTGTTGGGTTGGAATCTTTTTATTCCTTTCCTCTCTTTTTTTTTTTAAATAAGTACTTCTGAACTCAAAATTGATTTACACTGATCTGCTGTTTGGTCTTCTAAGCACCTTGGCTTGACAGTTTGGTGTGATTTGTAAGTGCTCCAGGGCAGATTGTTCTCAGACTACTTAGAATTCAGTCCATAAGGAAGGGGGTCTGCTCCACGATTTTTCCAGGGTGAAGTACCCCAAGGAAATTGTGCTACTGGGCTCGTGTTTTCCTCTAATTATGGAGCATTACAGGTGAAGTTGGGGGGCTTGGAGCAACCTGGGATAGTGGAAGGTGTCCCTGCCCCTGAAAGTGGGTGGAACTGGATAATCCTCAATGCTCCTTCCCACCCAAACCACTCTGGGATTCTTCTTAGACTCCTAAGAGCTGTCACCTCTCTGCTGTGCTGGTTTTTGCTTTAATTCAGGGCACATTTCCTTGTTTCTGGGCACATAATGAGACCAGGGACTGACAACACCACGTTTTGACCTCACCACTTACAAGATCCTCCTTGAATATGTCGTTTCACCTCCCTATTCCTGATTTAATGCATCCACAATAATACAAGGAACAACTCTCACATTGCTTTGCAAGCACAGCCAAAAGCAGCACGTGGGACAAAAGGTTATTCCTGTGAGTTTCTGCCCTGAGCAGAGAACAATATTTCTCTGTCACTGCAAAGCCCTCCCCAGACTGGCTCTCAGCAGCAGGGACAGCAAATTTCTTGTGTTCTGGGACACATTCCCTGGAGGATATCATGGAAAAGTTCAGTGAGCACAAACTCCAACAGGTTCATTAATATTTAGTCAGTTTAATGTCCTTAACATACTAAATGAACAAGTGGGTCATTGATCCAGCCTCCAGTGACTGACTTGGCATAAGCAAACAACATTCATTGCAGCACAATGCAATTTGGGGTGTGCTTCTAGGAACAAAGAACACAGCCCATATTTATAGGATGGGGGATTCCTTGGAAACAGGGACTCTGGGAACAGTCTGTGGGCGTAAAGCTGAATAGGAGCTCCCAGCTCAGCGCTCTCTCTGAAAAGACCATCCCTCTGTCGTTGAATGCATAAGAAGAGAACGTCCTTTGTGAGCCAGGACTCTTTCCCACCATCAGGTCTGACCTGGCCATGGCTCCTGGAGAAATTATACACAATTGGCACAATAAATGAGGCAAGAGCAAGGCTTTGCCTGTGTTTGGGGGTTTTTAAAGCACCTTCTAGAGGCTATTCTTATCACAGCTTTAAAAAAAGTGCTTTCCTAATATAAAACCAGCTCATAAAATGAGACCAGCAGACAAGAAATCGTGCAGAGGAAGTAATGATACAATTTATCTATAATTAGAAAGACTTAGGCTCACACTTTTTTATGTGTCTGGAGGAATAACAGAGATTTTAATCAACAATCTGTTTAAATGAAGATGGCCTCGTGCTGTCTGCAATTTTTCCTACTCCGTGAGATGAACTTCACTTCTCCGTATTCAAAACTTGGAGGTAATTCCTTTGCTTCAACAAAATCAGTTCTTTTTTCACTCAGGATTCCCATTTAACCCTCATCTTTTCCTACTCTGTATCAGAGGATGAAAAAGCATGTGGGTCCTTCTCTGTGATTATTAATGTTTAGAAATCTGGATATTCATCCTTTGAGTTGATGGACGAGGTTTTTTTCTGCATTGGGAACCAGACCAAGACCTCAGTCATTAAAGCATAAGAAACCAAGGATTAAATATGTTCTATATCCAGATCTATCTATCAAACCCATCTCCAAACATATGCACACACTGACAATGTAAGTCAGACTCTTGCTAGTGCAAACAAGTTTTGTAGCCAAGCCACATTCCATTTAAAAGAATTAATTTTCTAGATCCCCACTCAGTGTCCCCTCCTAGGAATTTAGTTTTCAGTGAAATCCAAGTACTTTCAGCCTCCTTGGGTTTGGGTTTTTTTTTTAAAAAAACCATCCATTTTCAAAGAGTCCTGTCAGCCTCCTTTGCATGGCTCACATGGAAGGGCACACTGGGGACTCTCTGGTGTTCTAAAAGAAAATATGCTGTTCTTTAAGGCCTTGGGTGGGGAAAGGAGGGACTGAGAGCCAAGGTTATGTACTGGGGGAATTTGGCAGGATACAGAGATGTAGGAAAAATGAAGCAGATGTAGGGGCTGCAGGATAACACTGGACACAGGGTCTGGTCATGTAAACGTGATACTGTTTGCAAACCAAATTTGCCATCAGCTTTAAGGGCCCAGGATGTGAACAGAGTCCCTTTGAGTCAACTTGCCAGTGAAAAAGAAGGGGAAGGAGAACAGCACAACATCCAGTGCTCACAAAAGCTTATACATTACTCCAGTTATTAATTACGTTCAGTACTTCAAGGGAGAATGTGCTTGGACCATTTCCTTAGTCCTGGTAATACTCCAGTTATTATATTCTTATGTATTTATGTTTCATTTCAGGAGGGAAAAAATTGTTATAATACTACAGAAATCACTTCAAAGCCTTGCAGCGATTGCTAAGTTGGACTCACATGAGAGCACATCATTTTTCCAGTCCCCTATTAAAAAATATTTTTAATACAAACCAAAGCTAAAATAAAAATAAAAAATTCCCTTAAGAAAACTCATTGTTCAGACAATGAACCAACATTCAGCAAACGAAAAATCCAACATCTTTACTTGATGTGCTCTCTGTCCCTTGGAACGAGCCAACCTAAAACACACCGGATGAGGAGCATAAATATCAAATTAATTCCCACTCGTTTTCAACTTTCGGAGCTTTTCCCGCGGGTCTAAAGAAAAATTCTCTGATTTTACTGGGGGGAATCGCCCAGGTAACGGCTCCCCCTTTTCCCCTGGGAGCGTTCCCAGCTCTTCCAGAGCTCTGGAATGAAATCCCTGCCCCAGCTGCTGTGCAGACGCAGAATGTGCGCCGTCTACCCCGGAGTGAAAACAAATCGCAGCCAGTTTGCTGGTCACACGTTCCAACTGGGATTGTGCCATCTGTCATTGTGTTTGTGGAGCTATTTAGATTTCCAGCCCATACCAAACAAATTCCACCTCCCAGAGACCAGGAGGACTTCAAAAGGGATCATGTGGATGAGGGAACGTGCCTGGGGTGGGGGGGGACATGCATCTGTTCACAGCCTTAAATATTGTGCGGCAGAACCGCGTTAAAGGGGTCGGATCGACATTCCCAGATCCTGCAGGGCCATAAAAGCCCCCCAAAAAACCCCTCACTCCATAATTTCCTGCACCTTTAGCACCCACCTCACTGTTTGGGTGTGTTAAACTGTGCCAGATCACAGCTTGGGAAAAGTCTAATAAAACCAGAAATACCATTAGTTAAAGGTATTTTTAGTTAATTAGGGCTGAATCTCCAAACATTTTTCAGACATCTGAATTCTCTAAGGCTTTTAGTGAGAAAGAGATTAAAAAAGTGGGTGTTTTCCTCTTTCCTGGGGCTCTCTCAACAGTATTTCATTTTCTAGATGCTGCCTGTGGACCTGGGTAGAGCAGAATTCATCTTTTTTTTTTTTTGTAAAAAGCAAATCAGAGGCTGATTTGACCAGTTTTAATCTCACTGAAGGGAGAACTTCAGCCCTTGGTTGTTCCTCCTCCTCCCCCAAAAGCAAGGCCTGTGCAGAGCTGCCAACTCTCATTCTTTGGGAATGAGACACTCTCATTTATTGTCTCAATTTCAATCTGCCCGAGGCCCAAAATAAAGGCAGCCACCATTGATTTCAGGAGGATATTTAGAAACATTCCAATTCTTTCTAAGCCAATTAGATGCCTGTAAATTGGCAACTCAATAAATTTCCCGCTGGGGATTCGGTTGTTGCACCAAAACCTCCTGCTCCCTTCACCCAAACTTTCAGGTATTTGACAAAATAATATGTAAAAGGGGGTGGCAATGAGTGGTAAACGGGAAAAAAAAAGCTCCCTGCCCTTCAGCCAAATCAAAAATGCCCCACTGCGTAAATGGGAATGACCCAAAAAACATAAAATATTCCTAATTATGTTTTGGACCTACTTTCCCTGCAAAGAGCTTGGCCTTGCAACCTGTTAGGAAGAAAAAGCAGAACAAAATAATAAATTCAGATACACCAGAGACAGAACTTCTGACCATTTAAGCACTTTGATGTGTACACAAACAAGTGGAATGCAGATGCTTGGCTTTTCCACTTGCCAGCAACTCGGAGCAGATGGGTTTGGAGGAGCGTTCCAAAACTGCTGCACATAAGGACAGAGATCCCCAGAGGTGCTAATAATACTAATTTCCCTCCAGAAGATGCTGTTCTTCAGCCCCAACCACCTCTCCCGAGGCTGTTTGATCAATAACTTCACATCTGAGGAGCATTTACAATGCAGGATGCAAAGCAGCTTCTGCTGCTGGGTTGTGTTTAAAATACACCACGAATAAATGCACTGGTACAACAGGACTGAGGAGATCTGTGCTGCCAAAGCAAACCTTGAGATAGCAGCACTTTGCTAAACAAAGTCAAAAAAGACAGGAAAATGAAGAAAAAATAAATGTTTTGAAAAGCAGCACAAAACCACCAGATTTTTTCCATCTATTAAGAGAGCACAGGTTTGCAGGCACATTTCTCTTTATAAAGTGCTGCTGATTAGAGGGAAGGGTTGAAAATTATTAAAAAGCTCCTTAGAAACCCAGAATGGTTTGGGTTGGAAGGGACCTTAAAGCTCATCCAGCCCCCACCCCCTGCCATGGGCAGGGACACCTCCCACCAGCCCAGGTTGCTCCAAGCCCCATCCAACCTGGCTTTGGACACTTCCAGGGATCCAGGGGCAGCCACAGCTTCTCTGGGCAACCTGTTCCAATTCATGGAACTTATTAAGATCAGAAAAGACCTCAGAGACCATCCAGTCCAGCCATTAACCTGACAATGCCATGGTCACCTCCAAACCGCGTCCCCAGGTGCCACATTTAGATGTTTTTTGGACACTTCCAGGCAGTTTGCAAGGCAGAGCCTCCCCAGTCCCTCCCCACATCCCATGAGGGAAGGGAATTAAGGGAAGAGCTGGTTTTACAGCCAGCCAATATCCCACTGCTGTCTGGGACACTCAGGAACATTAAGTTCCCCAAAGTGCTCCAGCTGTGCTCCCATTCCAGAGGACCAGCAGGGCACGTCAGTGTGGACACAAATCATGCAGTCCCACATATCCCATGCAAAAGCAAGGAAATAAAAGAGCTGTTTCAGATGTTGTTCAAGCCCCACCAGCTCTTTCTTTGCTATTTTAATCATGTTTACTACAGCAGTGTCTGAACAGCCAACCACGGAGAGACTCTTGATTATATCGAGGCTTAGATAGTCCCTGCTTATTTCCTAAGCAGATGCTGCTCATGATTTCCCTGCTCATATTTGATCATTTCTTCAAATAACAGCTATAACTGAGAAAAGAATTGAGAAAACATTCTGTGACAGATTCTGGATTAACTGGAAAGCATAATCTGATATTCGAGTTGAGCTGTCGAGGAGTGACTTGACACATCACTTGCATCTGAGGGGTTTATTTCCTGCCTGGATGGGTGAGCAAACATTTCTAAGTGGACATAATCACATATGAATGTGACCCACTGCTGGGCAAGGGCTAAATTGCATTTTGCTGCTCGTGGCACTTCTGGTTCTCACCCAAGGACGTGCTTAAAATGCAGCACAGCTAAAGAGATGCAAGTTAATTTTCCACCAGCACTTCTGACTGCACGTTTTGAAAGGATCAGGACACGTGGAAAGTGGTCAGGGGGGCTGCTCAGAGCTCCAGGGAGCACCAAGTTATGCATCAGATCTTTTTGGCATTTATTCAAACAAAGCTCTGCTGATGACAGTGGCGGAGAAGATCTGATTGCAACAGATGACAAACCCGTGGCACCAAAATAAATAAGCACATTTCTCAAAATAAATAAATTAATTTTTAAAACCCCAAACCAAAAATTAGCCTAAGATTTATGTTCCATCTCTCTCTGAGCTTTCTCCCTCAGTGCATTAATCAAGCCAAAAGCAGGGCAAGGATCGTTGTTTGCATAAGCCCAGTCAAATATGTTTGAGCTGTTGCCGTTGAAAGCAAAAAGAATTATTTTGCAGGAGGCTAAAACATTATAATACATGCAAAAAAAACCCCAAAAACAAACAAACCAACTCAACCCCAATTAGATTCCTTTAGCCTGAGCATATGGCACAGAGGTACATGCTATGCACTAATGTCTTTTCAGAGCTATTTTGGGATCGTATGAGGCTGCAATCCGAGCCGAGCGGTGACAGATCCACAGGCACAACTGGGTTACATTCATCATGTATGCAGCTCCAGAGCTCCTCACAGCCAGCAACTTCACGGGAAGGATCACAAACTTCCCTCCCCAGCCCAAATAACTCCATTGCCAAAGTTTTGTGGAGACATGTTGAGTGGACAGAGCGTTTCACAGTGACCTGTTTGTTGTCGCTTCGCTGGGATGTGGCATCAGTGACAAAGGGTGTTGTGAGACGCCTCTTTATCCCTTTACAGACTTCTTCCTGCAATGCCTTTATGTATTCAGGTTTAAATATTCAACTTTTTCGTGCATTAATGTATCTGCTTTAGTCTAAACTCAGTTGAAACTTTAATCAGGAGAGAGAACACATCGAACCCTCTTCCCATCAATGCTGCTTCCAACTGCTCATATCTCACACCACTCTGACAGTGCAGGAGTGTAAATACCTGAGCTGGGGATATTCCTTTTACACAAGAGTAAACAGGTTATTTTGGAGAAGCAACTTCAAAGCCGACCAAAAAACTGCAAAAAAATCCGAGTTCTTCTGAAAACAACAGCAAAATTCCCAGTAGTTTCAACAGGGACAGGATTTCATCGTGGGGGTTGGAAACAGATGATCTCTTAGGTTCCTCCCAACCCAACCCATTCTGTGATTTTATGAGTTTAGTTAATGGACTCTGAGGCTGACAAATCTATTCTGTTGGTTAATAACCTGTTGGATAGACCTAATTTAGCTATGGCAAATTTATTTTGGATGGGGAGAAGAAGAGGTCAGGTTCCCAGGGATTGGAAGTAGTAATGGGCTTGATGGTCCCTCCTTTATGAAGGACGTCACAAAGAACCTCTTAATTGCTCTTATTTATATTCTGCAGCACCTTTACAGAACCTTGTTTTATACTGTTCCTTTTTCCTTGGCAAAGCCAGAGCTTTCCCCTCCTCCCTCATTACCTTTTCCAGGAGGAGAAGTCCCACCCCACCACAGGTCTCTATCTTTTCGGTGAGGAACATGTTAGAAAGCAAAATAACTCTGTATTATTTCACCCTTAAATGTTTTAGACTTTAGAGCACTGGAATGTCATCCAGCTTCCAAGAGCATCCACTACCTGAGTGCAGCAAGGGATGGGGAACCAAATCCCAACCTTCCCAAGATCTGGAAGCACGGATTGTTTATGGAACAGATTCTGTCCCTCCCAGAGCAGCAGCTGCACTCAGACACATTCCAGTGGGATTCTACAGCCCATGGACAAGGTTATGGAGGGGAGAAGGAGGAATGGCTGCAACTGCACCACCTGCTCCAGCTGGGTTCAGGATGAGATGGGAATATCATAGTGTTTAAAGGAGTAATAACACTCACAGATAAAACTGTGTGATATGTCATAAACAACACAAAGACAGAAATCCCACTTGTTTCTGTTAAATAACCCAACAATTATCCCCTCTGATACCAGACTGACAACACTATCCCCGGGGAACAGCCCCCCTCAGCCACACAGCATCAGGAGCCTTTTCCAGATTTGCAAACAAATATTAAAAAAATGATAAAATGTGGGTTGATAGTTTCCATGTGAGCCCAGAGAAACAGAATTGCTCTTTTAATTGTAAGCCCAACTTTATCTGTTACTGATACCAGTGAGTCGCTCTCTGCTCATCCATTTGATAAAAACATCACAACTTTAATTGCAAAATAATCTTTTACAAGGCAGGGTTATTCTGAGTGCTCAGTTATCTCTCTCACTTCAGCTCCTCAGAGGGGACTTTCTGGAAGGATTTGCATGGCAGTCAAAGCATGCAAAAATTTATAAATACCAACACAGATGCCAACATGTCGGGAGAAATGTAGTTATAACATTTGAAAGCTGGGAAGAAATTAATGTTGATCCTGATTGGAACAGTCACTGTATTTGCACTGTCTAGTGATTTTTTTTTTTATTTTTTTTTTTTTAAAAACAACAACATAAATTCAGTTTGTAGAAAATACTCCACGTCCCAGACTCCCATTTCTTGGCCCCAACGTGCCAGTGTTACAGGAAGAGAAGGACAGTTTATTTAAAACAGTTCCAAGATTTAAGGCTGAGCTGACACAACTAATTTTTCCACGCAAACGCTGCCAGTTCCAACGTGGGCATCGGCTCCAAATGAGAGATCCTGGAAGTTGGGCCCTGTCTGAGAGCAGGCAGCACTTGTGTTGGCTCTGGTGGGATTTTAGTCCTCTCCCCAGGACTAAGTGGTGTGGTTACCTTGGTTGTTCCAGACTTTAAATAAGACCAGGAGCACCTGAGGGTACAGAAACTCCCAGGAGGATAAACAGAAGTCTGACTGAGTGTGCAGGTGGAAGGAAAGGGAAATTTTCTGCACAACAGTTCTCTCAAAAGATTTAAAATACTTCATATGTACTCCTTAATTAATTTCCTAACAGAGCACTTCATGGCGGGGGGAAGAGATGAAAGGATGAAGGGATGAAGTTACACAATTTACTCACAGTGCCCAGGGCAAACTTTTGCAAAGGGTCCCCTCCATGGTCCAAAACAATCTTCTGCCCTAAAATAAGTGCAAGCATTCCTGCTCAGCACTTTAGATTGGCTATTGGGAAGGAATTCTTGGCTCAGGGTAAGGCCCTGGCACAGGTTGCACAAAGAAACTGTGGCTGTCCTATCCCTGGAAGTGTCCAAGGCCAGGTTGGAGGAACCTGGGCTAGAGGAAGGTGTCCCTGCCCATGGAGGGAGAGTTGGACTAAATGACTTTTAAAGATCCCTTCCAACCCAAACCATCCAATGGTTCTACAAACTAAGTGTTATTTCAGCATTTCTAAACCCTTCCCCATGTTGCTGTGCTGAAAAAATGTGTGTGTAAAGTAACAGAGTCACATATCTGGGAAAAGAAATGAGAATTTTGACCCTCAGTTCACACAAAGTGCTCCCCACCAGCAGTGGGAAGGTCCCCATTAGTGCTGCAGCCCCAAAGATCTCTCACACACTGCTCTGCCAGTCACTCACCACCACATGCCAGAGGAAGTCAGTCCCATTGTCCCCCCCTAAACATCAAAAGCACCAGAGTTTGCCTTTTTTCATGACTTCAGTCTCATTGTCTGCAAGAAGAGCCAAGGACAGCTGAGCCAGGGCAGTGTCAGGACACATTAGGACTCATCAGGACTGTTCAGACTAAAGCCTTCAGGACTTTGTTGAGCTGAGTTGGATGGCAAAGGTGAAAACTTAGTTTGGCTTCTAATTACTTGCTATCCATCCAATACAAGACCTCCTGTTAAACAGCAAAAAAGAAATGCCAAACACAGAAATTTAGGAGGGTTTTTTTCCTTCCATTTTGTCTTTTCTAGCAACACAGTCCGTCTACAACCTTAAACCCAGGTTTCAGGACACGTGCTAAGAGGTGACTCTGATTTATTGTACTGAAACAAAAAAAAGCATCACAACCTCTCTGCTTTGAGCAATAGTTTCATGGGTTTTGAAAAGTGTAAGTTTAGGTGTAAATACTTTCAAACCATCCTGATGAGCAGATTTAGGTAACACATCATTCTGCAGAGCAGCCTGAGATGATAGTTTCTATTTTCTCTCTCGAGTCTGTGAGAACTGTTAAAAAGTTAAGTTAAATTTAAATGAAAAAAAAAAAAAGCTGTTAAATTAAAAGCCACTTAAATTAAAGTTAAATTAAAAAAAAAAAGATAGCTTAAATAAAAAGCCATTTTTATAGTTATTCCCAGGCCTCTGGGGAGTTTTAGTCCCTCATTCCAGAGCCAGGCCACCAAAGAGTTTGTTCAACAACTCAGTTTGTCCAAAAACCATGAAAACCTACAGACTCTTTACTAAATCAAACAAGCAAATAAACCCTGAGGTTTTTGATAAATGAGTTCCAAAAGGCATTCATACAGATTATGACTTGCACGTTTTCATCAATACATCAATTGCTGTGCTTAAATGTAAAAAGCATGTGAAGTAATGGACTCTATATCTTACTTTGAAGATGTGTCAAAATAGAAATGAACTTTGGGATGCAATAGCAAGGGTTTATATATTGATTTTGGAAGCCTGTCTACACATACCTTTCTCCAAACATCACATATTTCACAAAGCAGCTGCTTAAAGCTATTTACATTGCATTAGAGATGGACAAACGGGGCTGGACAACACGTGCCAAAGCTGAAACCACTTCAAAAAGTTCAGTTAGTTTTCACTACCCACATTTCTTGCCTGTCTCTGGTTCCAGGACTAACCCAGGGCAGTGCAATACCTGGGTGTCCCTCATGTTCAATGACCAGAAGGAAGCAGAAAGACAGAGCTCAGACTTGGTCCCGAGCCTGAGTTTCAGAGAGTGTTTGGGTCTAGATCCATTTTTGGGTGACAGCTCTGTAAACATCTTGAGAAAACACATCTTAGGAAAAGCTCAGCCCCTCCTGGCTGCCCTGAGAGTTTTCAGTGACTTTGAAAAGGCAGCCAAACTTTTGGGATCTTGTCCATGTCACAGAAGTTCCCAACGATCTGCTGGATGAAGTCCATCCTTACGATCACACAGTGCTTCCCTTTAAAGAGCATCATCACACCCCGAAGCCACTGAACATTTTCTTGCTGCCAAACAGTCAAAGACACACACTCAAACCCTAAAAAGGAATCAGAAATCTCGCCCCCCCCCACCCCTTTTGCTTCAGTTTTCCAATTTTTTATTTCTTTTTTTTGATAAAACTCTTTGAAGTTCAGCTTTTCCTTCAGAACGTCTCTGGTGCTCGGGGGACGGAGGCATGTCAGAACAGCCACATCCACACATCTGACTGTCAGCTCTCAACTCTGAGCTCAGAACAAGGCTTAACATGACCAGGAATTCCCTGCTATCCTCTAAAGAAAGTTTTCATCTCCGCAGTTCAAACCCGTGGTACCATATGCTCAACGACACGAATATCTTGCTCATCTTTATAATTAACTTCAACTCCCTTCCCTGCCTGGCTGGTTTTGGCTGCTCCTCTCCAGCCTGGTGTGATCAGAACTGAGCAAACCCATTTGGAAACTTCACCTTCACCAAGGTCACTTATATTGAGGTTTGAGCAGGAGAAAGGCCCACAGCACTGACCCCACTTGTTTCCCCTCTTCACTCCGAGTTTTCTCTTTCACTCACACCCCGGGTTTCATCTCCAGAAGTCAGTTCATAATCCATTTCAATGGCTCTTCTCCTAAGCTATTTTTAAACCCAAAAAGCCCCACCAGGCTGTTGTGTCCTGGGGTTTCTACTGCTCCTTTGAAACAAGGATTGAAACAAGGCAGCTCTTCCCTTCTTATCTAGACAGTTGTTGGTATTTTTGAAGCCATTTGGGGGAGATTCATTTATTATTTATGCTTTTCCTCCCCCCCCTTCCCCTTCACTCCAGTGAAGCCCCACACAAATACCTAATTTATGCCTTTTACTTTTTCACAGAATCATGGAATCCTAAAATGGTTTGGGTGGGAAGGGACCTCAAGGATCACCCAGTGCCACCCCCTGCCATGGGCAGGGACACTTCTCATTATCCCAGGTTGCTCCAACCTGGCCTTGGACACTTCCAGGGATGGGGCAGCTACAACTTCTCTGGGAATTCCATCCCATCCCTTACCCACCCTCACAGCCAGGAATTTCTCCCCAATATCCAGTATAACCCCTCCCTCTGCTGTTTTTTTTTTCCTCTTTCCCACTGTTTTCCTTCAGGTCCTCATTCCCTGAAGTTTCTCTTATTTTCAGCAGCAAATTCATAAAAAAAAAAAAAAAGAACAGGTGAAATAGCAGCAAAACCGAACCTTTGGAATCTTTTCCCTTTAAATACCCAAATATAAAACATTCTCCCCATTCAGCAAGAACATCAGGAGAAAAAACGATCGACAATATTCAAGAATTGTCACAATTCCCTCATTTTTACCCATCCCTAGAAAATAAACGGGAGCTATTCAACCACGAGCACATTTCACTGAAGTGACACTCAACAATCCAAAAATATGGCTTTTAGTTCTGCATTTCTATCTGAGCAGGAGATGATTTTCTGGGTGGCTGCTGCAGCAGCTGCACTAGTCCACAAAAATTCATTGTTTGAGAGGAAAAAGAGGGTTAATTGTGCTGGATTGATATTTTTGGGGTGGTTTTTTTCTGTTCTTCTAAGGCAGACTTGCGCATTAAAAAATGAATTTTCTCAATATCAAAATTTAAATGCCACTTTCTTTCTACATCTGAGAGTGGAGATGGATTATATTGACACAAAACTGGAATGTGTTGCCTCCCAGGGCTCGGAAATGGCTCGGGAAGTGCTGGACACTGATAATTTCTGCTGAGTCTGCATTCAGAGGTTCAGATCCAAATTTAATTAATCTACTGAACACAACCACTGGATCCAAGTTCAGCTGCTGTTCTGCCAAGGGATGAATCATTTCACCTGTTCCACATAAGGTTTTACATCATGTTAAATCCTCTTTTGTTGCAGAGACTTTTGTGGGCAAGGAAGGGAAAGACAGGGGGAATCTCAAAGCAGACACAACATTTTGCTGGCACAGAAAAAGGTGGATTTGTGGGCTGAATCATAGAATTATTTAGATTGAAAAAGACCTTTCAGATCATTTAATCCAACCATCAGAAAAACATTCATCCATTTGAACCTTTAAAAAGACCTGAATAACATGGTTATTCTCCAGGTTTTTTACAGATAAAAAAAAAAAAAAGCTGCATCTATAAATAAAATAAAATAAAACCCAAAAGGAAAAAAAAACAAATATCTTCCTTATTTTTAAAGCTTAATAAATTGTATATAGTAGAAACACCAATCTCAGTGCCACAAGCAGAAAGGTTAGACAGAATCTGTAGCCTGGAAGTTCCTTTTGTGCTAAAAAATATCCTCCTTTATCTCCAGAAAACATTATCTTTTAATAGCACAAGAGATCAGCCATAAAGTCAAGTTTTAGCCTTGTCACCCTCACTTATGATTTTCTTTGTTTAGTTAGATAATATTAAATATTTCATGTCATAAAATGTGTTCTTGACCTGATAGATCTTTAAATATCTCCTTTTCTGACCAAGAGATGTATCCCAGTGTATTGGCCACGTTCAAAGACAGTCTAAACAACTTCCTGGCTTCACTGTGCAATAAAACAACTGCCAACCCCCTTCTTTTTTGCTCTATTTCACAGCTCCCACTGCTTCAAAAGCATTACATTTCCTCTTATATGTGGAATGTGGGATGTAAAGAGTAAAATATTCCATAATATGGAGACATCTATGGGGGGTTTTGTTCCTTATTGTTTATATACTTTGCTAAACAGAGCAATACATTCAATTTCCAGGAGGAGATGGAAGGAATGGGCATTATTTGGGGTAAGGATATAACTTTAGTTAAGAGATATTTAAGCAAAGATGGCTGCATGGAGATTATTTCCTGGAAATATTCCACCAGGGAAATCTGATGGTGTCACATACACAGCAGAGTCCTTGACTCCAGCTGCACGTGGTGTAGAAAATAGTCTACCTGGAGGCTGCTGGGGACAGAAATAAAAGTCTGGGAATATGGATTTTTAGGTGCATTATGGAGTTCACAATTGTAATACATTCCAGGAGATAGTACCAGGGAATTAATGTCTTATATATTACGTACATGACACCAGGTCTATTCCATAGTATCACAGAATCATCCAGGTTGGAAAAGCCCTCCCAGGTCACAGATCCCCCCTGTGCCCCATCCCCACCTTGTCCCCAGCCCAGAGCACTCAGTGCCACATCCAGGCCTTCCTTGGGCACCTCCAGGGCTGGGCACTCCAAACCTCCCTGGGCAGCCCCTGCCAGGGCCTGACCACCCTTTCCAGGGAGAAATTCCTCCTCATGTCCAACCTGAGCCTCCCCTGGCAGAGCTGGAGGCCGTTCCCTCTCCTCCTGTCCCTTGTTCCCTGGGAGNCCCCGGGAGCCGGGCCCCGCCCCCCCCCCAGCTCCCCCCTCCTGTCAGGGAGTTGCAGAGCCAGAAGGTCCTGAGAGCAGGACCCAGCACTTGGCCTTGTTGTCCCTCACACCAGTGGCCTCATTCCATGGGTCCAGCCTGTCCAGATCCCTTTGCAGAGCCTTCCTGCCCTCCAGCAGACCAACATTCCCACCCAAAGCGGTGTCATCCATGAATTTATTGAGGGTGCCAGTAAATCCACATCATCAGCAAAGTGGTGACTGGACAGCACCTGGATGCAGCCCCATTCCCACCCCTCTGGGCCCAACCATCAGCCCGTTCTCAACCCAGCCAAGGTGCCCCTGTCCAAAATGTGGGCTCCAGCTTTTCCAGGAGAATGCTATGGGAGATGGTGTCAAAGGCTTTGGTGAAGTCCAGGCAGACACATCCACAGCCTTCCCCTCATCACCAGGTGGGTCACCTGGTTCTGAAAGGAGACCCTGTGGGCCATGGCTCAATCCATTGTATTTCCACAAGATCCCAGTAACATTTACCAATGTAAATGTCTCATCCATGAGATGAGAGCCTAAAATGGAGCAGTAGGTGTAAGCAAATGCCAGGTCATGGTGCTCTGTGCCACTTGCATCACACACTGGAAGAGTGGCTGAGGCAGTGCCCAGGTCCCAGAGCCAGGAATTTCATGGAACAGCCCAAGGCCAACACTAAATTACACACTAATTTTTTTTCTTTTTGTTAATTACCAATGTTCCTGTATTGGGAAAATGGGACACAGCACATGTAATTAACTCGTTTGGGCAAGTTATAGACTTTGGCTACAAACTCCACCTCCTTTTATCTGATGTGTCCACACCCCTGAGTGCCTGCAACTCTCTGTGGGATGTGTGGGATTGCTCCCATGGCACATTCCCAACTTTACACAATGTAAACAAAACAGCTGCATTCAGCAACTCTTTGCCTCCCCTGTAAAATTGCTCGAAGACCCAGGAGTGCACAGAAAAATCAAGCTGTGGCCTATAAAGCAGAGAAAAAGAAATTAAATCCCTTTTAAAAGAAAAACATCTCTGGGGTGAGGGCAACACCTAAGCCGAGAAAATTCCAAGAATTTTATGTTCAAAAAGAGCAACCAAGTTCAACCAGCTGAACCCAAAGCTCCACAGTGCCATGGGCAGTGCTGGGAAGTCAGAACCCACAACTGGTTTATCACCAGTGGAAATAACGTTAGTCCCTCGCTCTCCAGCCAAGCAGGAAATTACACTTGGGATATCACTGGGGAATCTGAGAGTTTTTCAAACTGTAATTAGGTATTTGGAATCCCTGCTGCCAGCGAGGACCCTCCATGCACAGAAATGGAGATTTGCAAAGGCAGGAGTCCAGAAAGCCTGGGCACAAAGCTCATTTAATATCTGCACTCGGCAGCTCCGAAGCTGGGACAGCAAAGGTAATAACGAAATTCCAGGGAGGATCCATGATGCTGAAGGGCTGAAAATGAGGGCCTTTGCAGGGATACTCCCTGTGCAAAGCGAGGCTGGCTTTAATTAGGGAGGTGTGAAGGCACCTGAGTAGGAAACACAGTCACATCTCCTGGTTATTCCCAGAAGCACAGACGAGGGGGTTCCATTCCTTCCCCCCACTCCCAGAATAAGGAGGTAAAGTGGTTCCTTCTTTATTAAACCAGCCAGGAGCAGATGGCTTGGCACCTGGCTGGAGCTGGGTTTGGGGACCTTCTGAGTGACAGCAGGTTGATATATTTGAAGGGAAAGTCCTTTGGGGGATGCAGGAGGACACAAAGGATTTCTCGCAGCAGTTGGAGACGGTTTGGTGGGACAGACACCTCACATCCTGCAAACAGGAGTTGACTTGCTCTGCTGAATCCCTCAAATCCAGTGTGTGCACACTTCTGCTGCTCCAGCCTTCACAGAAACATTATTAGGAACTATGAGGAATCTACAAATGACAAGAGAAAATGTCCACACTGCTCCCTTATCCCACAGAATGGATCCCCTGGTACTGCTTCCATGTTTTCATGTCACCGCTTTGGCATCCTTAACATTTGTCTTTGGCACCTCAGATATTTCTGACTGCTTTCTCAGCCTCCAGTGCTGGAAGAATCTTACCTAAAAAGTGGAGAGAAATTCATTTTTTCTTTCCTTTTTTAACTTTCCATAGTCTTGGCAGCAAACTGTGTCATGATGATGTTGGCAACAACATATTTGTGGCAGAAGGAAGAAAGAGAATCATAAAATATATGAAAGAAAAAGTTGACATTTTAATGAAATACCTTGTAACTTCTTGGAAAAAAAGTTATTAAAAGGCACTCAATTTATGGCTGTTTGTGATAGGAGGAGGAGAAGAGTTGCTCCTCACCCCATAATAAAAATCACTTGTTGACAAATAATAATAACTACTAGAAGTTATTTTCTGAATTCATTGCTGGAGAGAATTTTAAATTCAGGACATTCTGGGCTTTTCTGAGAACTTGGAGATTGCTGGCACATGCCTGAGATTCTGGGAGAGCAGCATGACTTGTTCCTCACAATGATGGAGCATCCAGTGTTCCTTTCCAACAGTTACCAAACCTGGCACTGACTTCTCAAGCAGCTACAAATGAATTAGTTTGTCTTCAATGCTTCTCTGCCAGATTATGGAATGAGACAATATCCCACACAGAGTCCAGCTCCAGCAGTGGCCAATATTCCCAGGCCCTGCCTTTGGAGAAGGAAGGATGGTTGCAGCTCTGAGGACCCTCAAGCCCAGGGACTCCTCCTGTTTTTCTTCCTGCCGCTGCATTCAACCTCTGGAGTCACACATCTCATTTTAATATGTCAGAAATCCAAGGAAAAGCCTCTTCCTGCAAAGCACAACAAAGCCAGGTGGCTCTGGCATCAGCTGCACAATGTGAGGACAACAGAGCAGCCACCCCTGGGTGTTCCCCACAGTTGTAGGGACAACACAAGAATAAGAGGGAGAACATTCCCAGCCAGCCATGGATTTATCAGGGATGAGAAGAAAGAGTTTAGGACCACAGGAGCTTTCCTGCTGTCTTTTTGCCCCCAGACTGGGCTGTATATAAAAATAAAGGGGAGAGACTTACGGAATTCATTGGACATGCAGCAATTAATGATCAAAGCAGGACCTCGGGACAGGAGGTCCCAGAGTCTCAGACTGCCCTGTTTGATAAAGTGATTTCCAGCCCCAAACAAACCTACCTGGTTTGGTGCCTCCTGTCTCACCTTTTCAAAATGTAAACTCAAACTCCAGGTAAATCTTAGGGAAATAACACTTCCCATTGCTTTCAGCTACAGCCGGAGGAAGGACATGGCATTTCTGGAAGGGTTATGGTCATTCCAAAAAGTCTCCTGAAAGATTTCCAGGATAGTGCTTCTCCTACAATGAGTGCAATGGAACATCAGAGACATATATATCCTATACACTAGAGTAATGTGTGCTTTCCAGCAGAGCTCTAAAGTGGACACCCAGCCCAGGAGCACTTACGGGATCCTGTGGATCGTGTTCCTGGCTGGAGTCATAAAAGCAGAGCAGAAATAGAGCATAAAACCCCAAGACAACTCTGATCAATTATTGGCCCTGCAGAGGAGAGGCTGCTTTGGCAGATCATCTGACACTCTCCTCCTGGAAAAAAAAGCCTTGGTTACCAAATAAATTTGCTTTTCTTGGCAGCTGCTGATAAAGATTGCCAACACTGGCCTGGATTTAAATGCACATGGACAATTAAAACTCCGGGTCAACGTAACACTGTGATGATGCCAGTTTGGGAAGCCTTCTGTTATTTATGTTCTGTTCTAGAACTTTGTTATTAATTACCATAAAAACTTCAGTTAATAATCAATTCCTGCTACAATTACAGTATCAGTTATACTGTCTAATTAAGAAGTGGTGAGTGATTGGAATTCCAATATGGTGATCCAGGCACAGGCTGCAATCCTAAACAAATAGGAGTGGGAAGTTACTGAACAAGAGATTTTCTAAGCAAAACTCTTTCTCTCTGGATCATCAGCTTCCAGCCCTATTATTACAATACAAATGCCCAATTTCTGCTAATTCCCAAGGCTAATTCCTTCCAATCATTATTTTGTATACATTGTGTTAAGGCTTTTCACTCGTTTAAATTTGCATAATTACAGCAATTGTCTTCTAAGCTTTGCTCCACTGAAATCATTCTAATTTGGGATTTAGCCCATTTTGAAAGAGCAGGAAACTTCTGGAAAGCAGCATATGTGGAACTGGCATTGCCTGGATCTTCTGTAATTCCTCCCAAGCACAAGCAGGCAGTTTGGGAGGACAAGGGAAGCGCCAGAGTGGAATATGACCTTTCTTTTATGGATGTACTACCCCTGTGAGTATCACTGAGGAAATCCTGGAGCAGAACTTCCTCCCCAGGTGCCCCCTCTGATGAAGAGGCAGCAGGTCTGGGCTAGTTGGGAATCATTTGGTGCTTTGCCTGTGTCTCCTTAGAGGACACAGGTTGGGTGCAGGTGCAGAGCTCTGCACAAGGAGAGGATGGGAAAACTGCAGGAGCTCCAGATGGACCAGACACCAGACCAAGGGCTCTCCCTGTGGGAAGGGGGCCCCAGAGTCAGTGCCCTGCCCTCCTGCCAGCTCTGGGCTCTCCAGTATGAGATTGTTCCATACATGTCCCTCCTCCAGCCCGGAGCCGTTCCCAGAGAACAGCAGTGCCAGTTCATCCCACTCCCCTGCCACAGCCTTATCTCCTTTTCATGCTGCTGCGAATCCTTGATGCTCTATCAGCCCCACTCTTCCCCTGGCAAAGCTTCCTGCCTCTGATCTGCCCAAAAAATGTTTTACTAGCAGCTTTTCCACATCCAGTAAGTGCAGGGAACCTGCCTGGCTTGCCTTTCACTTTTGAACGGAGATAGGGAATTTTTTCCCTCTAAAAAAAAAAAACCCCAACCCCAAACCAAACCTAATAACTCCTTTGTGTGTCACTTTATATGTTCTTGTTGGTGGATCTTCATGAGAATGATTCTGTTGTGCATATTTGTGTTAAGGAGTAAAAGAATTTGTTGCCCTTGAAGCATCTAAGCCACCTACACATATTCCCCTCTTAGCTGCTCCTTTAATTGCCTTTTAATTACCTTCCTCATTATTAGGCAGTTCCTCTGTAGGTGCATTGATTTTTTTAATGTATTTTTTTCCCCTCCTACAAGGATCCTCAGTGTTAGGACTATTCTGGACTGGCTTTTTCACACACTGGTTGAATCAGATGAGGAACTTCAGCCCTCAGAAGTAACTGAACAATTATTCTTCCTCCTGCCAGTGAGTTTTGTTGTCACCAAGTAGTTCTGGAAGGAGGGACCTGGCTGTGGTACTGTCAACCAACTTATTTTTCCTGGCCTTTTTATTAATCCTGGGGTTGTTTTATCACCAGGGCCATGTATTCTCCCATGTCCTGTATTTTGGCCATTTCTTTCTATTGTTATTTAATTTCTATTATTGTATTATTATTGCTGTTATTGGACTTCCCTGATCCTTGTGGGTCCCTTCCATCTCAGGATAATGTGTGATTCATGGATTCTGTTCCCTGAGCTTTCAGACTTCTGCTGTCCAAGTAAAACCACTCTCAGGCCTGGGTTTGATCTCATTGTGTCCCCAAGTTTGTCACAGACATTTCACATTCCTAATGATTCCCACCCTGAGCTTCACCTGACTTTCCTCCAGAACAAGATTTCCGTGGCTTCTTCCCTCCAGGATGGTTTCTGCTGAACTTTGTCCATATCTTCTGGCTTCCTTTCCCTTTCCCCTCTTATCTGCCTAATTATTAGTGCTGGGAGAGCAGAGCTCATCTCTGCTGTAGGTTATCTATATTTCAAAAGCTTCTCATCCCAATACCTCCAGCCCCTGTTCTCTTCCTTCTGCCTCTGTCTGCCCTTTGAAGCATCCCAGCTCCCTTTCATCTGCTGCCAGGACAACTTACCCCTTCCATACCTCTGCTCTGAAATGTGCTCTGTACACACACACACACACAGATGAGATAATCTGCTGCTTATTAAAAGCAGAGCTATCAAAAGACAATCAGCAGCTCAGTAACACAAGGCAGAGTCCCTCAAGTTTCATGCAAAGGAGGCATTAAGAAGTTGTTCCTCTGAGAAAAAGGATGAACTGGTGTTTGGGTTGGGATCTGTTCTGTGCACGAGGAAAGTTCAAATAAGAATCCAAACCAGTCATCTATTAAGTGTGAAAAACCCATCTTGTTGCCTAAAAATTGGGAGCCATGTAAACAGCCATGTTCTTCATCATCACTGCTAGAAATAAGTATCATCCTCCCTTCACACACTGGAACAAATTGGAGCATCAAACTGTGTTGTGTTGGTGTCCTGACTGCGTTTTCTTCCCTGATTTATTCTTTTTCAAAACAAATGAATATTAAAAGCAGAGCTATCAAGAGACAATCAGCAGCTCAGTAAGGCAAGGCAGAGTGCCTCAAGTTTGATGCAAAGGAGACATTAAGAAGTTGTTCCTCTGAGTAAAAGGTGTTTGGGTTGGGACCTGTTCTGTGTATGAGGCAAATTAAAATCAAAATCCAAAACAGAGGCAATTTAAAATAAAAACCCAAAACAGAGTCATAGATTAAGCATGAAACCCCATCTTGTTGCCTAAAAATTCACAGCCATGTAAACAGCCTTTTTCTTCAGGATCACTACTAGAAATAAGTGTCATTTTCCCTTCACAGGCTGTAACAACTTGTTAAACTGTGTTGTATTGGTGTCCTGTGTCTTCTTTCCTGACTTCTTCTTTTTCAAAAGAAATGAAAAGTTGTTATTGCCCATTTCATTACCTGTTTCTTGCTAAAACCATCTTCCTCCTAGAAATAGGTCTAAAAAATAGTCTATATCCACTCAAAGTTTATTTTATTTGAGGAGGAGAAGTAAAACAGGGGATTTAACTCTTTGCTGTCCATCCCTACAGTGAATAAATGGAAAGAATGGCTTTTCACAGCACAGATAAACCCTCTCAGGCTTTGCTCCACGTGTCACACCACCTCTTGAAGCAACTTCACAACATCTAAGTGTAGTACCCCAGATAAACATAATTTCAGGTATCTGGGACTCAGAGGCAACACAAAAAAAAAGAAGAGTGAACTCTTTTTTTGCATACAAAACAGTCCTCAATAAATTTTTTTACCAAACAAAACATCAAATGAGTCTGTTCCTTCAGATGTTGCAGATGAATGGAGCCTGTCACACTGCCAGGGTGGGAGGATCTGCTCCCCAAGCCTTGCACAGGCAGAACAAGGGAATTCTCCCTCGGCAGCCACCTGAAAACAGCTTTGCTGTGTTTATGTTGTACCAAGTTGGCTGATCAGAGGATCTGTCCCCTTTCTTCTATCCCTGCAGGGCCACAGGATATCAGGCTTTCAAAGCCAGGATATTTGTCATTCATCCAGCATTTTTGCTTCTCTCCAGCTTCAGGCACTGGCAATTTGTGTAGGTGAAGGAGGAGGGGGTAAAAAACCCCAACCTCTAATGGATTTCTGCAGTGGGTTAATTTTTTTAAATGAGTATCTTCTGAAAGTGAGTGGCTGGAGGAGATCGATAAGGACAAGGAAGTGCTTCAAGGAACATGACAGGACATGTCCCACACAGCCCCAGAGTCTGAGATTGTTTACATATGAAAAAAAAATAATGAGCCAAATAATTTGGGTTTTTTGATTTTTTTCCACTTGGATTAACAAAAACAAAAGTCACTGGCACAGGTTGCCCAGAGAAGCTGTGGCTGCCCCTGGATTCCTGGAAGTGTCCAAGGCCAGGTTGGATGGGGCTTGGAGCAACCTGGGAGAGTGGAAGGTGTCCCTGCCCATGGCAGGGGAGTTGGACTAAATGACCTCTAAAAGTCCCTTCCAACCCAAACTATTCAAGGATTCTATAAACTGAGTTTTATTTCACCATTTCTAAACTCTCCCATGTCCCTGCCCAGAGGAATGGGATGAGCTATAAGATCCCTTCCAACCCAAACCATGATTCTGTGAAAATTTTCTACCAAATACTCTCTGTTAAAAAATCACATTTCAAAAATGAGATTTTTAAAAAAATAAATTAAAAAATTAATAACTTATTTTGTGTCTCCTTTAGTTTCCTCAGCTCTAAGGATGAGCTCTAGGAATCAGCTCCATGATTCTGCCAGAAGTCTATTCCTCAGAATCAGAAAATTATTTCTGAAAGACATATAATGATGCAAATGATCCAATTTGCAAAAGGTCTGCTCTGATACAGAACATACATCAAATATACATGAGGTACCCTGAATAGTAACTGTGCAGTTAGCAGAGCAATAAGCATAATTATCATCCTGGATTACTTAAAATACAAATTGGCATCAAATTCCAGTAGCCAAGACAACTGCAATGACAATTTGGGTTAGACACAATACTTTTTTTTGCCTTTGAATGGAAGATAAATAAATGCAAAATGCAAACTATCCTGGTATGAAATAAATTCTAATTCAAATATGGGTTAGACACAATACTCTCTTGTTGCTTTTAGACTTAGGACTGCTCACTATCCTGTTGCTTTTGGGGAAGAAGAGGAAGGGAAATAATCTCAAAATTAATTTTTTTAGATCTCTACTTTGACATTTATTTATATAAAATATCTTAGAACAGTTACAATCATTTTCAGGATGAGCAATTAAATAGAATCCCAGAATGGTTTGGGTTGGAAGGGATCTAAAAGCTCATCCTCTTCTATCCCCTGCTATGCGGTTTGGGTTGGAAGGGCAGCCCAGGTTGCTCTGAGTGCTGCCCAACCTGGCCTTGGACACTTCCAGGGATCCAGGGGCATCCACAGATTCTCTGGGCAACCTGTGCCAGGGCCTCATCACCCTCCCATCCAGGAATTCCTTCCCAATATCCCACCTAAATCCTCCAGGTTCTGCAAACCTCCAAGGACAGAGAAGGCACAACCTGGAAGCAGAGTTCCCACACAGTCTGGGCATTCCTGTTTCCAGCTCCAGTCTGCTGCCCCTTTTCCTTGCACCCCACGCTGCAGTGAGGGAAGAGGGATAACTGTCCCTCAGCCTCCTGGCCATGGCCCTGTTCCCACAGCCCGGGATGCTGCTGGCTCCAGCAGCTTCACCTTTTCCCCAGGGCTGTTCCCAAACCAGCTCTACATCCCAGAGACACATTCCTGGAGCAGCCAAGCCCCACGTGCTGCCCGTGGCCATCTGAGCCCCGAGGGCTGAGCTGCCTCCAGGGGCTCCTGCCCTGCCTGGCAGTGCCACACGGGGCTCCTGGAATGGGCAAAAATGCTGATAATGATCCTCATCAAGCTCCTCACTCGCTTCCCAGGGCAGTACAGGTTCAGCTGTTATTAAATCAAGTTGTATTCCTCATTTATGGATTGATTTGGGAGTTCTGCTGGTGTGGGATGACAAACAATAGCACTGTAGACTGAGATGAGGAGGAGGAGCTGTGCTGGGACTGTGATTGAGGGAATGCTGAGGAGAGCAGTTGCTGACACCTTCAAAATTCCAGCCCCAGAAAGGAATGCTCTGGCTGCCATCAATAATTAACAGATAATAGAAACATGTTCAAATGGCACAATAAAGCAGGATTTGCTCTGCAACAGCCGTGTTTTGGATTCCAAATGCAAAAGCTGTACCCTGGGGATGGCTGTTAGTGGAGAGAAATATTATGATCTGTAATTATTATTTGTTGTACACCTCCACAGTTATAACATCTGCATGGTTTGTGCTTCCATGTGATTGCTCTGAGCTGGGGAGAAAATATTGCTGTGGCAATAATTACTTGCAAATTGCACTGAGAAAACACTTTTCCTTCCAAACACAAATCAAATATAATGCCAGTGCTGGCTGTCCCAGGAACAGGGGGAGATTTGTAACCAGAACCATGAGCAGCTTGTACGAAACAAAGCTGGAGAGTTTGTGTCAACTCCAAAAAAAACATGAAGAATTTTGGTTCTGGAGGAATTTCTCCTGAGTTACACTTTAAATGCTGATCCTTTGTACAGCACACCAAGGCTGGAACAGTTGCACAGATTTGAAGCCATCAGGCTGATCTCAATTTAGGAAAGTTCTGCCTCTCCCACCTCAGAGTAAAATATGAGGAATGGCAGACTGTGAAAATGGGAAGGATTTGAGATGGAAACTGCAAGTCTTGAATTTCTGAAATGAAGCAGCACAAGATGGTATGAAATGAGGCTTTTTGGAGACACAGGTTCTTCACCCTTATTCACAGAGCTGCACCTTTAATATATTAACCTTTCGAATGATGGACTCTTTGGGATATTTGCTTTAATCTGCTCATGGGTCACTCCAGAATCCCAGGTACAGCACACTGGGAATGGGCACAGAGATATTCCAAAACCCCCTTTCCCTCAAACCAGACCCACTCGAGTAACTGAACGTCCCACCTACACAGAGTTAATGTTCAGGATCCACAGCAACTCCAACCAAGACATGAGTTTTGAGGGGATTAAATATGGCACTGACACAGCTCAGGAGAACATTCCTCAAAAGGACATTTTTGTCCTAGAAAGCAAATCCCTTCTTGGCACCAAGGGCCTCGAGTTGTTTTAATTCTCCCTGTTCAGTTTAGGTTTCAAACAGCAAAGCAGTAGTTGAGCCCTTAAACACACAAACAGAACAACTCTGGGATGAAGGAGGATCATTTCTTTGGGATTTCTGCTGTTGTTCTTTCTCCTTGTTCCTGTGCCTCAGCAGTACTGAAACTCCAATGGGAAAAGGATGAAATTCATTAAATGCCTTGTATAAATTGTGTATTGTTTTGCTCCCTGGCTGACTGTGCTAGAGAAGTTAAAAAATAAATGAGTGTACTTTGGCAGCACCACACGTGGGTATCACCTACTTCTGAATAATATTTACATGATTGAAGAATAGGCCATTCCTTGGACTGAAAAACGGGAGTTTATTGTTGAAATAATTAATGCAGACATCCTGGAACAACGGGATGAAGAGTTAATCCTGCCATATTTGGAATTATAAAACATTAAATCACTTTATGTAGCTGCCAAAGTAGTTTACTCAGAAGACTGAAAGAAATGCTGATTTTTTTTTTCCTGACTGTTTTGTGCTTTTCATTTGAATATAGATCAGATGTTTGAGTGCTTAATATGAGGTGATCAGAAAAGTGATTGTTTTCTAAGGCAAAATTCAGGCAGTAGGAAAGGTCAGAAAACTTCCTTGACTGCCTATTCTGAACTTCAACCCTGAATACAAGAGCACTGAGAGCACAGAATTTGGATTCATTTTTTTTATGCTCCTCTTCTCAACATTAACTCAAATATTTGGGTTCTTACTTCTTGCCAGGACTTCCCAGGTGACTCTGGGAATATACGGAGCATATTCCCTGCTCTTCTGTCAGCAACTCCCAAGTTCCCACTGATCTCTGGGCACTTGTGCAGTTCCTGTTGATGCTGATATTGCAAGTTCAGACCTGGGGATGATTTGTTGCACTTAGAAATATTTTCTACCAGCTACATGATGGTTTGGGTCATGATGCTCCATCCTGGAAGTGTCCAAGGCCAGGCTGGACAGGGCTTGGAGCAACCTGGGCTAGTGGAAGGTGTCCCTGCCCGTGGCAGGGGGTGGAATGAGAGGAGCTTTAAGGTTCCGACCCAAACCATTCTATGATTCTGTGATTTTATAATAGCCCTGAATGGGAATGACCTGTTAAATATATTTTTAGTTAGAAAAATAGGAAAAACAATTAAGGAAATTGAAGGGAAATCTTTCATTTTGCAGGAAATGGAGATTTTTTCTTTGGGGAGAAAAGTCCAATTTCCAACTTGTTTGTCAGAAAAAAAAAGAAAAAAAAAAAACCAAAAGAGTTTCATCCACCACAAAAAGACAATGTCTTGTTCTCAGTTAAGTTCTCTGCAGGCTGCTCTTCTCCCAAGTCACCCTCACACTTGCACTCTTCACCCAAATTCTTCCCCCTCCTTGTGCGAGGCGGGTCCCGGAATGACAGGGCGGGCACGGAGCCGGAGCTTTGCAGAGGACAACGGATCATTCCGGACGGAGCATCAAACACCACGAGCAAGTGGGACACTATTCACCCAGAAACATGAAATGCAAACTTATTCTGTGTGTGTGTGTTTTGCCATCTGGCACCGGAGGCACGCACGGCACAGCTGTGGGGAGGGAGCCGCTTGTCACCACCTGAGCTGCCAACTGCCGGAGAAACCCAGCCGTGCTCCTTCCAGCCAGCACTGGCATTTGCACACTGCATGAGGAAGGGAAAACGTAACAAGAAATCTCCCAGGAAAGCCTAAAACAGGAAATTAAAAGCCCCCTTTAACTACACACATGTGTTGAAAAGCGGGGAACACGACACTCAGCGCATAAAACTCTTTACGAACGAGCGCGTGCACGTGATGTGAAGAATAAATACACGTCTTGTGTGGGTAAATGCAATCCAAAGTCTCGCCACACAACAATTCAGGTGTTGCAGCTGCAGTTTGCTTTAAAAAAAGTCAATTTTTTTTCTGGGCAATTACTCACTGAAGGGGTGCAAGGTTTCAGATTGTCCTGCGATACCTGAGCTGCTTTGTCAGGGTTCTGTCGTAACCGCAGAGATAAGCACCTGTTGCCTGAGGAAACACAACCCATTTCTTCACACAAGGACATTCCACAGTTATTGAAACAAGCAGCAGAGGAGAAAAAGGTAAATGGGAAATGAAAAATGAACGTGGGAGCTCGGGGCTGGTAAAAAAAAAAAATTGGGAAACACCACATTGTCTTTTGTGTGAGTGAGGAAATTCAGATAAACACGGAAAATGATCCCACTTTACACCATAAAACTCACCAACAGAAAGAGGCAAGGAGATTGCTAAAAGATACATTTTTTAAGATGCTGTTTATGTTTCTGCCCATCTAAAATGATCCCCCTTGATTTATTGGCCCAGAATATATTGCTGCAGCAGCTGAAGGGATGATAATAGCCCTGGAAAAATGGGGATGCTGTTATTTGGTGATGGATTGAAGCACCACTGAACCAGCGAGGGGATTTATCAATGTGCCTCTGAACTTGGTGAATGAGGCTTCTGGAAGTCTGGAAACCAAACTGGAGGAGAGCTGCCAGCACCTCCCACTGCTGGGATGCACAAGAGTATTGTTTTAATTAAGGGTGATTAATTACAGTAACAATCAGGCTTTGCTCCATGGAGGCAAATAGGGTTGGTCACCACAACCAGCCCGGCCCTAAACACTGTGGAATCCCAACACCACCATTCCAGTCCTTCATTTACCAATTAATCATGTGATTTTTCTAGTTATTTATCATGACAGTTTTCTCAATCTTCTAAAAATATTTGGCACCTTTGCATCTCCCAATGAAAATTCCTCAATTTCCCTAGATACTCATTTTTTGTGTCCTGAATGTTGCATAAACAAGCAAAAAGCTTCACCAAAATTAGTAAAGGGAGACTATTATTAAAGAAAGACCATTGTCTTGCCAGTACATGGAGTGGGACCTGTGATTTTACCCAGAATCCACAGAAATTTCACACAATTATAAAGCCCTTCACTAGAGGTCCAGAAATGACAAAACAATGTCAAAACATCATGTTTACCACGAGGAAAGTAAAAACCTGCAGCCATGTGACAATCCTTGAGGACTCAGAAGCCGAGGCACTTGTCAATCTGCATTTCTGGAATTTTTTTGCCCTTTCTTCTCAATTATGGAGCAAGGATTGAAACTCCAGAGCCAGTGTCTGTGCTGGTGGTGATCACTCCACTGAGCACCACGACAGAGGGAGGGACAACTCCCAGCTCCCACACTCCTGTCACAATGTGTGAATCTCAGCTTTTGTTTTTATTGACACTGGCAGACAAAAGGATAAAAATAATCATCAGAAGTGTTTAGAACAAGACAACAAATAAAAGATTCCCAGAGATTTTATAATTGTGGGTAGAGCTGTCAGATGGATGTTTGAGCTGACAACAGATGAATGTTGTGTTTTGATACACAGAGACCCTTCTTGTGTTGTCAAACTTCACAACAATGCACATTAAAACAAATTAATGAGGCAACTGAGTTTCTAACTGCTCCTGCAGCATTTTGTGTTAAATTTCTGTGTTCCAGGAAGACAAGGTGGGGCTTTGGGGTATTTTCTGGGTGTCACCACTGCCCTGTGCAAATGAGTCTCCATCAGAAGGCAGCAAAATGTTTGGATGCAGGCTCAGGTCCCAGGAGCAACAAGCAGCAATTGCTCCTTCCTCAGCTGATGGGTCCTGCTGGGATGTAAGAGCAGAGATGATCCAGCAGATCTGTGATGCTGAGGCACAGATCTGCCCAGTCCTTCTCTTCCCTCCCTTCCCTGCAGCCTCCTGGACATGTCCCATGAACCAGGTCAGCCAGGAGAACTAAAAAGGGAAGAGTTCTCTGCCAGGTTAAAACCACAAGGGAAGGATCTGACAGGGCTGGAGCAGGGAAGGTGGAGAGGAGAAAGGAAGAGAAGGAGAAGTAAACAGGACCTTTTCTTCCTGCAGGCACAAGCTGGAGGATTCACATTCCTTTAGCCCGGGCAGACCACGGGGCTGACCTGAGCTGCTCTAACACAGCTCATCCAAGACTTACCTGTTTGTTGCTACTCAGGTGTCTCTAAATTGTGCTCAGTGCACAGTAAAGACACATCATCTGATGGGGAAAAATTCAAGTGGCCCATCTTCACCCACGCCCTTGCCACGGGCAAGGACACCCCACGTGTCCCTAGCCACAGCAGGGGGTGGAAGAAGATGATCTTTAAGGTCCCTTCTGACCCAAACCTCTCTGTGGTTCTGGGATTCTGAGATTCTGGGATGTGTATCTCAGCTTAGGAGACAGACAAACACATTTCATCTCCTCAAAAGGAGCAATCTTTGCAGTACCAGTAGTTTTTAAGCAATGACAAATGGATTAGCAGAATGAACAGCAGAAAGCCCCAAGATGGGTTTTCTGGGATGGAAAGGAGAACAGGAGAATCAGCAGAAATTAAACTAAAATTTGATATTCAGATAACTGAAACAGAGCAACCGAGCGACGCCGTAAAAACTTGGGAAGGCAGCGCAGAGGAGCTCTGTCTGTCAGACCCAAGTGGGATGGCAAACAACCTGTTCTGCGATTTCTTTGCTCCCCAAATGTTTGTTCTCCCATCAGCACAGGGAAAAAAAGCATTCCAGCTTGGCACAAAGTGTTCTGTCGGGTCACATCGTGCTGCTCGGGAACACGTCGGATCAGACATGACAGGACAAGTGCCGGGACATAACGCGACCAAACAACACCGGCACTCCGGGGGACCCGGCTCCGCTTCCCTGCCCACCCAGGATGTCACTCCTGGTAGGGAACAGCTCACCTGGAGTCCAAAGTGCTGTTGACTAGAAAGTGCTGGGAGCTTGGTTGGTGTCAGAATGCCCAGTTCACTTCCAACACCTAAAGATCCCTGGGGAGAAGGGCAAACTCAGGCTGTTGACCCCGAAGAAAAACCTATTTGCAGGCTTAAACTGCTCCAGAGTTACTCCAAGATTTTCCTAGGCACTGATAGCAATCTTTTGCTTCTATTTTAGAAAAATAGAATGAAAATAAAGATGGATTAATTTGAAAGGAAAAGCAGGCACCATTTCCATATTACCTGATATTCAGGAAATGGCTGTTTTTACTGCAGGGAGCTGAGAGAGCCCGAGGACAAATAAACAAATAGGAAAGGAAAGAGAGGAGATTAAACACTGTATATACATACAAATTATTTAAAGGAGGCGCCATGGGAGAGCTCTGCCTGGGAGTTTGGGGGCACAATTAGCCCAGATGACTGGCATCCCAATCCCTGCACCGGGGTTACCCAGGGCAGGCACCAGGATCCTTCCTGTTCCCAACTCTCCATATCCTCCCGGCAGCATCTCGGAGGCATCTGCACTCCCCTTCTGTGCCAAAATGCCTTGGCATTCCCCTGCAAATCAATGGCAAGAAAAGGCTGGAAGAGAGAGATGAGGGGGTGGAAGGAACCTGAGGTGAAGAGCAGGAGATGAAAGAAAAATGGGATTGAAGCACAGCTCCGATAAGAAAAAGTCCAGGAAAGAAACAAAGGAGGCTTTCCAGGTGCCTTATGAGGCTTCTCCCACTGGCAGAAATCTCTCTGCCGGTTTCTCCCTGGAGGTTTTTTTGGTGGTTCATTTTAAGGGTCAGGATTTTTAAGATTTTTCTGTTCTTTTTGGCCAGAGCTCACGGGACAGAAGGCAGCAGGAAGGAAGACAGAGCTTTTTAAGGCGTCCGTAAAGAAAGGGGGGATCTGTGGGCTCAGTTCCAAGGGTGGTGGAAATAGGGGTGGTTTAACCCACTCCCTGTACCCAGCACTTATAGAATCATAGAATATCCTGATTGGAAAGGACCCACAGGGATCATCAAAATCCAAATCCATTGTTTTCCTCCTTCACCCCTGACAAATCCCAGGCTTTTTGTCTTCAAACTAAGGGCTGGCTCCCTAGAGATATTTAGATTCTTTACAGACCACATTCTCTGCAAAGTATCAAAGGTGTTTGGTTCTTTAAATGTGTTTTAGCACTAAAAAATGTTGCATTTCTGAATGCACTGAACTAACTTTTAGATTTCATGCCTAGAAGTGAAAAGTCTTTGCCATCTGGAGGTCAAGTGTTAACAAACATGTTCATACTTTGCAACAGCCTTGCATGAGAATTAAGAAGTTAAGCCTTGATACACATGAGAGTAAAACATTTAAGATTTTTTAAGGATCTGCCCTGATTTCTTTGGAATGTGGATTTTTGGAGCCTACTCAGGCAGAACTTTAATCACAGAATTATGGAATCCCAGAATGGTTTGGGTGGGAAGGCCTTTAAAGCCCATCCAGTGCCACCCCCTACCATGGGCAGGGACACCTTCCACCAGCCCAGGTTGCTCCAAGCCACATCCAACCTGGCCTTGGACACTTCCAGGGGATCCAGGGGCAGCCACAGCTTCTCTGGGCAACCTGTGCCAGGGCCTCACCACCCTCACAGCCAAGAGTTTCTCCCCAGTACCTCCTCTATCCCTGCCCTCTGTCAGTGGGAAGCCATTCCCCCTTGTCCTGCCACTCCAAGATGTCCCTATAATACAGAGAACAAAATATTGCTGACAGGAACAGCAATTTCACTGGGAAAAGAGGAGGTATTTGCTGTTGAATAAGGTAATTAATTGAAGTAAAGGCATTAAGTGAATAGATTAAACTCAGTTCTCCAGATTTTTGTACGATTTCAATTTGAGAACATTAAAAGCCTCGAGCAAACTCAAAATAATTGTCGGAAATCTCCCACACTTCCCCTCCCTGACAACTCAGGAGCCGAGTTGAGAAGCGGTGCGATTTCGCCGAGCGACTTTCCCAAGTCCCGAAGTTCCAGAGCATATGTTCCAAAGCTGGCACCTCCCAGGCACTCCAGGCTGTGCCTTTCCCCTGCTGCACTGCAGCAGAGCCCACGGAGGCTCCGTGCCCTCCGCGCCGGGGCTCCCGAGGGGTTAAAGCCACGCCGCTCAACTTGTCAGGGTGTTTCTGCCTCGTCTGGCGAAGTTGTTTGTTGTGGCTCTGTCGGTGCTCCAGGGGATCAGTCACTTTGAAGGCGAGGATGGCCAAGCAGTCCCTCAGTCAGACAGTGACTGGCACTGTCAGTAAATCATTTTGTCAAGGATTCGTTTTGCAGAGGGAATTGTGTGATTGTTTGGAATGAACCGGAGCGTTTTGTGTTGATCGGCTGCTGGGCCCACAATAAATGATCGATTATGGCTTGTTAATACCACTCAATAGGGGTTTGGACATCACTTGTTTTACTCTGGGTAGTTCCTTAGTCCAGCAGATCCCCTCTCAGTTTTAAGTGGAACACCGGTAGCGTTTCTGCTCTGTGTTATTTTTGGTACAAAGCAGGGAAGTAAAATGGTTTTCCACGTACTGAGGAAGGCTGAGAGAATTGGGATTGTTCACCTGGAGAAGAGAAGCTCCAGGGAGACCTGAGAGCCCCTCCCAGTGCCTAAAGGTCTCCAAGAGAGCTGGAGAGGGATTTTGGACAAGGGCCTGGAGGGACAGGACACAGGGAATGGCTTCCAACTGCCAGAGGGCAGGGAGAGATGGCACAGGTTGCCCAGAGAAGCTGTGGCTTTTCCATCCCTGGAAGTGTCCAAGGCCAGGTTGGACAGGGCTTGGAGCAACCTGAGCTAGTGGTTAATTGACTTTAGACAGCAACAGGGAAATCTTTCTAGACCTCCCTCTAGGCAAAGAGGAAAAAGAGGAATATTAGATCAAAAATCAGCTTAACATGTAGAAGCTGGTGCTGTGGTTAATGCTGCAGGATGGCAGTGGTTCAAACTGTATTAGGAGAGAGATTTCAACCCACTTTGAAATGTTTCAGTGAAAGCCTTTAGTTTTAGCCCATAAACACTCCAAATGACAACCCACAGACAAGCCAGAAGATTAGGAAAACAGAAGTAAGATAATTATTTCAGATAGGCACCAAAGCTCTGCAAGACTTTAGCAAATTAACCATTAGTCCGTGTTGATGTGGCCTCCTTCCCTTGCTCTGGTTTTCCCAAAACTTGGGCATGGAAAACCCTCTCAGAAATAATTTTAACCAACAAGCTGCTGCAAACCAGGCAGAGAAAAAGGAAAAGAGAAGAAAAACATAGCAGGGGCCACAGAGGTGGATATGGGAGGAATAATTAGAAGCATTTCAATTAAATAGACATAGTGAAGCCAAGCAATACCTATGGGCAATATATCTGTCAACACACACATGAAGGATGTAAACAGAAAGAATGGAAAGGGAAGATTTAGTGCAAGTCACTGGGCATAGCTGGGAGTGATGTGATTAAATTTAGAAAGATAATTCAGGTTGAATCTGAAGAACAACTTCCTGACTGTGAAATGTTTCAACTTCAAATGATCTCCCAGGTAAGCAGTTAATCCCCACTCTTTAAAACATGACTGGGCAAGAGCCCCTGTGCCTGCACAATGGGAACAGGGCTGCTTCTCCCAAGGATGGATTGGAAAATGAAGTAAGCTTTTAATTTCTTTAAGGTCTGGGAATCTACTGTCTCAGCAGGGATGAGAAAACTGAGAGGAAAAGAGAGAGATGGGAGGCAAAGCCATCCAAAAGTCAGGGTTAACTGGACTTTTTGGAGCAAATGGTTTAATGTTAATATAGAAGAGATAAAAGTTGAGACCAGGGGAAAAGGGAGAAAGTCCTGGGTGGAAGCTCTGCATAATTCTGGCAATTGATTTTCATAGAACCATGGAATCATTGTGGTTGGAAAAGCTCTTTGAGATCATCGAGTCCAACCCTTTCCCAGCACTGCCAAGGCCACCACTAACCCCTGTCCCCAAGTGCCACATCCACATGGTTTTTGGACAATTCCAGGGATGGTCACCCCACTTCTTCCCTGAGCACTGTGTGCCAATGCCTGACCCCCTTTCAGCAAAGAAATATTTTGAATATCTGATCCAAACTTGTCATGGCACTACTTGAGGCCATTTCCTCTCATCCTGAAAATCACAGAATCCCAGAATCTGCTGAGTGGGAAGGGATCCACAAGGACTATCCAGTCCAACCCTCAGCCCTGCACAGGCCCATCCCCAAGAGTCCCACCCTGTGCCCCAGAGGATCATCCAAACCCTCCTGGAGCTCTGGCAGCCTTGGGGCTGTGCCCACTGCCCTGGGGAGCCTGGGCAGTGCCAACCACCCTCTGGGGGAAGAACATTTTCTAATATCCAACCTAAACATCCCTGACACAACTCCAGGCCATTCCTGGGGGTCCTGTTGCTGGTCACAGAGAGCAGAGATGGAGCTGCCTCTCCTCTGCCCCTCCTGAGGTTGTTGAAGACACGGTGAAATCTCCCCTCCGTCTCCTCTTCTCCAGCTGAACAAGTTCCCTCAGTTACTCCTCATAAGGCCCCACCAGACCCCTCACCACCCCCAAGGCCTCCTTTGGCTGCTCTCTACTGGCTTAATCAAGGTTTCCAAATAGCTGTGCCCCATTCCATGGCAGCTCATCCCTCCCTGGATCCTGCTCTACCGGATACTGGTGTTCCACATATTTTTCTCTCCAAGCTGCCCTCAAACACAAAGTGAAGCAGCACAACCTTGAGAAGACACAGTCTCCACAACAGAATTCTCCAAAGTCAATCCAGCAGTGAGGTGTGGAGCCCTGCTCCTGCCCTGTTCCCCTCCAGCATGGTGCCAGCTGTGCCACACATTCCCTTCTCCACCCTCCAGCCACCCTCTCCCAGTCCCCTCCACCCTCCCTCCCACCACCATCCCAGCTAATCAAAAAAAAAAGGGATGAGCCTGGCTAAGTCTCATTATCCTGCTACACAAATTAAATCAACCAAGGAGAGGCAAACTTAAGAGCTTTGCCCAAGGTTGCAATCATATTCAGAGGCAAAGCCAAGACTAGATCTGGAATCCTGCTTTCTCCTGTAATGTTTAGACTACAGCTCCTGCAGCAAATGCTTTCACACTTTATAGTGTTTACTAACTTCATAATGTCTGCTCACATACTGCTCTGCCTGAGGGAGCTGCACGAGAGGGAATTTCATCAATGGAAAATAAATGTGGTTATTAGGAACTGGGCAAGAGAGAGTTGGACAATTCCCGTCGTTTCAGGGCAAAGCCAACAGTTTGGGGATAGCTGTAAGGAGAAAAAAAAAAAAACAAACCCAGGGCTTATTCAGGCTTTCAGGCTTCACTTGGAAGGTCCTGGAAGTGCAAGGCACCATCCATCATCTTTATGGTGCATCACATCACCTGAGGCATGAAGTAATCATCTAAAAATGCACTGCCTGACGTGCCCATCATTGCAATCAATACCCTCCACCAGCAGAGAATATTCAGGAAAATCTTTTATTCCATCCCAGGCTTGTTTTTATACAAAGAGCTCCATTATCAGAGTGGCACAAATGGAGAACTCACCTGACATGGATTGAAAAGGGGTCACTTTAGAAATAAAAGTGCACAGCTCAATAAATCTGGAAATCAGCGCCCAGGAGCTCGGATTGGCTCAGGGATTAACTGTTGGGATATAAAAGAGCTTCAAAAATCAGCCCTCTCTGTGTCTGCATGTACAGATTGCCAGGGTCATATTTATAGATATGCATTCAAAACCATGTAGAAACAGGAAAAATCAGCGCTGCATTCCTGCTCTCCAAACACAGTGATCTCAGGTGCCCACTTGGAGATGACTCCAGCCAGCCTGGAATGGACAGGGAACTGCACGGGCTGGAACTAATGTTGAAGCTTAAATATGTTTTTGTCTCTGTAATTCAGCTCACATGCAAAAAAAAGAAGAATAGTTCTGAAGGACACAAACCACCACTTCCACAACCCACTCAATGCAGGTCTTTGGGAACATCACGTGCAAACATCCAGCATTCCTCAGGTTCATGAATGGCCACAGACTGGGGTTTTAGGAGAAAAATGAAGGATTTTGGAATACAGAGAAAATATTCCCTGCATAGGACTAACAGACATGCAGTTCAGGCCCTACATGTAACTCGAAACCACGTATCTCTTCTATCTGAGTCACATGTTGTATATTATATGCTATATCTTATACATATTTATGTATATATGGGGTGTATATGTGAGTGCTGATTTTTTTAGAGGACGGGGCTTCGCTGCTGCTCTTTGAGAAATGGGGCAGGAGGAGGGGAGATGAGATGGGCTGGAGATGTGCTACAGGACTATACAGAGCTTGAAAACATGGATTGGGGCCGGGATGGGAGGCTGTGGATCTCCTCTGACCTGTTTGTGGTTTCTAAAGGTGAGAGTCACTTCATAGAATAATGGAATTATAGAATCATGGGATATCCTGAGTTCAAGGGCACCCACAGGGACCATCCAGTCCAAACCCCTGGCCCTGCACAGACACCCCAGCAATCCCACCCTGTCCCTCAGAGCATTGTCCAAATCCTGAGGAGCCTGTTCAGTGCCAACCACCCTGTGGGGGAAGAACCTTGCCTTAATATCCAACCCAAACTGGAGCCCTGGGCAGGAATAACTGGGAACACGGCGTTTCCCAGTGACAATTCTGTGTGGGCAAGAGCAAAGCCCTTCAGAGTCAACTGGAGTCAGGGTTCAAAGGCCAAGGGATGAAAACCTGCTTGTTTTCCCACACTGATCCTTCAGAACTGAAATCAGCAGGATGTCATAATGGAAAATTGCCACTTTTTAAGCACCAGCAGCTGAAGGTGCTGTTACCTCAGCAGCAGGATGATGTCCAAGCTCATGTGTGATGCAGGTTGACAAGAAAAGTGTCCTGAGCAGGACCATTCCATGGTCTTTCCTGCTGCTAAAAATGTGATAGCAGCCATTCCAAGGCTCATCCCGCTTGGAAAACTCTTTGTCCCTCTTTACATACCACTACAGCTCATCACAGTGTCCAAAGGCAGGTGACCTGGATTCAGGCTGCATAAAACACCCTGGAATCACAGAATGGTTTGGGTTGGAAGGGACTGTAAAGATCATCTTGTTCCACCCCCTGCCATGGGCAGGGACACCTTCTACTATCCCAGGTTGGTCTAAGCCCTGTCCAACCTTGGAACAACCAGCCCAGGAATCTCATGCCAGCCAACCCTGAACATCCCAGGCTGGTGTTTCCCTCCTGTAACTTTTCCACACGTGATCAGACTCTCTCAGTCTCATTCTTTTTTCCCTCTTGCAAAATACTCCCAGCTTAAATTGCAGACTTTGGAGCCAACACGTCTGGCTGGAGCTGCTCTGTCATTCATAGGCTTATTATGCAAATAAAACATAGACAAGCTGTAAGTTCCAATTGAATCCAAACACCCCGGAGCATCCAATAAATGGAGACGTCTCAAAAACACAACTCCGTGGATGACACACGTTTGTCATCCAGCTGAGAAATCTTAGATAGAGAGATGAATAAAAGTGAATTTACAAATGTCAAGAAGCTCCAGGAGCCTTTCCCCCATTTCTGTTGCTCCAGGGAAGAGTTGAGACCCAGGAATAACAAAAAAAAAAATTAAAAATCCCCTCATGGAATGGCAAGCTGTGTTTGCACTTCTTTCTTTCCCTGAAGGTTGAGCTGGGGAACAACAGGCTTCACTTGGGAGTTGTTATTTTTGCAAATCTTTCTTAGATTCCTAAGTCAGAGATGAAGAACTTCGACAGACCTATTTCAAACTACACTTCAGTGCCTTTACAAACAGAAAGAAAAAAATTTACCAAGAAAATATTACAAATATTAAATATTAAAATAGGATGAGTTTTAAATATTTTCTTAATGTTTGAAATGTTTTGATACTGACCCAAGAGTATCATTGGATCATGGACTGAAACCTGTGCAAGAATAACTAATGATTTAAACAATGCATTTTGCTGATCACAAGTAAAATGGGAAAGAACATGAGCCACAAAATATCAATTTAACGTTAATGGACAATGCAAGAGATTCTAATTAACCTATCGTTAATGTTGGGAATGTCAGCAAGGAAATCCCCAGTTTATAACTGGTAATATTAATGAGGTCACAAGTCCTGCAGACAACAAAAGACACTGACAATATGTCAATATTCCTGCCAGCTTACGGAAAATCCATGCTGAATTTCTGGATTTATTGGCCCTCTCTTCAACATTTCCATTATCATAGCAGGAGTAAAATGAATATTAGAAGCCCAGTGAAACAATTTAAGGTTTGATATGCAGCCTTTTCCTATTGCAACACGTTTGAAAGTTGTTGGGATGTGTTACCGGTCCAGACCGGTCCCTGAATCCCATCGACTGCAATCAGTCGGATGTGATTCCAAAGGCTGCTGCAGGTAACCAGGAGGCTCTGGAGTGGGTAAGGATGTGGTGCTGAGAAGTGACAGGGGTGATGTCTGCTATGGAATGAGCATTTATAGAGGTTTGCAATTGCTTTTGGATCAAAGTCAACGGATCTGTGGATGGAATGTTTGTGACTCATACGGAGACTGAGCAGCGGTGGAGATGAGCAAGGCAGGACTAACCCCAGAGTATGGAAAGATTTCAGGCAAATTCAGGGGCTTTTTTATTATTAGGATACATTCACTGCAGTGTTGGGAGCTGAATTAGCCACTTTCACAGATCTGTCCAGCTGCCCCAGTCCCAGGGGTGTGGAACTGGAAGAGCCCCCCAGGATCCTGGGACACTGGAGTTCCTCACCTTCCAGGAGCCTCCCTTGGGCTCCCCCAGAGATCAGAGCACCTTACTAAGAAACGCATCTGTATCATTGTGTTCCTGCTGGTCAGAATGATGTTCTAAATTACTAAAAACATTAAGAATTCCAAGTTCCAGCTCCTCAGCTGCTCCAATAAATCAGCAGAGCTCCAAATGCTTTAGTCCCCCCCAGATCAATTTACACCAGATGATTGCACAGCTTTGTCTCCAGTTCCTTCAGCCCCTGGAAGGCTCTGACACTGGAAAAGTCCAGGGGCAGCAATTAGCTGAGGGAATTTTTTGACACATTTGTTGTCAGTGTACACTGTCACACTTCTCAAGTTGTCCTGATTGCTGCTTCCCACAACTACAGGATGAGGGCTAAAATATAAATACAGAGGCGAGATAAAATCAGATGATGGGATTGTTTCCTGTCTCCAGTGGTTTTACCCCGGGACAATCTGCTGATCTCCACTCCCCAGGGTTGGGGTGCACTTCCCTGGCAGCAGTGACCCCAGAACAGGTGCTGCTCTGTAACAAGTATCCATAATAATAATTTCAAAACAAGATCCTTTTCCCAAGCATATTCCCCCATGTCAAGAGGCAGGAAGAGAAGTCTCTCATATTTACTTTTGCTGGAAAAGCACGACAGACTGGTCCTGACATCACTTTGTTTTGCTAAGGCTCAGCTTAGATATAATTACAGTGACAAAGAGAGTTACCCTCCCTTGGCCAGGGACAGTGCCAGGGAATTCAGGGATGCCTGCACTCAGCCAAGAGGTTTTTATGGATTACAGAACAGTCTGAGCCTTGCACCCAGAGCAGGGGATAACACCACTACTCTACCCACCTAAAGGGCTGATGATATCCCTTGATGAGATCCCTTCTGAGATCCCTGAGGGTGTCAGTGCTGGGAAGTCCTGCTGCTTTGGAAAAGACCCAGGGAACTATATTCAGCAGGACATCCTGGGAACGGGATGTCTGAGCACAGTCACTTATTCCTGAAAAAGTTACTTCAAGCAGTGAGTGAGTGAGGAATAATCTGTAGTGAAACCCTGCAAGTGGCACTGCAATGAGTATAAATTGGTGATTCTAATAACAGCAGTTATAAGTAAATTCAACCAATTCCATCACTTCAAAGAAGGGAGAGATGGAAGAACAGGATTAAAACAGGCATATCATGGAGCATCACAGAGAAGACCACTCATATCCCCCTCGAGAGAGGAGGAGACCCTCCCTTTCCTTCCCTTCCAGTGCATTCAGCCCCTTCTCCCAAGTAAGGGACAGGACAGAAGGAAATCAGGTTGTGCCAGGGGGTGTTTAGGTTGGATATCAGGAAAAATTTCTTCAAGGAAAGAGTGGTCAGGCGCTGGAACATGCTGCCCAGGGCAGTGGTGGAGTCTCCATTGTTGGGGGGGTTTCAAAGCCGTGTAGATGTGGCACTTGGGGACATGGGGCAGTGACGGCCTGGGCAGCGCTGGTTGGACTCAGTGACCTTAGAGGGCTTTTCCAACCTAAACCATGATTAGTTAACAGCAAAGGGATGGGACCCCAGATGATGCTGTGTCCTCTGGTAGCACCAGAAGGGTCCTTTTCCTTCTTCTTCCCTTCATCTTTTCCTTCCCCATAACCAACACCGTTGGTGATGCCCCAAGCCCACAAAAACCATCTCACAGTTCCTCTCTCACCCTCTGCTGCCTCTTCCCCATGAGCCACATGCTCTCCATGGCAGGGAACAGTTATTGCACTGTGTTTGCACAGTCCCCAGCAAGCAGGGAGATCTCCTGGACAACCTGCAGGTTGTTCTAATAAAAGGGACATGAAGGAATTACGGCATTGTTAGGACCCAGCCGAGTGCTCACTGACATGTGGCTTCACGCTGTCACCGCTTTGTTCACTGTCAGATTATCCCATTACCTCCCCAGAACGTCAAACAATGTCCTTGCAGCCAAAAATGAACCCAAAAGCTTAAGAAAAATGTGCACAATGCTGAACAAAAATCATAAAAAATGTAGGGGTTTTAAAATCTTTTGATTTCGCCACCATCTCATTTAACGAACTCGGAGCATTTCCCAAAGCACCTGGTGAGTTTTAACTTCCCTGAGATCCTCCAGCCACAAAAAACCCTCTACCTGGGATTGACAAAACCTGAACTTGAGTGTTTCACAAATGGGCTCCTGGAAGGTTTCTGCTATTGTGTAGAGGAGAGCCCTGAGCTTTTCTGCTCTCTCTCTCTAATTTATTTTATTTTTTCCCCAAGAATGCTGACTGTCATGAATATTAAATCACATTTCCCAAAAGCAGCTATTTATTGAGCCCGTTTGCCCTTTATTACAAAGAAAAATAGAAAGCTTGTATTTTCCTCTGCTGGGTAAAGATGCTTCCTAAGTAATCTGAGACGCTACTTTCATGTTTGTTCAATAAGTATTTCAAGATGCTGCTATTTTGATAATGTGCTGACTGATACATAATTCACAGCGATGCAAAGTTTAATAATATCTCCCAACTCCAATATCAAATGAGCTCTCAATCCTGGCATGCTAAATCTTGCTGGGGAGCAGAACTGTTTCTCATTTGTTTTGTAAAATGATCCAGAACCTCTATTACTCAACGTAAACGTGGCGGTTTTACACCAGCGCATTAGAAAAATAAATCACTTAATTCCTGAACACACACACACAAACATCCCTCCAGGAGCCAGGCAGATGAAATGATGATCCCTCATGGAGAAGATCCCTGCCCATCACACTCACTGAAGGATGAGTTGCTCAAGACAACGTCCCTTCCCACGAATCCCGGCACCAATTAATTCTCCCATGGGAATGGATTTCCACGAGGAAGCCTGACCCGACCTCTGCAAGGAAAGGACAAGAATCACAAGTGACAACGTAATTCCCTGGGTTTCTTGGAGGTATGAGCCCAGGAGATGTTTGCCTTTCACCACCAGTTCGGGCTCTTAAACCTGATGGAAATTTCCATAAAATCACAGATGGTTTGGGTGGGGAGGGACCTTAAAGGGACCTTAAAGCTCAGCTCATTCCACTCCCTGCCACAGGCAAGGACACTTCCACTATCCCAGGCTGCTCCAAGCCCCATCCAACCTGGCCTTGGACACTTCCAGGGGTGAGGAGTCCACAACCTCTCTTTGTTTGCTAATGATAGAAAGATAAAAGTGATTTATCTGCCTTTAAACACAGCCATTAGATAGACCCTAATTAATTATCCACGGTGTTTCTCCCCCTCCCCATCATATCAATTTCTGGGATTTTCAGAGCCCTTCCTGAATTTCTCCCCAGTGTGGTAGGCAGCTATCAATCCCTCCCTTTAAAAGACAAAAAGCAGAAATCTGGGGAATTTGTCACCTCCACAAAATCTGAAAATTTGACAGGCAAAGCTCAATTTTTGCCAAGTACAACCAGAACCCAGGAGGATTTCTGAAGGAAACCTCCCTCATTCCCAACCATCTCCTCCTGGAGACTCGATAGCTGTCAGGCAGGATGAGGGAACTCTGTGGGAGAACAAAACACCTCCCAGCATCCGATGCTCTCCCACAAGAGGAGCAAAATTCTCTGAGAAAAAAGGCAAAAACTTGTGTGATGCCGACGATTCCCTGTCAGCCCCTCGGCCCCGCCGCCCCCTCCCCTCCAGGGCAGTCACACACATCCCAGTGGAAATCACACCATGGATCAGCAACAGCACAGTCATTACTTCATCATTCCCTGACTGAGCTTCTCCCTGACACGTGTCAGGAGCGTTGGATCGGGGCTGGGCAGGATCTGGGAGAGACGAGATGTTCCCGGTTCGGTGACACTGGGGCTTTTGCCGCCCTGCTCCGCTCATGGAGCCCCATCTGTGCCTCAGATCCCATCTGTCTGGTGGGGATGATTCCTCACACAGATCCTGGTGACTTTATACTCAGATCCATGGGAAAGGCAGCACAGGGAAGCAGAAGGCTTTACATGCAGTGACGTTTCCACTCGGGAGATTTATTTTCCAACGTGCATTTGTAAAAATATGTATTTGCTTAAAAGGTGAAGGTGGGAGAAGAAATAAAGAAGTAAAAGTGGAGTTTCACTGATTTCTTTGTTCCTTGGCCATAATTCCTTTCGTCCTGCTTTCAAAGGACTGGGGTGTCTTGTCATCTACCCTCAGATTAAATGTTTTCATTTGTTTGCAGGTGAATAAATCATAATGAGGTTTATCTGGTGCTACAGCACTTTCCTCCTCACCCCACTAATCTCCTCTCTGATCCTCCAACTGCCTTTTATCCATCTCATCCTAACAGAGCTTCAATAAAACAGAATTTGGACAAATTCAGAGCAGGAATCCCTTCCTTGACCCAATCATGTGTTTTACCTTACTAGGCCTCTGTATTGGGGCATTTGGAGGGCTGCAAATCCAAGTTCAATACGTCACAGTGAGTTGGCAGCCAGTACAAATGCTGCAGTATGGAAACCTGGATTGGGTATTAGGAAAAATTTCCTCACTGAAAGGGTGGTCAGGCATTGGAATGGGCTGCCCAGGGAAGTGGTGGAATCACCTCCTCTGGAAGTGTTCAAAAAAACATGTAAATGTGGCACTGGGGGACATGGGTGAGTGTTGGGCCTGGCAGTGGTTGGACTTGATGATCTTAAAGGTTTTTTTCCAACCTAAACAGTGCTCTGACTCTGATTTACACAAGCAGAAAAGCTGCTCCATCAAACACAATTTTTTGCCCATTTTAAACTCATGCCGTGTAATGGACCCTCTGTAAACTCCCAGTGGTTCCATAATAACCTGAACATTCCAGTCTCTCCCACTCCTCACCCCTGAGCCTTCAGAAACCACTCCTATGGTCTCAATCTCTCCCCAGCTGCACTTTATGAGTGAGCAAGATGTGACAAATTGCAGAGCGGCTTAAGAACATTAAAATGCCAAACATATTGAAAAATGCTAAACAAAAAATCTGGGGCTTCTGCCTCTCTGCATGTATCACTGCCAACAACTACAACCTGATCTGTAACACCCAAAAATTACAAACAGGAGACAGAAAAACAACAAAACCTGCCTTGAATGAGTGAGACCAGCTCTCACTCTGCTGCTACACCAACAAGCACATTAAAAATGTAAGTGGGGCTAAGCATAAGGATGGGGTTATGAGGAAAACAAATGGTGACAGAGACTTCAATCATTCACAGAACAAATATTGCAGTGCCACAGCTCAATGAAATCGAGTTTTCCAGCCATTCCACTGATTGTCTACGCTAAACAAACCATACTTCATACCCCAAACTGGGTGAAATTACCTAATTCTCCTGTTTTAGACAGGACCTATGTATAGCACAGAAGGAACCAGTGAGCCCTGGGTGCCCTCACCAGACTGTGCTCCGTTGGCAGTGTTGTGTGGGATAAATCTTTCCTCCTCAGAGCTCTCTCCCTGCTTCCTGTGCTTATCTTATGCAACGAACACTAAAATAAGAGACTTTGCTTGCCCTTTCCCAGCTGTCTTTTCCCAAAGAACTATTGGGTAATAGCATAAACCTTATTAAAAGCAAAGAAATAGAAATGGAGAAGGTTTTTAGCCCGCTGTGAGGATCAGAGGGGGGTGTGCCCTGTCAGGTGCTGCTCACCTGAGTCCACACGCTCCGTCTGCCAGCACAGATGGAGGGACGGGACCAGGGAATGGCAGAGATGGAGATGCTGCTCTGTGGCAAACAAAAAATAAATGCCCCAGGGAGAGGGTTTTCAGGCATGGGAAGAACCCAAAGCTTTCATTGGGAACTTAAAATGGTTTGTATAAAGGAAAGGAAACCTATGGTGACAGCAGAGCTCAAACAAACGGATCCAGACCTTTGGCCAACATCTGACACTTCTCAACTTGTGTGAAAGAAATGTTGATGTCTGGGGATGAGAAGGCTCCAGGGAGACCTGAGAGCCCCTTCCGGGGCCTAAAAGGGCTCCAGGAGAGCTGGAGAGGAACTTGGGACAAGGGATGGAGGGACAGGATGAGGGGGAAAGGCTTTAAGATGAAGAAGAGTAGAACTGGGTTAGAGATTAGGAAGAAATCCTTCCCTGTAAGGGTGTGAGGGGGAGGAGGCCCAGGCACAGGTTGCCCAGAGAAGCTGTGGCTGCCCCTGGATCCCTGGAAGTGTCCAAGGCCAGGTTGGACAGAGCTTGGAGCAACCTGGGCTGGTGGAAGGTGTCCCTGCCCATGGCAGGGGGTGGCACTTGATGGGCTTTAAAGTCCCTCCCACCCAAACCATTCTGTGATTTTATGATTCTCTCTTAATTTTTCTCTTTGCATTTGACTTCAGTGTATAGACAGGGCCTTGTGCCACGTGTTCCTGGAACAGGTAGGAATGTCTGGAAGCTGTTGAGGATCGTGGCCAGGGATCTGAAGCTCAGTGCAGGCACCTCAATCACCAGACACAGCCAGCCCAGGGATCCCAGCTGAGTCAGCCACTCTTAATATTCCTGCACGGCTCTCTCAGGCTGCTCCCTGCCTCCAAGCCAAGGGATATCTCTCCTTATTCTCACCAAATGTACAAACCCAAGCTGGAAATCAATGCTGAGGAAAATAAAGGAAACCAATTGGTTCATCAGCTCTTGAAAAAAAAAATCCAAAAATCACATTGTTGTTTTAAATAATAAATGTTTGTTTATCTTTAGGTTGTTTCCCCTTCTATTTAGGTCTCTCTGTAGTTTCTGCTGCCTAAATAAAACCCAGATGCTTCTTCCCTTTGTTACTATGGATGAACTTTCATTTCCAAATGCAAATTCCTGTACAACATGAAGCATTTGCTGCTTCACTTACTAAAACGAAATGAAAACCTCTTGAGGCAGCGAGAGGACCAACCCCCCTGAGTAACAACTGCTGATGCTCAACTTCAAAGGTGAACAGTCTGACCTGTCCCCAGCGCCAGCACTGCCCAGAGCCTTCCCCAGCCTCTACCAGCAGATCCCTGGAGCCCCCACTTCCTGCAGAACATCTTCTTCTGCTCCAACATGGGATCTCTTTCTAAAAATACACCCTGAAGGGATCATAGAGGCACGATGTGACTAAAGCCATATTTCTCAGAAGTTAAGGATATGGGAAATCTACAACTCACCACACAGCACTCCAGCAGCTTATCCTGCAATCCCAAAGTGGTTTAGTTTGGGAGGGACATTCTAGACCATCCATGTGGACTATCCATGGGCAGGGACACCTCCCACCAGCCCAGGTTGCTCCAAGCCCTGTCCAACCTGGCCTTGGACACTTCCAGGGATCCAGGGGCAGCCACAGCTTCTCTGGGCAACCTGTGCCAGGGCCTCACCACCCTCACAGACAGGAATTTCCTCCTAATATCCCATCTAAGCCTCTTCTCTTCAAGTTTGAAGCCATTCCCCCTTGCCCTGTCCCTTCATGCCCATCCCAACACTCCCTTTGCCTTGGACAAACCCAAATGCTCTCACACCACACAGCACCACGTGGTTATGACTGAGACTCTAAATGTGCCCCTTTTGGCCCTTAATAACATCAGGGAGAACAATTCCTGGCTCATTTAGGAAGGAAGCACTTTGGGTGCCGAGCAGCACCGGGTATATCCAGGACAGAGCTGTCACCACACAAGGACAGAATGAACAAACAGCAAATTAATAATGATGGGCTTTGAGGTACTTCAGCCATAAATTCTCTTTATATTCTGAAGATGGAACAGTTGGGCAATATTGCTGATGAGAACAGGGCTCACTGCACATTCAGGTTTCCTGGGGTTGGTGCTGCATCCTGGGGCTCAGCTCCTGACTCCGGGATCAGGGACACTCGAGTCCCTGAGAAATCCCTTCTGCACAACTGAATGGCTCCAACCAGCTTGTTCTGCAAAGATCAGCCCAGGATCCAAATCCTTTGGGGGCACAGTGAGTCATGACAAAAATATGCTCCCCAGAGACCTGTGATTGCTTCGAATAAGATGAGGGGGAGCAGAAAACGTTCCATTTAGAAAAACATTCGCGTTGTGTTGTGAATTTTCTGTCTTGTTTTCCTTTCCCATTTTTATTACTCAGTAAGCACTCAGGAAAAAGGGGATCTTTGCTTTTGAGATACTCTGCACCTGCTGTCTAGCCCATAAAAATGCTGTTTTCAATTCAAAGCAATAAAACACTGCAATTAATCTAAATCACATCATTACAGTTGGAGCCGAGACTCACAAAATTGGCTCCCTCCACCTCCGTGTGCACCACTTATCTCAGTTCCCAAAATATTTTCCAAGCACATTTTGCCATTCTTACCTCTTTTAAAATGATGGAATTACTCTTTATTTCATTGTTTGTGTAATGACCTTTTTTAGCCATTTTCTCTTGGTAATTCCACACTAAAATCAAAACAGAGGTGGCTTTCACTTGTGTTTAGTAACTCTGGAATTTCATGGGTAAAAGTTTTGGGTTTTTTCAATAAATTAATTTATTGACTGGCATGTTTTCCATTGCAAATTCTGGTTCCTCCTGTTATTAAGATACAAAAGTGTGGACACGCTGCACAACAACAGAAAAGAAACACGAAAAGAATTCCCAGGAATTTCCAATTTTCTTCCCAATGACACGACACCCGAGGTGACACAAATGAAAAGATGTTACTTGTGGCCACAGCAGAGGGTGAATCATTCCTTTAATCAGATTTCCAACCCTTACTTCAAATAAACTTTGCCAGGCTGCCTGGACTCAAACCCGCAGCGGAATTGTAATTCTGACATTAGGAATGGAGAAGCTGGAAATCTGTATTAATAAATTTGAAAGCAGAGCAAAGAGAAGACTATTCACTGGGAGGTCAATCTGAGTGATGCCCCAGGAAAATAATTCAATTCCTGTTGATATCAACCCATGCAGGACCAGGGCACAGCTGTGCCCCAAAAGGTGGCTTTTATTAATTACTTTGCAAGCTGAACATGAAATTTGCTCTGTGGCAAACACCCCCTTGTCTTCACAAAGAAGCATTATTTTTTCAGATTTTAGCTTTTAAATGTTGGTAAAAGCTTCTGAATTCTGCCTGTATCTCCCAAAAGTCCTCAGGTGGGAGCACCCCATGGTTTGGGATCCCAGGCCTTTGTTAAGGGATTTTAAAAGGCTGTTACACTTCTCCCATCACTGTGACAATTCCGATCCTCGTTATTTCCAGTCTCTTTTCTGGGCCTGGTACCTCCTTGCACCGTGTTTCCTATAATGAATAGGGATGATTTCCACTTGGATATAAAAAGCTCTGACTCCCAAGGAAATTGCTGCCCATCCACAGCCAGGAGGGGGGATAAATAAAGGGCTGAAGTGACAGAGAGGAGACACCTCTCAGCGACACGGAGGAAATGAGCTCCTCTCAGCTGCCCATATTTTGTCCCACAGCCTGTGCTGACACTTTGTCCTGAGAACACCACACTGTCCATAAGTGATTATTCCCTCATTTGGTCTCCACTTCCATCCTTTAATGGCATCAAGACTCTTCCATTTCCTCTAGTTTCCAAATTAACCTCTTTCCCTGCTCCCTCCGGTCTCTGAACTGAGCCTCTCCTGCTCCAAGGAGATCCCAGGAAAGTTCATACCCAGCCCAGACTCACCTGCCCAGGCTCTGGGAACGCCTCTGGTGGCATTTGCAAATATTAGGGGTGAGTTTCCCTGGTCCAGGAGCTGCAGAAGGAATTTGGTAGGAGGAAATTCATTTGAAGGGGAAGGCTGGAGTCCTGCTGAGAAATCAACTTTCCTGAGGTACAAGATTTAACTTATTGAACCATCAACGTGAAACCAAGGGCCTTTGATGTCAAAAATCAGGATTTCGGCCAGTCCACCTGAGCTGGGATCAGAGCAATTCCTCGAGGCAGTCAGGAAAGAGCAGATCCTTTAAACCCCAATTTTCCATCTTTCCATTTAAACCCCAAATTTATTGGTGTCCTGGCTGCACTAACAAATAGTTTGTGGTCTTATTTTGGGGGGGTGAAATGTGCTGTAAAAGTCAGAGCTTTAAAAAAAAGCCTTAAGCTGCAATTTTTATGGAGCCAGACAGCAATTCCTTCCCACCATCCCATCTCTCCCTGCCCTCTGGCAGTGGGAAGCCATTCCCTGTGTGCTGTCCCTCCATCCCTTGTCCCCAGTCCCTCTCCAGCTCTCCTGGAGCCCCTTCAGGCCCTGCAAGGGGCTCTCAGGTCTCCCTGGAGCTTCTCTTCTCCAGGGGAACCCCCCCAGCTCTCCCAGCCTGGCTCCAGAGCAGAGGGGCTCCAGCCCTGGGAGTATCTCCATGGCCTCCTCTGGACTTTATTTTGGATTATTTCCAAAATAATCAAGTTTCTCTTTCCTATGAACCAAGAAGTCAGAAGTTACTATAAAAATAAATCCTCCTGAAGCCCAAAGTCTAAAGCTTTTCTTTCCCATCACACCTGTACGTTCAGACCCAAATCAGGGCATTCCCAGATGGATTTTATACACTTGTTTCTGATTCCTGGGATTTTTTCTGGCTCAACTCTCCCTGGCAGAAGATCAGAGGATGGGAAAGTCAGAGCAGGTGGCTTTAAAGTCCCCCTTTCTCTGCAGTGTCAGGAGCACTAACACAGAACAGAAGATACAATAAAGCCTCCAGATTCCAGGGAAGAGGGGACAGAAGGGATTAAACCACCGTGCTGGATGTCAGGGACAATAAAACAATCAAATCACAAGTTCCCTCTCAAGCCTGAGCTCAACTTGGAAGACATAAAAGAAGACAAGAGCAGAGGCAAACTGGAATCAAGACTGTGGTATTAATGACAATTTTTTTTTTGGTTAAAATGGGGATCAGGAGCAGAAATTGGAAGAGTGAGAAACTGGAATATTTTTGAAAGAATAAAAGCAACCAACCCAAAAAAAAACCAAAACCAAAAATAAAACAAACCAAACTAACAAAAAGTGGGGGGAGGAGGGGAGTTATTCCTATGTTTGATCCATAAAAACCTGAGTGACACTCTGATAAAAGACGGGTTATTTTTTTTTCCTCTCTGTTAAATCCCAGTGTTGCCAAAGGGCTTTCCAGAGAGCCAAACTCTCCCAAACACAGCGATGCCAGTTTGAGTTTCTTGGCATTCAGCAACACGAATTGTCCCTTTTCTCCTTGCTGCTCTTTGCCACATTTCTTGGAAAACAACAGCTGTGTTTATTCCAACAGCAGTGTCCTGATGACTTGATGATAGGCTAATCTGCTGGAATTTCAAGCGTGGCTGTCCTGCTGGAATCTCTGTGGAGCATCACACAATTGCCTTTGGATGGCACAAATCCTTGGAAAGGCTTCCATACCTCTGGCCGGTCTGGGAGGTCACCCTTATCCCACTTAGGTCACTGGATTTCTTGCAGCATGCACCAGGTTTTTCAGGGTTTTTTGGGAATAATTTCCTAATGCATCATTGTCAGGAAGTAATTCCACAACATACAGAGCTCCCCAGGCAGAGGGATGGAGGAGGATGTGGAATCACAAGGGAAACAAGCTCAGCATCCACCTGGAGATCAGGGCTGGGAATTCAGGGCCTGGCAGAGTTCTCCATGAAACAACACGACTACAGAGTACACGATATCTTAGTGAGTAATTTATATAATATATCAAATTATATAAATAAAAGGAGGGAGGTTTTACAGGTGTGCTCTGTCCTCCCTCAGCTTCCCTTCCAGTGCTACTTGGAGCAAAGATTCCCATTATTATTTAATTTGATATATCCACTCTCAGCCACCAAGAGGTCTGAGCAGATTTACTGCTTTAAAACCAGACAGTGTTAGAGAAAAACCCGAGGACCTGTGGCCCTGCACCCACAGCCTGTGGGAATAATAAGGATTAATCACATCTGCACCTCAGCTTTGCTTGGTCTCAGCTTCTAGTCCCAGACTGCACTACACCTTTATCTGCTAAATAATGTTTTATCACTGCAGAATTTCTTAGAGATGAGGCCACTGCAGAATTTTGATCAGACCAATGTATTCTCCACATAAAGAGAACATTCCCTCTGTCTATAAAACCACTTCCCAACATTTTTAGTGATGCTCAGTAATGATTTCTTGCTCCCTTCTAGGTCCTGGATAGAAACATCTAGAACCAGCCTAAAAGTCTCTCTCCTTGGAATTCACTCCTCAGTTATTCTCTGTTTAAGCTCCCTTTGAAGCCACTTGGCCAGCTCAGCTTATTTAACATGTGCCAGATAATGATTTATATTCCTTAATCAACATTTCAAATAAGAGCTGCTTCAAATGTTTTATTTAAGTTCAAGTTTGTTGCCTCATCTTTTGCAGCCCAACCTGCAGCCTCAGAAAACCCAAAAATAGAATAAAAGATGGGGTTGGCTTGACCTCCTCTAATTCCAAACCACCCTATTGCCTGGCCATTTATTGCTCCCATTTATTTCTGTATTCACACCATTTTATGTCCCTTCCTATTATTTTTCTCTGAACTGAGGAAGCAATTTCATCTCTGCTTTTGTCTGTAAGTACATATTTAATTATGTGGCCCTGATCTGCATAGAAATAGAGTCACTTCATCATCTCCTTGCCCATCTTCAGGACATCATTCAATTGTTTTCACGCTCAGTCCCCATCCAACAAAGCATTTTAAAACAAAGCTGTTGTACTTCACTTGTTTTCCAGTGTTACACACCAGGCCTTATCTTATCTCTCTCCTAAAACAACAGCAAAATTAATCCCAAATAGCTCTAAAAAGCACAAATCTTCCCCCCCCCCCAAAAAAAAAAATGTCCTGTTTTCCGTGTAGTTGTACATAAACACAATTCCTCAGTGCTGGTGGTTTTCTACAAGTGCATTATCAAGGCTCATGGACTGAATAAAATCAGTGTCGTTTTCCTTCACATGACTGAGCTTCCCTTTGCTGGACAATTAACTCCAAGGAACATCTTGGAGCTTTCCAGATTGAAAAACAGGCGAGAGATTTTCTTCTGCCTTTAGAAAAAGTTGAAAAGCTTAAAGAACCAGAGTGTAAAACACCTCAGCTCTTAAAAATAATTATATCAGCTAGAACATTTCTATGCTCATGGTACAACATGTGCCTAAAGTATTTTTTCAAGAAAGTTACTAGTTTAATATTTTTACCATACATTGCCTTAAATTAAATATAACCAGGACTGGTTTGGTTAAAATGAAAAAGAAAAAAAAAAAAAATAGAAGCTTTTTTTGCTCAGGTATTTTGATCAGGTAAGAAGGAACTGTCAGCAAATTAAACTGGTCTTAAGGACAGGATAAGTACTTAATTATTATTATTATATCACTGAACATAGTTCTCAGAACTAAAGCAAAGTTGGGATAGGTATGATCATGTATTCATTCCTTTCTTATACAGTTTTTTCCACATCAAACTTTCCTGCCCTCAGTTCCACCACGATTTGAGCATCAGAGCTCCCCTGCAAGAGCACAAGGTATCCCTGTACCACAGATGCACAATTCCAGTGTATTCCCTTTCCTGGAGAACCTATTTCCATGTAAATGGCTTTAAACTGAGCTGCTCTTTGGCCTTACAGGATGAATTATCCTGTGAGAGCATCAGCTCCAGTGCAGAGAGCAAATGCTCTGGGCTGGCCTCTGCTGTCAGGGCAGGGCTCCCCTGCCCAGCCATGGGATTTGGCTTAAAGCCCACCCAGGGTAAAGGACATTTTGGAGCCCTCCAGGTACATAAATCGATTGAAAAGTTTCAATCTAAGCCCAGAAAGGGAGCAGCTACAAATTTACAGTGCCAGGAGGGCCCCAGGAACGTGCACAAAGAGGAGCAGGGCTCCCACAGCTCCGACCCCACGACCCTTCATCCCTGCAGAGCCCGTCCCGCTCTCTGGAATGGCTGCAGGCAACTCCTGCATCCCACTGCCCCCTACACTGTGCCCACAAACCTGGTCATGTCTGCATGTGCCTTATTTTATACAATCACAGGATCATTAAGGTTGGAAAAGTCCTCCAAGGTTACAGATCCCCCCTGTGCCCATCCCCACCTTGTCCCCAGCCCAGAGCACTGAGTGCCACATCCAGGCCTTCCTTGGGCACCTCCAGGGCTGGGGACTCCAAACCTCCCTGGGCAGCCCCTGCCAGGGCCTGACCACCCTTTCCAGGGAGAAATTCCTCCTCATGTCCCACCTGCC